>MU825930.1:20721-340781 GCA_029204205.1 Desmophyllum pertusum | reverse complement strand
CTGTGTTTTCGGCATACTGTAAAACATGGACTGGACTGGATTTGTAAAACATGGACTGGATTTGTAAAACATGGATTTGTAAAACATGGATTTGTAAAACATGGATTTGTAAAACATGGATTTGTAAAACATGGATTTGTAAAACATGGATTTGTAAAACATGGATTTTGTAAAATGACACCACATCGCAAGATAGTCACGAAACCACGCTTTTCCTTTGCAAACTGAGTTCGTCGGATATATTTTCTTGTAGTATTTCATTGTATTTCATTGTGCTATTGTTTGAAAAGCTGCGCGGACTTTAAACAAAGTGGAAATTGAAGAATATGCTGTATAAAATTGCGACAGCTCACATTCTTTCCTGCACGCTCCTCCATGCAATCAGACGCGTACAATGTACATTGGATAGCTGTCAAATTTGCAAATTCAAGTCAACACCTCAGGAAAACCTCTGATGAATTTCGATCCTATGTTTGCGTTTCCAATCACAGGTCAAGCTCAAAACAGAAAACGGCTTTGATTGGTTTGTTTGCATTGTGATTTGCGTGAAAAAGAATTGCTTTACAAAGGAAACATTTGCGAACCGAGAGTACGGCAAAACAATAAATGGACGTGAAGCGCTTCGAGGTTGAGTTTTTATTTCTTATTTTGAACGTACACGTCACTCGAACCTACCCTGACGGACATCTCCCGCCGGCGGACAGCTCTCGTAAGCGGACATTTTTTCCTGGTCCAGAGAGTGTCCGCTTGCGGGAGGTTCGACTGTATTTACGAAACAACAGTTGGAATAAAAAAATATTTTTGTGTTAGTATATATAATGAATTAAACGTCAAACGCACGCTAGTATGCCGCCTTTTGAATTTGACGCACACCAGACATCAAAATAAAACACGGTTTTACTGAAGAAAAATGTATGATATGAAAGAATAATGTCGAAAAAACTTCATTATAATTACAACAGACATCCTAGTTCAAGAATTGGATCGATCTAGCAAGTTTTCGGCAAACGGTAACAGTCACGTTTTTGCGGATAGCTGTCAAAGTTACGGCGGTCAAAACAAAAGGAAAGGAATGTGGTTAGTGGGGAGAAGCGTTGCGTGATGACACAAATAACGGCTGCGTAGGAGACTCAGCATCAAGCGAATGAAACAAAACAAAATGAAACAAATCGTGCAATTCACAATGCAGGACAACAAACCAATCATAGCTGTTTTCTGTTTTGAGCGTGACCTGTGATTGATGAATTTCGATCCTATGTTTGCGTTTCCTGAGGTTTTCCTGAGGTGTTGACTTGAATTTGCAAATTTGACAGCTATCCAATGTACATTGTACGCGTCTGATTGCATGGAGGAGCGTGCAGGAAAGAATGTGAGCTGTCGCAATTTTATACAGCATATTCTTCAATTTCCACTTTGTTTAAAGTCCGCGCAGCTTTTTCAACAATAGCACAATGAAATACAATGAAATACTACAAGAAAATATATCCGACGAACCCAGTTTGCAAAGGAAAAGCGTGGTTTCGTGACTATCTTGCGATGTGGTGTCATTTTACAAAATCCATGTTTTACAAATCCATGTTTTACAAATCCATGTTTTACAAATCCATGTTTTACAAATCCATGTTTTACAAATCCATGTTTTACAAATCCATGTTTTACAAATCCATGTTTTACAAATCCATGTTTTACAAAATCCATGTTTTACAAATCCATGTTTTACAAATCCATGTTTTACAAATCCATGTTTTACAAATCCATGTTTTACAAATCCAGTCCATGTTTTACAAATCCAGTCCAGTCCATGTTTTACAGTATGCCTGTGTTTTCACGAGCGATTTTTTTTGTCGCTGAGCGAGTGACAGCCGGAAATCTCGTGAAAACAGTTGGTTGTCCAACTCGCTTAAAGTTAAGCGAGTCGGCGAACTTCAATGGAATTTGCATTAAATTTAAGCCACCAAACCAGGTCGCTTAGAGGTCGCTTAACTTGTTGGCAATTAATTTCGACCAATCACATTTCTTCTGCGGTCAAATATTTAAACAATTGATAAACATGTCAGATAAGATTGAAAATTTGCATTTGGCGCGAATAAGCTTGTCTTTGCCGCAACAACGCAATGGCTTATCCATTTAATAATTTCGGCTTCGATTTTACCCAGTCTTCGAATCCAAGGTGAGTAGCTTTTCTTGGTTGCCGATTCTTGATTCACTGCAAACGCAAAAGACTTAGTTTGTGGTTAACAAAACAAATTATTTGGCTTAGGACTCCGTTCATAATTCCTCCTGTCGATGGCCACGTCGTCAACCATATCGCACGGGGTCAAATGATTTTCCCAAATTGGCAGCCTGACGCTCTTCCTCCGTGACCCGATTGGAGAGTTCAATCACCTGCAAGCCCTGCAAGCCAAGTAATGAGCCAGGAAAGCGAAAGTGAAAGTGGTTTGGAATCCGGCAACAAGGTCCGTTGCACCGAACTGGACAGATGTAGAAGTGCGATTTCTAATCTCTGTTTGGAAGGATCATTCTCCCATCAGTAAGAGACACAACTCCACTGTTTGGGAACGTATCTCAAAGGAGTTAAATGAGCTGCTTAGAGAGCAAAATATTCTCAGTATTCGTACTGCACAGCAGTGCAAAGCTAAGATCAAGAATTTGGAAGACGAGTATAAAAGGGTCAAAGATCACAACAACAAAAGCGGGAACGATCGCATAACCTTCCCATACTTCGATGATATAACGAAATACTGGGATGCAGACCAAGGATTACGCCAAAGAAAGTTACCGAATGCGGGTTTGAAGAACAAGTGAGTCCTTGTGCCTCTACATCGTCACGTTCTAGTCCCGGGTCCAGTACGCCTTCTCGTTCTCTCGCAGAAACCCCCACTGATACCGATGACCCCAGCTTGAAAGAAATTGAAGACGAAGAAGATCTTACGCTTTCTGAGGCGTTATTCTTTAAACGAAAGCCAGGCAGTAAAGGAAAACTAAGCAAAGAGAGCCCCTCAACTGCCAAGAAGAAACAGCCGCCTGCAAAAAGAACAAAGAAGACAGAGGAGGCTGGTCAGAGTTCTGAATACTTTGCTTTTTTGACTGAGAGTCAAAACAGAGATCACGATTTCTTTGAAAGATTAGCAGAAAAAGAAGCAGAGAGGGAGCTGAAAAGCCAAAAAATGATGTGTTCCATGGTCACCGAAATAGCAAAGATTTTTAAGGGGGACAAATAAAATAACAAAATAACAATATAAACAAACTAAGAAAGAAATTTTAATACAGATGAATATTATTTGATTCTCCTATATTGTAGCTAGGTTAATAAGGTTCACAATCATTTAGAATATTATGAAAAATATTTTTGATTGAATTAGACAAAAGAAATTAGAAAATTATTGCCAAATAACCGCCGCCTTATGGAGAAAACTAGTTTTGAAAATGGGGTTGAACATGCATATGCAAATATTTACTTTGTGTACAGGCAAATTTAATTTTCGTATCTTGAACTGAGAATGTTTTCATCAAGGCTCTGATGTTTTAGAATAAGAGTTTATAGTTCCAGTTAATAGAATCTTGCAGCTAGAGGTTTTCGTGAAGTGAGAAAATTTTTTACGCGTTGCTTATGTCAAGGTCGTCAAAATCGAGGGATTTTCTGTCCCAAAAGGCCGGTTTTTGGGGGGGTGGTCAGATCTCGGAAACTAAAAGCTTTTAAAAACTAAGCATACCGCCTTTCAACATCACTGATCGAATGTTTTAAACTGGCAAAATATGGAAGGAATCGGCCGACCCCAATCCGTGGCTCTGCCTGGTTTTCTCAGTCAGACGCTCTTAAAACTCTTTTATCAGTTTATAACGCTACGAACAGACGAAGAGTGAAATAATTTCCTCGTAATTTTTTGTCTGAAGTTCTAAATAGCTAAAGTTTGTTTACTGATGGTGATAGACTATCGCAAATTTATCCTTCACATTCGCGAGACGTCGACGTGACTTTGTAAACAAAGATCATATTTACGGGAGAATATAAAATATGAACCGTGATATACATACACTGATTGAAAGCATTGAAAACAGCGAAATGTTCGCTGAAGGCCAATAAAGATTTTGATTCCCAAAGTCTGCAAAACGAATTGTAATCGGAGACAAAATTATATCACAAACTGTAAATTTGGTGTACTGAAATTTGATATGTACAGACACAGAATATTATTTTGTAAGTTTTACATGTAAAGACTGTCGGTGGAAAGCGTTTCTTTCTCAGCGTTGTTGGAAGGAAACTATCATCTTGAGATCTCTCCTTTAGTTCTTTATTTTGTCAGGATAGTGAAGCAGAAACTGTGAACTGGCGATTACATCGAAATACAAATCCACCTTTTACAAATCCACCTTTTACAAATCCATGTTTTACAAATCCATGTTTTACAAATCCATGTTTTACAAATCCACCTTTTACAAATCCATGTTTTACAAATCCATGTTTTACAAATCCACCTTTTACAAATCCAGTCCATGCTTTACAAATCCAGTCCAGTCCTTGTTTTACAGTATGCCATTCCCCACCCCACCCCCGGGACACTTAAAAACAAACTGCAGTGTTTCACAAGAAGACATAAATATTTATTACGTTTTTACGTACGCGAATCGGAACCAATCAAAGCGAAGAATAAAATCGAAACCAATCAACCATAGCTGTATACTCATAGTATACGAGAGCTAGCCTGTTCCAGGCTCTCGGATAGTGCCCCCCAGACTCCCTTTGCGCGGCCGTTCTCTTTTTCGCTTTTTCACTATCCGAGAGCCTGGAACAGGCTATACGAGAGCGTGCCAGTGTGTGTGTTTGAAAGGTTTCGAAGGTGAAGTATTCGAACGAAAACCACGTTGGAAAACATAAAACTGCTCTAAAAGCATTATGTATAAACATCACGCTGGGAAAGAAAGTAATATTCAATGTCTCACCGTCGAAAACAACTCTTAGTTCTTCGGAGAAAATATTATGTGATAGACTACGAGCAGGCCCTCTTTTTTTCGGGGGGGGGGGGGGGATTATTCAATTCTTCATCAGTTCACAGCGCTAAAAAGGGACGACATGCAACGTTCGATGTGTGACGGATATTTGTAGTCTAACGTGACCGAAGATCACCGATCACTTTGTACTATTCTGAGAGAGCTTGCGTTTGGTAACCCTAAATTAAGAACTGGAAAACAATGCGGGTCAACCACTACTCATTAGTGCTTTCTTTTTAAAGCTTTTGTTTGAGAAGCTATTTTAAAAACTCATGCTTCGTGTTTCATCACGATTTCCAAACACTCGAAAACAATAAAAGCACTCGGCCTCGGTTTTCTGGTCAACCTCGTTCCCAGGGCTTTTCCCTTCTAATTTTTAGAAGGGAAAAGCCCTGGGAACGAGGTTGTTTTCTGGTGTTTGAAAATCGCGATGAAACACTCGCACTCGTTTTTGACATAGTACTTCAACAACTTTTTGTGGAGATCGAGATATGTTATAACAAAAATAAACATAAGCTTGCTAATTTATGAATCCCCCCTCAGTAATAAGCCCCCCACCACTCTAGCCTCCCTCCTCAAAAGTCTTTAGAAGCTATCAGGGCTTATAGAGTTTTTTACGGTAATACAAATTGTTCTATTAGCTGCATCATATCTTGTAGACACTAATATCCAACCATCATCCAACCTCGTTCCCAGGGTCTCTCTTCTTCACGGAGACCCTGGGAACGAGGTTGACATGTATCAATCCTTTCTTTAACAGGATTTCCACACTACAGGGACCGTTAGACCTATCCTGGATACGCAACAAAATTACACGCTGGAGGGAGCTTCAGAGGAGAATGGCATAACATCACTTCGTTTTCGCCGTCCGAGAGTCACAAATGATACACGGGACATTCAATTCAACGTAGGTCTTTTTTACGGTGTAGTTAGTTTTGTTAAAGGAGCTGCCGTGACGCGAAGTAAAAATCACCTTCAATTGAAGAAAGCCTCGAAATAATAGTTTTACAAAGGTAGAAAAACACAGGTAATAATAATCCAAACACTGAACAAGGATGGTTGAGGATGGAGAAGATTAAGACGGATTGCGAACGTAAAAAAATGGCCAATTTTTTCAAGATGCGCCAAAATGCTCCAAAAAGGTTTCGTTTTCAAACAAAGAAACGTATTGATGTGGATGGAGCTTTCGTGTATAATTTCGTGCCTTTTGCCCCATTTTGAAAGTCCCCAGTCGTCTCTGATGAGAAATGGTCTCTTATTAGGAACGAACGGAGTTTGGATTCGCAAGAGATTATGGGAAGGGCGTCTCCGGTTACGCCTTCCCTTGACCCTTTGCGCTTCGTCGAAAGCTCCCGCGGCGCCTGGGTATGAGGCAGGAACGTGCAGGTGTTAGACGACTGGGGACGAGTCAGGTTGAATTTCGCGAGAAGCTAAAACGTGTTGTTTCTTCACTGCAGGTCTCTACCCGAGTGTACCTGATGTGGGCCTATCACACCAGAGAAGATGCAGAAAACCCCAACGTGTTCAGCCAGCATACTCGCCGAAATCACACCATGGAAACTGTCCAAATTGTTTTTCCTCCTATGAACATGACAATGATGACACCCACCCCTGAACCGGCAACCACACGTGTAACCAGGAGACCAAAATCCTCGGGATATCAGCTTGGTGTCAGTTTTCTTACCATCTCTGTCGCGACAGTTTTGAGCATGAAATTAAACTAGGGTTTCAGCGGTTTTCAATTTGTTTGCTAACAGGCTATTTTACAGTTGTGTGCTTAGTTACCAGGCCTTTGAGCGGAGGCGAGGCTGGAGTTGACTTTGTATCTGAGCTTTTCATATGTCAACCCAAACCTCGCTTTCATACAGAGACCTGGTTACAATTTTTTGCGCTTGCTGAGCTCTCTGATTGGTTAAAATAAACTCGCGCGTTGTGCTCTAACCAATCAGCAAACATGGTGTCGTATTTTTTCAACCAATCAGAATCAAAACCAAAACCAGCTGTGACTTGGCCTTACGCGCATTTTCCCGCCCTTGGCGCGGGTTGCATATTCTTTTGCTTCGAGTTCTGTATGGTTCATTGCGTTATTTACGATTGTCGTGATTGCATGGCCACTTCCGTTAATTTTACGACTGAGTCATTAGGAAACCGCTCAAGTGCATTTGGACGGTTCTTTATTGAGCCTCGAAAATAATTGTTTGCTTTGGTTTTGCGCTTGGTTGCTCAGTTTTATAATTTAGTGTCCAAAGTGCTTTATTGAATCAATCACGGCAAACATGCTGTTTTTTAACAAAGTTAGGAACGCGCGTTAATGTTTCCGCGCTTGGCATCGATTTCACGTGTTTGGCTTTGTCTGCGTTTGTATTGGCGCGGAGTGCTTTGGTTTTTGTTTTGTAACAGAAATCGCTGTATTTTGGAGCGGCTTCAAGAATTTTAAATTGTTTTCTGCCTCAACATTTTTAACAACCTTGTACAGATTTTATTAATTAACAGAATAAGATCTCCTTTAGGTCAAAATTTAGTTATGACGTCACGTGCATGGTTGCACCTTTTGTTTCACAAGAGCTATTTTCTCTAATAGATTAATAGGGACAACCTTGTAACGTCATAAGATCTTTATCTTAAATAAAAACTTAAGGACTCAAAGGGGAAAAAAATATGGTGTTTGACCTTTTTTCAACATCGTGCAGACGTCTCCTATTTCCTTGCTTCACGCGGAAAAGTCACTTTCCGCGTGAAGCAAGGAAAGAGGAGACGTCTGCGCACAGGCTATACTAGAATGAGGTCTGACGTATTGTGAGCCACCTTAAATTAGATTCTTCATTTGACTTGGAATACCAGTTTGAATCTAACTGCATTGTTTAAAATGTGTTGCTCCAGTAAATATCCATACCCCCACCACAGAAGGTTTATCGGTTTGTTTCCCCCACCCCTCTGGAAATTCCAGTTTAGCTTCATACTTACCCTTACAAATTTTGGCTTTTGAGACCCCCCTCCCCCTCGGAATTCCCAATGACCTTCCTTGGGGTAGGTATGGATATTTTCAGGAACCGCACAATGGCGCGCCTGCACAAAAATACATAAAGGACACAGCAGAAAGCAATAATTATTATTTTATTATTAATAATAGGGTGTATGAGTAACATTACATGTTCTTGGTAACATACATCATGTCTTAGTCGCTATAGACTCTCACAGAGAAAAATGTCTTTCTTTACAATAATAATTATTATCTAATGTTTTATGTTGTACCAGACAGGGCAAAACTTACTACTGCTAAACAATCTGCATGTAATAAGAAGCAGAGGAGACAGTCTTGTAAAAATTGTCCGCAAATTTACACACACAGCTAGAAACGTTTCAATCAAGTAATTTGACTTTTTATCATGTCCAAACCTTTTAAAGCTCAAAACTCATGAACAGAAACAATGAGGAAACAATGAGGACAAAAAATAGGTACAGTCTAGTTGTTACAAAACAAATATAACTAGTATTGATTTTGAGCAATTATCTCCAATTTGAGATTTGTACTATATTATTAAGTAGCACGTACAAAGTCAGTCAAATATTTTTACGCTCTGAATCGGTTACTTACAGGGTTCGTACTCTTTTTCAGCAATAGCTTTCCAGAACTTTTCCAGGACAAGCTATTTGTTTTTTCAACACATCTTTTTGGAGTTTCTGAGAATTTCCTCCACCTGATTTAGTTTATTTTGTGACCGTTCTTTCTTCGTGTTACTGAATTTTCCCATGAATTTACAAATTTTCAGGACTTGTGAAAACAATCACTTGTTTTCCATGATTTTCCAGTCCTGCTCAGGACAATTAAGGCATGGGCCAGTTTTGGTCTAAAAACGTTAGCGGGTGGTCTATCTTCTGAGGCTTTAGCCCTAACAACCTAAAACTGTGGCAGACTAATAGGTTAGTAAATCTCGTCATACTGACACGGATGACGTATGCAAATTAAGTCACGTGACCTGTTACGGCCACAAAATTCGAAAAACCTCTTTGAACAAAAATGGCAACAGTTTATACCAACCGACATTTAATTTTACTGCTACCATATAAATCAAAATGGTAAAAACAAAAGATATGTGCTTGGCCTTTGTTAAATTTTTCGTTAATTTTGAAAATAAACGGCATTTTGTACTAGTGCCCAGTCCCCTATAAAAGTAATTTCCTATTTAATACTTTTAATTCAAATTATCTTTAAATGTCCAAGCACAGAAATGATGTATCTAATAGTCTTAACATCATAAAGCTAGCAGGAGCCTCCAGAATATATTTAAAAGTGTTGCCGTTTTGCTAAAAAGAATTTTGAGCTAAAAATAACCCTGACAGGTCACGTGACAATATATGACCCTAAACAACATTTAAGGTTCCATAACTTATTGCTGTTAATGATGTCCCAAGGTTATTCCGTTTTATCTAAAATGCTTAAAAAGTTAGACCACCCACTCACTTTTTTATGACACAGATTTAGGCCCAGAGCGGTAATCATAATTTGTGTCACGGTAACCATTGCGTAACAGGGAAATTATAAGGGTTTGTATGGGGGAAAACGTTTCTTTCTTGAATTTAAAAAATATGAACGATTTTTGAATAAAAATTACTCACGTTAGTTCCTTTGCTTGTCTATCTGTGTCTTGATTGGTTTATAGGTCCATTTTTCTCTCTTTCTCCCTATATATATCCTTGAATATATTGGTTTCGTAGACCTTGAGACTCCCATTCTACTTCTAGCTATTTAAAATATTGAAAACGCACCCTTTAGACTTCCAATATGGCAATATCTTAACTTCGATGAATGATACAAATTTTTATCAGTTGAAATATTGATACACTACCAACAATTCATATAAAGATTAGCAGCAAAATGTGTAACATCATTTGAAGTTTCACCAACGCTACACCAAGGCTCAAATATGTATGCGCTTTCACTGTTGGTAGCAGCTTTTGTGGCGTGTTTTCACCTTAGTCTAGGTGGCTACCGCCATACCAATGTATCGTTTGACAATGGTAATTTTAACGTGACTTGGACGCACAACAGAACCACGGATCAGTTGCATTTTGAAGTTACTGTGAATACGACAGGTTGGGTTGGGTTTGGCTTTACCTTTGGATTTGTTCAGCAAGCATACTCGCCGAAATCACACCATGGAAACTGTCCAAATTGTTTTTCCTAAGAACATGACAATGATGACACCCACCCCTGAACCAGCAACCACACGTGTAACCAGGAGACCAAAATCCTCGGGATATCAGCTTGGTGTCAGTTTTCTTACCATCTCTGTCGCGACAGTTTTGAGCATGAAATTGAACTAGGGTTTCAAACTACCACTTACAGCGGTTTTCAATTTGTGTTTGCTGACAGGCCATTTTAGAGTTGTGTGCTTAGTTACCAGGCCTTTGAGCGGAGGCGAGGCTGGAGTTGACTTTGTATCTGAGCTTTTCATACGTCAACCCAAACCTCGCTTTCATACAGAGACCTGGTTACATTTTTTTCGCTTGCTGAGCTCTCTGATTGGTTAAAAAGAACTCGCGCGTTGTGCTCTAACCAATCAGCAAACATGCTGTCGTATTTTTTCAACCAATCAGAATCAAAACCAAAACCAACCGTGACTTGGTCTTACCCGCATTTTCCCGCCCTTGGCGCGGGTTGCATATTCTTTTGCTTCGAGTTCTGTATGGTTCATTGCGTTATTTACGATTGTCGTGATTGCATGGCCACTTCCGTTAATTTTACGACTGAGTCATTAGAAATCCGCTCTAGAGCATCCTTTTTCCGCCACTTAACATGGGTTTAATGGAAATATCTCGTTCGCGTTTCAAGCAATCAAAAACTCTCTGCTCATCTCATTAATCTATGTTATGGGGTGTTTTGTAAATTTTTGGGTGATTTTTGGGTATATTTGGGAGGAAATAGTTTTTCTCAAAGGAGTTGTAAAATTTAGGGAAATAAGAAATATTGAGATTTGATGTAGTTTTAAAATGAGAATTAGAATTTAAAAATTAGTAGATTGACAATTAACAGACAGTTGATAACCACGGAAGAGCACCCGCGTGGGTATCAACTGTCTTGTTGGTGTTCCCAAAAAAATTTTCCTTCTATCCCTTCTTTAAACCTCTTAAAATTTCATTGAAATTCACGTGTACCCCCGCCTTAAACAGCCCGGGATGACAAAATAACAGCACACAGGACTCAATTAATTTAAACTTTATTGAACAATACATATCAAGTTGACTCTTAAATCTAAACTAGTGAACCAAATCTCAACCGTCCCAGTATAGCCTGCGTAGCTGGCGGTCTTGTTGGCGCGCGAAGTAAAAAATTCGTAAGCGACGAAGCGGCGCAGCCGCGAGAGTCTGGGTGGGGAGTTCTGAAAGACCGCGGTATTCGCGGCTTCGCCGCTCATTTTGTCCGCTCCGCTGACAAAACTTTACCTTGTGCGAACAATACCGCCAGCTACGCCGGCTATCACTGTAAGTCTTTAGTTCGTGACCTGAATAATGTAAATACTGACAACTCAAACATAGGAGATATATTAAATAATTTTGAGTAATCCATACCCTGGTCCCAGAGGTTTTCTGTCTTCTTTCTTCTTCTGAACTTGATCAAAGCGATCGAAGCGACGCGCGCGCTTCCCTTCCCTCTCCCACACGTGTTTTTGACGCGATAAATCTTTACAAACCCCTCCCACTGCTCGCAGCAAAATCGTTTCATTGCGCTTGGTGATTACGCTAAAATGTAGGGCAACATTTTTGTTTTCGATCGATCGGAAGGAAACCGACACGCACAAACTGCTGCGACCAGGGGGAGGGGTTTGTAAAGATTTGTCGCACCAAAATGCACGTGTGGGAGAGGGAAGGGAAGCGCGCGCGCGCTGGATGGCGCGTACTGGGACAAGCCTAATGGTACGATCATGTAGCGAAAAAAAAAGTTCAAGAAAAACTTTGGAAAAGACGTTCACATTCTCCGACTGTGGCGAACCAAGAGAATATTCTCTTGGGCTAACGTAATCGAAAAAAAATCCGGGCAAGTTGTACTTCAATCTATCGACTTCACATTTTGTTTGTCTGGTTGTATGAAAACAAAGGAAAGTTGTGATTCAAGCGATTCAAGCTCCAAGCTGCCTCCCTTGTTAAGAACTGATATGTATATAGGAAAAAAAAATTTTTCGGAAGCGAGAAGGTCTGGGTGCCAGATTAATGCTGGCGCAGAAAATGTGGGTAGCGGTTCTTTCCTAAAAGTTCGCGCAAGAGAATACAAAGAAAACCCAAGAAAACCCGTAACGATTCATTTATTCATTATTCTTTTATTTATTAATCCTCTCAACTTGTATGGCCCCTGTGGTGCATAGCAAAGCTCAACCGTCGCTCAACCGACAACCTCGTTCCCAGGATCTCTCATCTTCCCGCTCCAGGGGGCGGGAAGATGAGAGACCCTGGGAACGAGGTTGCGTGCAGGTATGTTCGGTATGTTCGCGGTTCCGGAATTGAGCTAAACATTCACTCCAGTTTATGCTTATGCAGAAACAGCCACTAAAAACATGTATGCGCTTTCACTGTTGGTAGCTTTTGTGGCGTGTTTTCACCTTAGTTTAGGTGGCTTCCGCCATACCAACGTATCGTTTGACAATGGCAATTTTAACGTGACTTGGACGCACAACAGAACCACGGATCAGTTGCATTTTGAAGTTACTGTGAATACGACAGGTTGGGTTGGGTTTGGCTTTACCTTCACCCCAAAGGCTATGCAGGACTACGACGTTGTGGTCGGTGGCCGGACGAACACCGGACAAAACTACTTGAACGTAAGTGATTGTATGTGGAAGTTAAACGAGTAATGCATGGTTCAATTCCTACTGTTACCATCCCACCCGGGCACACCTCCGGGGATTTGACATTTTTTCTTCACTTGGCGTCCTATTCCCCACGGCATACTGTAAAATATGGACTGGATTTGTAAAACATGGACTGGATTTGTAAAACATGGATTTATAAAACATGGATTTGTAAAACGTGGATTTGTAAAAGGTGGATTTGTAAAAGGTGGATTTTGTAAAAGGTGGATTGTGTAGTTCCAGAAAATATCCATACCAAAGGCCCAGGAAATTCCTGGGGGGAGGGGGTGTACCAAGGGATATATTTTTCCAGAGGGTCTCGTATTTATCATTATGTTCCCTCTTTATTGTTTGCGTGCCACGGTATGCAAGAATTAATTCCTGTTAGTACGCTTGAATGCTCGCTCACGTCGCATGGCTAGATAAACCGAGTAATCTATTTTAAAGGTAAATAAAAATACCCGCGGAAAAGCCAGACAAACTTTCCAGCGGCGTGGCGTTTCTAAACTCAAAATTTGTGTTTGTCCCATTCATACATTTTATTTTCATGTATCTGTGTTTATAACAATTCACGAAAATCAAACAGATATCGTCGCTGACGCACTGATTAGAATCTTGTGGAATGTAAACACACAACCAGGGGGGGCAGGCAGCGCCCTTTGATCTTGCCGCTTTTCAACTATACATGATCGCACAAGTAAATAAATCTGTCAATCATTCGAGAAACGTACCTCTACGGGAGTTTGCTGTGGAATTTTCATCCATGGTGTCCCACAATGACCAAAGTTCAGTTAAACAGCGACCGAATCGTTCCCATAGATGTTTGAACGTGGAATCGCCAAAATATTTCTGAACGAACACAAACGCACGTCATGTCCGCCATCGTCCGCCATGTTTATTTTAAATAAAACCGTACTTAGTCTCGCTCGCGACAAATTTCTTAAGTGTGCAAACGATTTTTACTAGCCCCCTCCGCAGGCAACCTCTTACATAAAGGCACGAGTGAGAGACTGGTACGGAGGACAAAAAGGTGAGACCCAGGAGTTGCCTGCGGAGGAGGCTAGGTTTTTACCAGGCTTTGATAGTTTTATTTTCAATGAAATTGCTTTCGTGAAAGAAGAAAAATATACATTATTTTCTTTTAATCTTTCGGTTTCTATAAGTGAAATAGACTCTTTATTGAAAATGTTTTTTGAAGGAAATGCGCTTCGACCGGCTTCACACGCAACGCGAGTACATGTAATAAAATATGCAGACATTCAGAAAATACAAATTTTCACGGTTGCGGCATTTTCGATCATCCGACTGGTATCGTAAATCTTTCTTTACTTTGGCCATGACAGAAAAACATCTAAAACAAATAACGCATGTATAAAAACACGGGGTTTGAAGTAACCGTTTATTTTTACATGAAACCCATTAGCGAAAGTTTCCAATAAGCGGCGCGGCGAGACTTTGGCTGTCACGTTCCTGAACAAACATTCTGTCACGCATTGAACATTACAAGTCTTCGCTTTCAGTGACTTAAGAGCGTCTGTCTGAGAAAACCAGGCAGAGGCCACGGATTGGGGTCAGCCGATTCCTTCCATATTTTAGAAGTTTAAACAGGGACCTGCACTATAAAAGGAACCTTGGACTGGCCGAGCCGCCAGTCATTTCATTCCAGACACCGACCTGTCAACATCTCAGAGTCGATCAGGGAAAGAAATCTCGTAAGGTGCTAGAGGAGGTCAGAGTGAAGCTAGAAATTTTATCCATAAAATTATTTAAAACAACTTGGAAAGATATATATTTATAGTTCTATCCTTTCAGTTCCCTGTTGAAATATTCTCCTCAGTTTGCGCGGCACAACAACGCGAAATTATGTCTGAGCGCATTCAAATATTAGAAACGGTTCCTTCTGTTACTAACATATAAGCTTATAGTGAGTTGCTTTTTTCTTTGTTGATTTGAAAATATTAGCCAGTGAATATTTCGCGAAGTTTCCCTTGACTATTCCGTTACACTGTCGTTTGAATTCTATGCATTGTCAAACAAACGGCACGAAGTAAACAACTTGATTCCCTTTAGCGTAAGTCATGTAATCCTGTTCCGCAGATATCTAAGACCTTTGATCCTGAAATATTTTTAGGTAACACATAAATCTGAATTTCAAAGCAGAGTTGTAGCGAATCATTTCACTATATACTCCCAGGAGCAAGCAAACCTATACTGGAATATTTATAGAGATCTAAACGTAACACTGACCGTATAAACTGTGAAGCGATATGCATGTGGCAAATATCTTCACCAGACATGGGCATACAATTTCAGAAACACTGTGCATACATCAGGTAGATACATTCAGTATGAAATTGAAGTGTTTTGTATTACTGTACCTCGGATAATGCATCTAGAAATCCACCTCAATGAAACACCCCCGGCGTATAAATTCAGGCTATAGAGTCTATAGACGGTTGGTACAGCATGTCCGACGAACTACAAACGTCAGTCGAAGAGCCGTCGAAGAGGGGTAGAGTGCACATTCAACACACACGCATTCCACTATAAATGCATCATTTACTTTTATTAGGTGCTGTACGGTATTGCTAGACCAAACAAAATAATGTACGAGGGTTGTCCTTGAATAACTGAGTACAATCTTCCGGCGCTTTTCTCTCCATCGGCCAAAACACTACCCGGTCCGAAAGTCAAATGATATCCCTCGCGTGGCGTAACTTCATCTCCAGGTACTATCCGTGGTGCACAACAAGGCATCTTTCAGGGTTTTTTTCTGAAGAATCAGCCGAAAACATATCAAGAAGTAAAGCTGAATAGACGATAAACGTGAAAATTTAAAGACAAGGAATAGCAATGTACGCAAAGCAGTTCAATCCAAGACAGAAGTCGACTTTCCAATATGGCGCAACATCCGCCATGGAGCGAACAGCAGTCTTTTCACAGTCAATTTTACATTAAGCCACGGGTTGAGCATGTTAAAATAAGAAAGACCACAAGCCATTCATTTTGAAGGCTCAAGAAGGCGCATCTCAGCTGCGAGGAGTCTGTGCGCCATTCTGCAAGCATCTCGCGATTGGGGGAACCGTTACGGGCGCGAAATTCAAATTTGGTAAGCAAAAATCTCGGATTTGAGCTATGAAAGAGGCATCACTGGTGTTTTTTGGTTTTATTTCACAAGAGTGAGTATTTTAAAGTAAAATTAAAGAGCCCAAGGTAGGATTCGACTTGTATTTTGTATCAACGATTTTTCCCCTTCTTGCTCGCATAGTCCGCCATCTTTGATTAAGCCACTGAAGCAGGGATTTCGTGACAAAGAGGGGGAGGAGCTATCCCTTTATAGTGCACGGTCTACGTCAAAACCATTGTTGGCCCGTCACTGGCTCTGTTATCTCGCGGCGGTTAGTCATGAGCAATAGACTGGGAGGTCAATGTCTAGCAGAAAGTAATTGTTGTCTGGAAACATATGACAAAGCTCCCAGTGATTTTCCACTCATGCTCTCATGTGATATCAGCGTGCTCGCCCCTCCCCCAACTCTGTCCCAATCCTCACTTAGTAAAATCCCTTTGATATCTGACCCCGTCACAATTGTGAGCTACTCTTCAAGCTGTTGGTTGTTCTCTGCTTTTCTCTGCTTTTGTCGCGCATATAAGATGCCAAAACAACGCAAATTTAGCGACGACCGTGCTACAGGAGTCCTACAGCGACCGCCAACCCAACCGGATCCGATCGTCTAATCTCTGGTGCCAGTTCCTTCAGTCTGATGCCTACGGAGTCTCTTCGACGGTCTTTGCTGTCTCAACCAAACCGCTCCGCGTCGTAACTTGGTCAGAGCGACTCTCCGACCGCTAACGCTTCGCCACCAGTGCCTGACCAGTTGTCTGCAACGATAGCTTCTATGACTGCTATATACTGACTGTTTTCAGAAAGGCTGGCTAACATGTCTAATCCTGGCTAATCTCATGGACCGATCAACAAGCGAAAATGGATCAAGTTCCGCCCCAGTCCACACCGAGCTAGTCGTTCCCACTCCTCCTCCAGCGCAGTTAAAATGGCGAACAGCGAATAAACTTGACAATCCGAAAGACGACCAACTACAGGCTCTCGTCGCTGGCTAGTCACCTCACCAATAGTCAGATAGCAGCCATCACAAACGGTGAGTACGTGGACCTTGCTAGTCTTCCCCCTTTTTTCAACCCTCTTACGCGATCGTGTTAATTTCTAACCTAAAACATAAACAGCTGGCAACAGACCCGGTGATACTCGACCTGTTGGGTTATTTTGCCTCCGTGGTGAAAATTTTGACCTCCCTGGTCCTTGCTGATTATATAAACAATCCCTGGTCAATTTTATTTCTCCCTGGTGTAGGATTCAGTTTCCCTGGTGAGGCGTGTTCCCCTGCCAAAAAAAAAAAAAAAAAATCACGAGTTTGTTTCTATAAACTCCTATTCTAAGCAATCAGAGCCTTGATAAAGACATTCTCAGTTCAATATACGAAAATTAAATTTGCATGTACACAAAGTAAATATTTGCATATTCTTGTTCAACCCCATTTTCAAAACTAGTTTTCTCCGTAAGGCGGGGGTTATTTGGAAAGCAAAAGAGTTCTGGAGATTCATCACCATCTTGTCTTTCTATATCACCAAACAAAACTTTGGAACCTGTAAAATTCTGAAGCGATTTGAGAATGCATTTCAGCTGGATTTTCAACAAAATTACAAATAATTTGTCACGTCACACATGAATGTCGCGGACTGTTCGTCACCTAAAATTTGAGTAACTTATTATGGGTTTCAATGTTGTTAATAATAACACAATACAGTAACTTAATACATATTTCAACTGATTTCCTGAAGCGTTGGAAATAAATTAACAAGCTACTTCAAGAATAATGTAAAATTTACTTTTCACAAATTTGCATAATTGTCGAAATTTCCCTGTGGGCTCGGATATCATTTCACAAAGACATTTTGGTTCGAGTGTAAGAAATATCTTAGTGTTTATGAACCTAAAACACTCTTGAACCTTAATTCTACTAAAGTTTTGTCATCTTTTTCTAATGGGGTTCAAAAATCGCAAATTAAATAATGTACCTCACAGTCTGCTACTGTGAAAATCGCCATCAAGTTCCAATCGAAATTCGAAACATTGAAAAATGATTTTGACTGATTATTTAATATCGATTACTATTATTAAAATGTAAACGATTTTACAATTTAGTAAAAGTTCTAATTCGTCATAAAATCGCTGTAGTTCTAAATAAAAAAGGCTGCTAAAAATAGTAACCCAAATGTACGGTACCCCATATCACGTTTTTTATGCTAGCTTGTACACTTTCCAGTATAACTTAAAAAAATACTGATTTATATGGGAAATGTTATCCGTGTGAACTAATACGTCTCATTATATAAAACACAGCGGGACTATTGAACACACGAAAAATGACCTGGGAGCCTGGACACTCGGCGGACAAGGTCTTGGGCGGTACCAATTTTCTTCATACAGGCGAAAAGAACAACTCGCGTTATACATAGAATATACAAGCTGGTATTTTGCCCGGCATTTTGGTCCCCACGGTACACTTTGACCCTTATCCGATATCTTACAGCGTGCTACATGAACACGATTTTACCAGCTCTTCTATGCTGTTGATATAAGTGATCTTCCATTGCCGATTCCCAGTGCTTGACAATGCAAAATTTGCACAAATGCCCTTTAGTTTTTTTGCCTTAGCCATAAGGCAAATGTCACGACCTTCAAACGTGAGTGGGTGTTCAATATCCACCTCACCATATACACTGTCCATGAGGTTCTTTGTCACAGAATGAT
The DNA here is from genome assembly GCA_029204205.1 of Desmophyllum pertusum. Taxonomy (NCBI): domain Eukaryota; kingdom Metazoa; phylum Cnidaria; class Anthozoa; order Scleractinia; family Caryophylliidae; genus Desmophyllum; species Desmophyllum pertusum. The sequence continues at coordinate 322,121 of MU825930.1, read as the reverse complement.
CCTCCCAGGTCCTGATGTCCTCATTGTCGAGACTCTCCTCGTCACGTACTGTAATTGCTTGAGCTTTATTGCTCTTCTGTATTGCTGACAATCGAGAGAAATAGCTGTTTATTTGTCGAGCGGTTTTCCATTCTTCTGGTAAAAACAGTGGTTGCCCTTTCGAGTCTTTGGCGTTTTGCATCTCCTTTGAAACGTCTGTTGGGTTAGCGTTCTGTCCACTAACTAGCCCTTCATTAAATTTGGCTATCAAAAATGCTTTGACATTCTCGGAGGTCTTACTTGCGGTTTTCTGGCTCTTTAGCGCCCAGCCTTGTAAAGGAACTTCATTGTCACTACATGATGAAGGAGACGAGTGTCATCCAGTTGGGCTGATTTAGAGGATTCACCTGCCCTTGCAACTACTTCGGTGACATGTTGGGCCCATTTTCTTCTCACGGTATCATCACAGGTGACCAAAGCGTACTATAAGAGTTTGTATGGATTTTTATAAGAGTTTGTATGGATTTGAAATTTAATTGAAAATATCTTCTTTTTCCTTTGAAAAGCTTCAATAAAGTTTGAAACCTTACCTGGTGTCCTTTTTTTGTCTCCCTGGTGCTTCTTTAAGCCATTTGAGCGATTTTCGTTTCAACGGTCTGTATCATACTAATTAGAAAAAATCCATAGAAACTCTTATAGTACGCTTTGGTCACCTGTGGTATCATACACTGTTTCCCGTTCTAAAACCAGGTTGTGTACTCCAGTATCCATGTGGGCCTGGGCTTCGTTTTCGCTTCCAAAGGTCAGCACGCAACCAGGCGCATCGCAGAAAAACACTTCAATCCTTGCTGTTCTCTTTTCTGCACGCGGTCTTGAGAATATCCGAAAATCAATCAGATATGCCAGAAGCTATCGTATGCATGAGCTTTTAAAAAGTTTCTGCGGTCTCGTATGGCGTTCTCGCGCCTGCACAATGTTTCAGAAATGGAATAATTCAACTGATATTAAAAGGAACCATAACCGTTTGGTTATATGGTCGCCAAAAATTGAATTGTTCGAGGAGGTTCTAAGAAATTACGGCAAGACTAAAATCTTATGTAGCAACAGTAGCTACCGGGCAGACCAAAAATGACGAAAATGGTTTTATATTAACTCGGTTTGTCTTGCTCCAGGAACCGGCCTTTTATCAAACCTTACCTATATTGGCCAGGGAATTAAAGACATTTATTCAAAACATAGGAGGTATCTTACCTGCTCCAATCCGAACTTCTTGGTTTTCAAGAGCAAAGATACTCCTTTCCAGGATGATTTGGATGAAAACAAGTCAACCGCTTTTGACCTGCCCAGCCGTTAGTGAGGCGGTATCTATGACCAGGGCACACGGTAAATTCGTTCACTTGCTTTTCACTGGGCGATATGAATCCACCACGATTAAAAATCACTTCATCGATCTTCTGTAATTTTCCAATCACCCGTCCTTCACTTATGCCAAGTGCGGTAAGGTGGTCAGTTGTATACATCATTGGCACATGACTTCACTGGAATAGTTGTAATGTCATTTTTCCCTGGAACTGGGCCACAAGGTGAATCTTCACTAAAAAAGGAGCAACTCATTCTAGAGATCCTCTGTATCTATCGACTCCGTGATCGTTGCCTAACTTTGTAAACAATTATAATTACGTTTTCCCGTAGAATTTAAGTGACAGCTTTTAATTCTAATTATAAATTATAAAAAAAATCGAGAATTTATCGCTTTGCAACGACAAATACTGAATGTAAATAGTAGGCCAATATTTCATAGCTAACATATTCTGTAAACAATTGCTAGAAGAAAAAAATAAAGAAACCTAGCCTATAATTAGTTTTAACATCTCTTTCGACGCTGCGATCGGGTTGTCGATTTCATAGTACAGTTCATATACGTGTAGCATTCGCTACAGAATCGGAGCGTATATTTATTTTTTGGTTTTTCGAAAAGACAACAATATTTGAGATATAATTCTAAGGCTAAATAGATGTGTGTTAATTTCGTTCACGCTCAAAACCAAAAACCTGCAAAACAGAGTTAACCTGGTAAATAAAATTAAATCCGAGCTCCTTAGCACGGGAGCATAAACTGGACAATCATGCAAATTTGCGGAAAGTAAATGACAGTATTATTGAAGTAGCTTATTGATTGATTGTGAACGCTTCATAAAATCAGTTGAAATTTGTAGTAAGCTACTGTGATTAACAAATTTGCAAACCAGAATTAATTACTCGAATTTTAGGTGACGAACAGTCCGTGACATTCAAGTGTGACGTGACAAATTATTTGTAATTTTGTGAAAATGCGGCTGAAATGCATTCTCAAATCGCTTCAGATTTTATAGGTCCCAAAGTTTTGTTTAGTGATATAGAAAGATGGGATGGTGACGAGTCTGTAGAACGTTTTTGCTTGCCAAATAACCGCCGCCTTATGGAGAAAACTAGTTTTGAAAATGGGGTTGAACATGCATATGCAAATATTTACTTTGTGTACAGGCAAATTCAATTTTCGTATCTTGAACTGAGAATGTTTTCATAAAGGCTCTGATGTTTTAGAATAAGAGTTTATAGTTCCAGTTAATAGAATCTTGCAGTTAGAGGTTTTCGTGAAGCGAGAAAAAATTTTACGCGTTGCTTATGTCAAGGTCGTCAAAATCGAGGGATTTTCTGTCCCAAAAGGCCGGTTTTTTGGGGGGTGGTCAGATCTCGGAAACTAAAAGCTTTTAAAAACTAAGCATACCGCCTTTCAACATCACTGATCGAATGTTTTAAACTGGCAAAATATGGAAGGAATCGGCCGACCCCAATCCGTGGCCTCTGCCTGGTTTTCTCAGTCAGACGCTCTTAAAACTCTTTTATCAGTTTATAACGCTACGAACAGACGAAGAGTGAAATAATTTCCTCGTAATTTTTTGTCTGAAGTTCTAAATAGCTAAAGTTTGTTTACTGATGGTGATAGACTATCGCAAATTTATTCTTCACATTCGCGAGACGTCGACGTGACTTTGTAAACAAAGATCATATTTGCGGGAGAATATAAAATATGAACCGTGATATACATACACTGATTGAAAGCATTGAAAACAGCGAAATGTTCGCTGAAGGCCAATAAAGATTTTGATTCCCAAAGTCTGCAAAACGAATTGTAATCGGAGACAAAATTATATCACAAACTGTAAATTTGGTGTACTGAAATTTGATATGTACAGACACAGAATATTATTTTGTTAGTTTTACATGTAAAGACTGTCGGTGGAAAGCGTTTCTTTCTCAGCGTTGTTGGAAGGAAACTATCATCCTGAGATCTCTCCTTTAGTTCTTTATTTTGTCAGGATAGTGAAGCAGAAACTGTGAACTGGCGATTACATCGAAATACAAATCCACCTTTTACAAATCCACCTTTTACAAATCCATGTTTTACAAATCCATGTTTTACAAATCCAGTCCATGTTTTACAAATCCAGTCCAGTCCTTGTTTTACAGTATGCCATTCCCCACCCAACCCCCGGGACACTTAAAAACAAACTGCAGTGTTTCACAAGAAGACATAAATATTTATTACGTTTTTACGTACCGAATCGGAACCAATCAAAGCGAAGAATAAAATCGAAACCAATCAACCGTAGCTGTATACTCATAGTATTCTTGGTTTGCAACTGACGTCATCGCCGCCATGTTGGATGACCATTAACAAAAGAATTCTAATTAGCTTTATTGTTCCTGTCATCCAACATGGCCGCCAGGGTCTTTGTCATTTAAATCTCTCGGGAATGGTTGCAAACCAGCAATACGAGAGCGTGCCAGTGTGTGTTTGAAAGGTTTCGAAGGTGAAGTATTCGAACGAAAACCACGTTGGAAAACATAAAACTGCTCTAAAAGCATTATGTATAAACATCATGCTGGGAAAGAAAGTAATATTCAATGTCTCACCGTCGAAAACAACTCTTAGTTCTTCGGAGAAAATATTGTGTGATAGACTACGAGCAGGCCCTCTTTTTTTTGGGGGGGGGGGGGGTGGGGGGGGATTATTCAATTCTTCATCAGTTCACAGCGCTAAAAAGGGACGACATGCAACGTTCGATGTGTGACGGATATTTGTAGTCTAACGTGACCGAAGATCACCGATCACTTTGTACTATTCTGAGAGAGCTTACGTTTGGTAACCCTAAATTAAGAACTGGAAAACAATGCGGGTCAACCACTACTCATTAGTGCTTTCTTTTTAAAGCTTTTGTTTGAGAAGCTATTTCAAAAACTCGTGCTTCGTGTTTCATCACGATTTCCAAACACTCGAAAACAATAAAAGCACTCGGCCTCGGTTTTCTGGTCAACCTCGTTCCCAGGGCTTTTCCCTTCTAATTTTTAGAAGGGAAAAGCCCTGGGAACGAGGTTGTTTTCTGGTGTTTGAAAATCGCGATGAAACACTCGCACTCGTTTTTGACATAGTACTTCAACAACTTTTTGTGGAGATCGAGATATGTTATAACAAAAATAAACATTAAAAAGTTTGCTAATTTATGAATCCCCCCTCAGTAATAAGCCCCCCACCACTCTAGCCTCCCTCCCAGGGGCGGGGCAGAACACTCCGCGACGCCTGGCACATTTTTTGTATATGAATCATCCAACAAAATATGACGTCATATCCGGTAAAAAATCCCCGCAATGCTCGTTCGCCGAACTACAGAAATCCAGTTTCGAGTAGGCATGATTTCTTCGTCTTTTTTAACCTTTGTTTTGGTTGCATTTTATACTGTAGATATAAAGAAGTTGCAGAGATATTGCTTCGACTTTTCAGCAAAAATTTCGGCAAGAGAGAAAGGTTTAGTATTGTTTTGAAGGCAAATAACACAACGCGAAGTGCCGTGTCATGGCGGATATTTCACGCTCTCAAAACAAGTTCGTTCCATATTTTAGCTATAGCAGTTCCTGATTCAGTAGTTACATCGATTTCTATAGCCTACGAGATTTACAACATCATGGATGAAACACTGCTGGTCGTAGTTTGCACTGTTCACTTCGGGAAGGTAATTATCTCTCGCCGTAAAGTGTTAGAAGTCGCCGTTGTTGCTCTTGGTCCTTATGTGTTCAGTTGAAGACACAAGCGAAATCTTTATATTCTACTGAAGGTTGGTATTTTTTTTACATCTCCTTGTTGATTATTGTTGTTTCCAGTAATACACAATACATGTATATTTTATTATTCTAGTTTTGGGGTAATCGCAGTTGGTTTTGTTCCGTGAATTAATCAGGGGCACCCAACGACAAAATTTTCCTGTTGGTGTCGGAACGTCGTTTTTACGTTATAATTGTGCTTTTGTGCAGTTTAATGGCTTATTTTTAAACGCTAAGAAAATGTATCTTTTCGGATACGTTAGCTGAACTTTCAAACTTCAGAAAATTTTAGGGATTGAAATCTGATTTCCCGAATTTATTAGCTGCTTTTGCCTTTCCGAAAATCCTAGCTGACCAATTTTTGTACCCAAACGACATTTTTATCTCTCCGAAAACAAAAGGCATTAATTTTTCCATATTAAGAAAGTTCGAGATGACATTTCCCTAACCGAATATCCTAGGCGATTATAGGCCTTCCGAACAGATATTCCACCGAAACGATCCGTTGGGTGCCCCTGATTAATCTCAATTATTGCATGAAATTTAATAATAATCACAATTCTATTATTTTTATAATAATTATTCGAATCATTTCTAGTTTCTTGTTCGTTTGTTCTACACAAAGTAGATCCTTAAGTTTAACATTTTTTTAATCATCACATCCCTTAGGGTAAATATTATGTAACTAATTTATGGCAAAACGGTCAGTATAAAATGCAGGCTAGGCATAAAAAATATGCAGATGATTAAAAATTAGTGCATTTTGCTTAAAATGCATATGATTATGTATACCTTATTTTTGAAAAAGAAAAATTGATATAATGTTTTTTTTATTTAGATTAGTGAAAGAAGAGTAGTCTGCATATCAGCTAGCCTCCTACGCATACTTTCTTTGGGCTCGTCACGCAATCTTTTGGGGGAGGAAAGATTGTGTGACGAGCCCAAAGAAAGTCTGCGTAGGAGGCTACATATCAGCAAAGAAACAAAAAATAACTTAAATAATATATACAGTACAGCCAAGCTCCTGTAAGCCTTTACACCCTCGGGAAGCAGAAAAAGTGTCTGCAACTAGCTGGAGCTGGCCGCTTACAGGACTACAATATGTGTAAATACAGAGCTTGTATGAGCTATAGTTCAAACAGGGTTTTGTCATGGCGGCCATAAGTAGAGCTGTCTGCTTACGAGAGTGTCCGCTCAGAGAGCTTCGACTGTATTCTTATAAAGAGTGGGAGGGAGATTAGGGGGAGGGGGAAATTTTAGAGCAAGAAGGGTGAGCAATTTGAGGGATTTGTAAGGATAGGGTAAACTAAGGGTAAAAGTTGAATTATTTTCTTTTCATTTCAGAGTTTCCTGTTTCGCTAACTGATTAGCAGATGACATCTCAAGAAAAAATGATAGGATTTGAAAAAAAGAAAAATTGATTCCAGAGAAGTCATAATCTTTATATGGAAGGGTTATTTTCCATCTTGTCTGGACAGAATAATAAATTATTTGTACAGCTTACGAGAACATTTATAATGATCATATCAGCTAGTATACATATAAATTGGTCTAATTGCCCCCACCGAATCCCCAAGAAGCCTGGTGGCATGGTTGTGCCAACAACATAGGACAATAAAGTTGATATTAGTCATATAAATTATATATATGTTAATAAATCATCAAAAAGGTCTGCACGTAGCCAATTCAAAATGCATGTTTTCTTGACTTGGAATGGAGCAATAAAATGCATGATTTTAACTTGCAACAGCTATCTAATGGACTGTTCATTTAGAATAAGCTTTGAAAGTTGTCATCAGTTGTACAACAAAATCTTATCAATCATATTTGTAGCAGGTTGAAATGGCATTCGGTACTCAAAACTGTTCCCATCCCCTTAATAGAGGTGCCACTTTAATTTATTAATTTAATATAGGTCATAAATACAAAGATTATTATGAGCGTTTTGCCAGGACAAAATTAATGGTTGACACTGTTCCCTTAAAGTATCAGTGTCCCCTACTGTAGTCTCTCTACTAGTTTGTCTCTCACACACTAGACAGTCAAGTAAAAATGAACACGGACAGTATTAACCCTTTCACTCCCAAGAGTGCTTAGCTGAAAACTAAGTAAAAAAATCTTAAAATTCATTTTGCAAAATTTTCTGTTCAATCACATCTGTTTGAATGGTCTCACACTGGGGTTTCACCCACAGACATAAAATTAGAACCACATTTATTGACTCAAGATTTGACTGTGAGAGTGAAAGGGTTCTTGCACTTACATGGCTATAATGGTTATGTTTTGTTGCTTGATAATATACACTATAAACATGTAGGTCACTATATTATAGTATTCTTTTGTTTCATTTGTACTCGTGATGTGAGAGTGATGTTGAAAGTACAGGTAGGTTTTTTTGTCAATTTCACTTCACCGCCTAATTATCTGCAGTACATCAGTAGATGAAGGCCAATTCAATAAACTGTAATAATTATTATTTGATGTGTCTAGAATACAGAAAACAAATGCAAAAATAGTAGTTATATTTCTGGTACTCTTAAAATGATCAAACTAACATGTACAAAGATCAAAGAATGGATGTTATACTGTGCCTTTCTGAATAACACAAATTCTGAAGTTCAAAAACCTCTCCTCTCCCTCGTCTCCCCACCCTTGTCCCCTTTAGCTAATAAGGAAGGCCTCGATACTCAGGTTAGTGTTGAATTAGTCAAACCGAACAGAATGAGCTGAGCATGAGTTAATTCACACCAGTCTCATATTATTCACACTCTTTGAATAAGCCTACTTTCGATATATTAAACTTCCACTTGCTAGCAAGGCATATGAGAGGACACAAACAAAGGATAATTAAACAAGCTGTTTAATTTATTTATTTTGTTTGTGTCCTCTAATCCTCACTATCAAGCTGAATAAAATAATTTGTAATATATCAAAAGTGGCTATTGACATTCTGGTATTTACAAGCAGTATTAATTCAGCATACTGCTAGTATAGTCATGTACATAAAACATCAACAAAATCAACAGTCATGGACATAGAGGAAGACCTATAGCAATAACATTTGTCCACATATTTATATTTTCTAGGCGAGGTTCGTGAAATGTTCACTTTGGTACAACTGGCTATTAATAAAATTACGAGAAGTATGATTAGGCTCCATTATTTTATTTTTTATTAAAAAAAGAACAGTTTTGTTCCTTTACTAAATGACCATTTTACTAGCCTGCAAACGCACTCGAATGCAGACGTAATTTTCGGCTCGAGTTTCAAAACAAGATCCCGAGAAAACCGCTGCTCTCACAGGCTAGCATTTTACAGGATGCATTCCAATATATTTTATTCAATGTACAGATATTGCTAAGTCTGTTCACACTAAACCTTAATTATATTCAACTGAAGTATAATCAATGCTATAATTCTCTATTCAATGTTGTTCAATTATGTTTCAGTTCACATCTGTGGAAATATAAAACAATATTATAATAGAAATAGGCAGGGTAACCTCACAATCTGAAGAAGAAGAACTTTGGCTAGCCAGAAGAAGAAAATTTCGCCTCTAATCACTATACATAAAGTGATGAGAAGTTTGGTCTCTTTGTGCCACCCCATTTTGTTCAATCATACACTGTAATTACTTCAAACAACCCCCTTGAGGTTGTTTGAAGTAATTTATAATCCAATTCACAATCAGGGACTGATGTAATATTAATTTATAATGTGAACCCTTTCCAAATATAATTTGATTATAATTTGATCATATAATTGAAGCCTGTGTGTTTCCAGAATATATCCATACCTCCCCCACGGAAGGTTTTTTGGTTTGAACCCCCCTCCCCAACCTCGTTCCCAGGGTCTCTCATCTTCCCCCTGGGAATGAGGTTGCCCCCTCCCCCCAGGAATTTCCAGTTAAGCTTCATACTTTCCTTTAAAAATTTTGGCTTTTGAGACCCCCCTCCCTCTCGGAATTTCCAATGACCTTCCTTGGGGTGAGTATGGATATTTTCTGGAACCGCACAATGTGAACATGGCCTAAGACTTTCACAAATATACGCCAAGAAGCCAATGCAAGTCGGTCGTCAGCTTACTCAAACTAGGGGAGGCCCCTCCCACTTCCCCCATTTGTGGGCAAAAATTTCGGGCCCCCACCTTAATTATAAACATGTCTGGATCCACCACTGCCTATAATTTGGTTACGCGCTGGTAAATGCCAAAGACTGCGATCATTCACCATAATAAATGTGCCACACACTTTTAATTTGAAACCCATGCCAAAACCCTTATAAAATATACCCTGGCCAGGAATTTTATATACCTATTAATTAAAATTATATATAATCTGCATATTTTTATGCAATCTGCAGTCTGCATTTTATACTGACCGTTTTGCCATAAATTAATTACATAATATTTAAGGGATGTGGATGATTCAAAAAAAGTTTTGTAGAGAAGAAACGAACAAGAAACTAGAAATTGACTCGAATTGTGATAGATTTATTATTATTAAATTTCATTCAATAATTAAAATTAATTCTGGGAACAAAACCAACTGATTACCCCAAAACTAGAATAATAAAATATACATGTATTGTGTATTACTGGAAAACAACAATAATCAACAAGGAGGTGTAAAAAAAACCAACCTTCAGTAGTATAAAGATTTCGCTTGTGTCTTCAATTGAACACATAAGGACCAAGAGCAACAACAGCGACTTCTAACACTTTACGGCGAGAGATAATTACCTTCCCGAAGTGAACAGTGCAAACTACGACCAGCAATGTTTCATCCATGATGTTGTAAATCTCGTAGGCTATAGAAATCGATGTAACTATTGAATCAGGAACTGCTATAGCTAAAATATGGAACGAACTTGTTTTGAGAGCGTGAAATATCCGCCATGACACGGCACTTCGCGTTGTGTTATTTGCCTTCAAAACAATACTAAACCTTTCTCTCTTGCCGACATTTTTGCTGAAAAGTCGAAGCAATATCTCTGCAACTTCTTTATATCCACAGTATAAAATGAAACCAAACCATAGGTTCAAAAAACGAAGAAATCATGCCTACTCGAAACTGGATTTCTGTAGTTCGCCGAACGAGCATTGCGGGGATTTTTACAGGATGTGACGTCATATTTTGTTGGATGATTCAGATACGAAAATTTCAGAAGTCCTTCTGCCCCCCTACCCTGCGAGACAGAGATTGACTTCTCTTTCGGCGCGCGCGCGATGAGAAGGAACCTCTGCACACAACCGCACGATCCTTTGATCTTGCCGCGTCCCAAATCTGGGATGAATAAATTAACAAAATACTGGTTTTTAACAGGTTATAACTCGTTAAAACCTAGAAGTGCGCGCGCTTGCACGCGCTTCATCACGCGTACGGGCCACTTGTATGCGTCAGTACAAAATTTTCCTTTCAAAAACTGCTTCAAACTCGCTAAATAAGCAGAAACAATAATCATCTATTGGAAAAAGAATATTCTACTAACTGAACTAACCATTTTCCTAAGAAATTACCGAGAAAATTGCCAACAGATGCAAAGAAATTCAAAATCTTACGCGTACAATTTAGCGCGCGCGTGCTGAGTGCAAGTACTTACAGTGACGTAGTTCGCGCATGCACGATAGGAAAACGAGCGGCTGTGTGCAGAGGTTCCTTCTCGTCGCGCGCGGAAAGAGAAGTGAATCTCTGTCTCGCAGGGTACTGCCCCCCCTGCTCCCTCCTCAAAGTCTTTAGAAGCTATAAGGGCTTATAGAGTTTTTACGGTGATACAAATTGTTCTATTAGCTGCATCATATCTTGTAGACACTAATATCCAACCATCATCCAACCTCGTTCCCAGGGTCTCTCTTCTTCACGGAGACCCTGGGAACGAGGTTGACACGTATCAATCCTTTCTTTAACAGGATTTCCACACTACAGGGACCGTTAGACCTATCCTGGATACGCAACAAAATTACACGCTGGAGGGAGCTTCAGAGGAGAATGGCATAACATCACTTCGTTTTCGCCGTCAGAGAGTCACAAATGATACACGGGACATTCAATTCAACGTAGGTCTTTTTTACGGTGTAGTTAGTTTTGTTAAAGGAGCTGCCGTGACGCGAAGTAAAACATCACCTTCAATTGAGAAAGCCTCGAAATAATAGTTTACAAAGGTAGAAAAACACAGGTAATAATAATCCAAACACTGAACAAGGATGGTTGAGGATGGAGAAGATTAAGACGGATTGCGAACGTAAAAAATGGCCAATTTTTCAAGATGCGCCAAAATGCTCCAAAAAGGTTTCGTTTTCAAACAAAGAAACGTATTGATGTGGATGGAGCTTTCGTGTATAATTTCGTGCCTTTTGCCCCATTTTGAAAGTCCCCAGTCGTCTCTGATAAGAAATGGTCTCTTATTAGGAACGAACGGAGTTTGGATTCGCAAGGGATTATGGGAAGGGCGTCTCCGGTTACGCCTTCCCCTGACACTTTGCGCTTCGCCGAAAGGCTCCCGCGACGCCTGGGTACGAGGCAGGAAACGTGCACGTATTAGACGACTGGGGACGAGTCAGGTTGAATTTCGCGAGAAGCTAAAACGTGTTGTTTCTCCACTGCAGGTCTCTACCCGAGTGTTCCTGGTGTGGGCCTATCACACCAGAGAAGATGCAGATAACCCCAACGTGTTCAGCCAGCATACTCGCCGAAATCACACTATGGAAACCGTCCAAATTGTCTTTCCTCCTATGACAATGATGACACCCACCCCTGAACCAGCAACCACACTTGTAACCAAGAGACCAAAATCCTCGGGATATCAGCTTGGTGTCAGTTTTCTTACCATCTCTGTCGCGGACAGTTTTGAGCATGAAATTAAACTAGGGTTTCAGCGGTTTTCAATTTGTTTGCTAACAGGCTATTTTACAGTTGTGTGCTTAGTTACCAGGCCTTTGAGCGGAGGCGAGGCTGGAGTTGACTTTGTATCTGAGCTTTTCATATGTCAACCCAAACCTCGCTTTCATACAGAGACCTGGTTGCATTTTTGCGCTTGCTGCGCTCTCTGATTGGTTAAAAAAACTCGCGCGTTGTGCTCTAACCAATCAGCAAACATGGTGTCGTACTTTTTCAACCAATCAGAATCAAAACCAAAACAGCTGTGACTTGGCCTTACGCGCATTTTCCCGCCCTTGGCGCGGGTTGCATATTCTTTTGCTTCGAGTTCTGTATGGTTCATTGCGTTATTTACGATTGTCGTGATTGCATGGCCACTTCCGTTAATTTTACGACTGAGTCATTAGGAAACCGTCTAGTGCATGTATTTGGACGGTTCTTTATTGAGCCTCGAAAATAATTGTTTGCTTTGGTTTTGCGCTTGGTTGCTCAGTGTATAATTTAGTGTCCAAAGTGCTTTATTGAATCAATCACGGCAAACATGCTGTTTTTTAACAAAGTTAGGAACGCGCGTTAATGTTTCCGCGCTTGGCATCGATTTCACGTGTTTGGCTTTGTCTGCGTTTGTATTGGCGCGGAGTGCTTTGGTTTTTGTTTTGTAACAGAAATCGCTGTATTTTGGAGCGGCTTCAAGAATTTTAAATTGTTTTCTGCCTCAACATTTTTAACAACCTTGTACAGGTTTTATTAATTAACAGAATAAGATCTCCTTTAGGTCAAAATTTAGTTATGACGTCACGTGCATGGTTGCACCTTTTGTTTCACAAGAGCTATTTTCTCTAATAGATTAATAGGGACAACCTTGTAACGTCATAAGATCTTTATCTGAAATAAAACTTACGGACTCAAAGGGGAAAAAATATGGTGTTTGACCTCTTTTCAACATCGTGCAGACGTCTCCTATTTCCTTGCTTCACGCGGAAAAGTCACTTTCCGCGTGAAGCAAGGAAAGAGGAGACGTCTGCGCACAGCTATACTAGAATGAGGTCTGACGTATTGTGAGCCAACTTAAATTAGATTCTTCATTTGACTTGGAATACCAGTTTGAATCTAACTGCATTGTTTAAAATGTGTTATTCCAGTAAATATCCATACCCCCACCACAGAAGCTTTATCGGTTTGTTTCCCCCACCCCTCTGGAAATTCCAGTTTAGCTTCATACTTACCCTTACAAATTTTGGCTTTTGAGACCCCCCTCCCCCTCGGAATTCCCAATGACCTTCCTTGGGGTAGGTATGGATATTTTCAGGAACCGCACAATGGCGCGCCAGCACAAAAATACATAAAGGACACAGCAGAAAGCAATAATTATTATTTTATTATTAATAATAGGGTGTATGAGTAACATTACATGTTCTTGGTAACATACATCATGTCTTAGTCGCTATAGACTCTCACAGAGAAAAATTTCTTTCTTTACAATAATAATTATTATCTAATGTTTTATGTTGTACCAGACAGGGCAAAACTTACTACTGCTAACAATCTGCATGTAATAAGAAGCAGAGCAGACAGTCTTGTAAAAATTGTCCGCCAAATTTACACACAGCTAGAAACGTTTCGATCAAGTAATTTGACTTTTTATCATGTCCAAACCTTTTATAGCTCAAAACTCATGAACAGAAACAATGAGGACAAAAAATAGGTACAGTCTAGTTGTTACAAAACAAATATAACTAGTATTGATTTGAGCAATTATCTCCAATTTGAGATTTGTACTATATTATTAATAGTAGCACATACAAAGTCAGTCAAATATTTTTACGCTCTGAATCGGTTACTTACAGGGTTCGTACTCTTTTTCAGCAATAGCTTTCCAGAACTTTTCCAGGACTTCTGTAGATTTTTCAGACACCAAATGACAAGCTATTTGTTTTTCAACACATCTTTTTGGAATTTTCTGAGAATTTCCTCCACCCGATTTAGTTTATTTTGTGACCGTTCTTTCTTCGTGTCACTGAATTTTCCCATGAATTTACAGATTTCCAGGACCTGTGAAAAAAATCACTTGTTTTCCATGATTTTCCAGTCCTGCCTCAGGACAATTAAGGCATGGGCCAGTTTTGGTCTAAAAACGTTAGCGGGTGGTCTATCTTCTGAGGCTTTAGCCTGCTCGCAGGCTCTTATAAGCGCGATGAGCGCGGAGCGCGATCGTGATCCTTAGTATTGCGTGACGTTCGAGGGCGGAGCGCGAGGGCGTGGTTAAAAAAAACTCGCGCGTTGTGCTCTAACCAATCAGCAAACATGCTGTCGTATTTTTTCAACCAATCAGAATCAAACCAAAACCAACCGTGACTTGGTCTTACGCGCATTTTCCCGCCCTTGGCGCGGGTTGCATATTCTTTTGCTTCGAGTTCTGTATGGTTCATTGCGTTATTTACGATTGTCGTGATTGCATGGCCACTTCCGTTAATTTTACGACTGAGTCATTAGAAAGCCGCTCTAGTGCATCCTTTTACCGCCACTTAACATGGTTTAATGGAAATATCTCGTTCGCGTTTCAAGCAATCAAAAACTCTCTGCTCATCTCATTAATCTATGTTATGGGGTATTTTGTAAATTTTTGGGTGATTTTTGGGTATATTTGGGAGGAAATAGTTTTTCTCAAAGTAGTTGTAAAATTTAGGGAAATAAGAAATATTGAGATTTGATGTAGTTTTAAAATTAGAATTAGAATTTAAAAATTAGTATATTGACAATTGACAGACAGTTGATAACCACGGAAGAACACCCGCGTGGGTATCAACTGTCTTGTTGGTGTTCCAAAAAAAAATTTTCCTTCTATCCCTTCTTTAAACCTCTTAAAATTTCATTGAAATTCACGTGTACCCCCGCCTTAAACAGCCCGGGATGACAAAATAACAGCACACAGGACTCAATTAATTTAAACTTTATTGAACAATACATATCAAGTTGACTCTTAAATCTAAACTAGTGAACCAAATCTCAACCGTCACCGTATAGCCTGCGTAGCTGGCGTCTTGTTGGCGCGCGAAGTAAAAATTCCTAAGCGACGAAGCTGCGCAGCCGCGAGAGTCTGGGGTGGGGAGTTCCGAAAGACCGCGGTAGGCTATCACTGTAAGTCTTTAGTTCGTGACCTGAATAATGTAAATACTGACAACTCAAACATAGGAGATATATTAAATAATTTTGAGTAATCCATACCCTGGTCCCAGAGGTTTTCTGTCTTCTTTCTTCTTCTGAACTTGATCAAAGCGATCGAAGCGACGCGCGCGCTTCCCTTCCCTCTCCCACACGTGTTTTTTGACGCGATAAATCTTTACAAACCCCTCCCCCTGCTCGCAGCAAAATCGATTCATTGCGCTTGGTGATTACGCTAAAATGTAGGGGAACATTTTTGTTTTCGATCGATCGGAAGGAAACCGACACGCACAAACTGCTGCGACCAGGGGGAGGGGTTTGTAAAGATTTGTCGCACCAAAATACACGTGTGGGAGAGGGAAGGGAAGCGCGCGCGCGCTGGATGGCGCGTGGATGGCGCGTACTGGGACAAGCCTAATGGTACGATCATGTAGCGAAAAAATAGTTCAAGAAAAACTTTGGAAAAGACGTTCACATTCTCCGACTGTGGCGAACGTAATCGAAAAAAATCCGGGAAAGTTGTACTTCAATCTATCGACTTCACATTTTGTTTGTCTGGTTGTATGAAAACAAAGGAAAGTTGTGATTCAAGCGATTCAAGCTCCAAGCTGCCTCCCTAGCCTTGTTAAGAATATATGTATATAGGAGAAAAAAAAATTCGGAAAGCGAGAAGGTCTGGGTGCCAGATTAATGCTGGCACAGAAAATGTGGGTAGCGGTCTTCCTAAAAGTTCGCGCAAGAGAATACAAAAGAAAACCCAAGAAAACCCGTAACGATTCATTTATTCATTATTCTTTTATTTATTAATCCTCTCAACTTGTATGGCCCCTGTGGTGCATAGCAAAGCTCAACCGTCGCTCAACCGACAACCTCGTTCCCAGGATCTCTCATCTTCCCGCTCCAGGGGGCGGGAAGATGAGAGACCCTGGGAACGAGGTTGCGTGCAGGTATGTTCGGTATGTTCGCGGTTCCGGAATTGCTGGTTTGCAACCATTCCCGAGAGATTTAAGGGACAAAGACCCTGGCGGCCATGTTGGATGACAGGAACAATAAAACTAATTAGAATTCTTTTGTTTATGGTCATCCAACATGGCGGCGATGACGTCAGTTGCAAACCAAGAATTGAGCTAAACATTCACTCCAGTTTATGCTTATGCAGAAACAGCCACTAAAAACATGTATGCGCTTTCACTGTTGGTAGCTTTTGTGGCGTGTTTTCACCTTAGTCTAGGTGGCACCCGCCATACCAACGTATCGTTTGACAATGGCAATTTTAACGTGACTTGGACGCACAACAGAACCACGGATCAGTTGCATTTTGAAGTACTGTGAATACGACAGGTTGGGTTGGGTTGGCTTTACCTTCACCCCAAAGGCTATGCAGGACTACGACGTTGTGGTCGGTGGCCGGACGAACGCCGGACAAAACTACTTGAACGTAAGTGATTGTATGTGGACGTTTAACGAGTAATGCATGGTTCAATTCCTACTGTTACCATCCCCCCTGGGCACACCCCCGGGGATTTGACATTTTTCTTCACTTGGCGTCCTATTCCCACGGCATACTGTAAAATATGGACTGGATTTTTAAAACATGGACTGGATTTGTAAAACATGGATTTGTAAAACATGGACTGGATTTGTAAAACATGGATTTGTAAAACATGGATTTGTAAAAGGAGGATTTGTAAAACATGGATTTATAAAACATGGATTTGTAAAAGGTGGATTTATAAAAGGTGGATTTGTAAAAGGTGGATTTGTAAAAGGTGGATTTGTAAAACATGGATTTGTAAAAGGTGGATTGTGTAGTTCCAGAAAATATCCATATCAAAGGCCCAGGAAATTCCTGGGGGGAGGGGGTGCACCAAGGGATATATTTTTCCAGAGGGTCTCGTATTTATCATTATGTTCCCTCTTTATTGTTTGCGTGCCACGGTATGCAAGAATTAATTCCTGTTAGTGCGTCAGCGACGATATCCGTTTGATTTTCGTGAATTGTTATAAACACAGATACATGAAAATGAAATGTATGAATGGGACAAACACAAATTTTGAGTTTAGAAACGCCACGCCGCTGGAAAGTTTGTCTGGCTTTTCCGCGTGTATTTTTATTTACCTTTAAATAGATTACTCGGTTTATCTAGGCATGCGACGTGAGCGAGCATTCAAGCGTACTGATTAGAATCTTGTGGAATGTAAACACACAACCAGGGGGGGCAGGCAGCGCCCTTTGATCTTGCCGCTTTTCAACTATACATGATCGCACAAGTAAATAAATCTGTCAATCATTCGAGAAACGTACCTCTACGGGAGTTTGCTGTGGAATTTTCATCCATGGTGTCCCACAATGACCAAAGTTCAGTTAAACAGCGATCTAATTCTAAAATCTAAACTTTTAATTCTACAAAGCTATTCTTTTCACATATTCTACACATACAAAACCTTAATCTCTATGCAAAGTTTGGTATCGATTCAGTGCTTCGTTTCGAAATAAAGCATTTTGAAATTTGCGATGTCCCGGATGAACGTGTTTTTGAACCGTCACAAAAACGGGTATTTTATGTCATTTTTAAATTTTTATACGTGATAATAATTTAGAAGTGATATCTAAAGAGTTTTGAAGTGAAAGCTAATGATATTGATGGTAGAATCTACTCTACTTCGTGTACAGTTTTATGGCCGCCATATTGGTGTCCCAAAGAAGGGCACCAAGGCGGCTGCATACTAAATACTGTAATTTTCTGAAAATTATTTTCGTAATAACTCGGTTATGAAAAAACGATACAAAGCTATAATTTGGACAGAACGTTTATTTCTGCCTGCTCTATAAGCGGTTAATTTTCTGATATTGTTCATGCAAGCGAACAGTCTTGGTAACATTGATGCAAACCACCAATACTAGGTTTTTACGATTTTTACTAGCCCCCTCCGCAGGCAACTCTTACATAAAGGCACGAGTGAGAGACTGGTACGGAGGACAAAAAGGTGAGACCCAGGAGTTGCCTGCGGAGGAGGCTAGGTTTTTACCAGGCTTTGATAGTTTTATTTTCAATGAAATTGCTTTTCGTGAAAGAAGAAAATATATATTATTTTATTTTAATCTTTCGGTTTCTATAAGTGAAATAGACTCTTTATTGAAAATGTTTTTTGAAGGAAATGCGCTTCGACCGGCTTCACACGCAACGCAAGTACATGTAATAAAATATGCAGACATTCAGAAAATACAAATTTTCACGGTTGCGGCATTTTCGATCATCCGACTGGTATCGTAAATCTTTCTTTACTTTGGCCATGACAGAAAAACATCTAAACAAATAACGCATGTATAAAAACACGGGGTTTGAAGTAACCGTTTATTTTTACATGAAACCCATTAGCGAAAATTTCCAATAAGCGGCGCGGCGAGACTTTTGGCTGTCACGTTCCTGAAACAAACATTCTGTCACGCATTGAACATTACAAGTCTTCGCTTTCAGTGACGTAAGCGTCTGTCTGAGAAAACCAGGCAGAGGCCACGGATTGGGGTCGGCCGATTCCTTCCATATTTTGCCAGTTTAAAACATTCGATCAGTGATGTTGAAAGGCGGTATGCTTAGTTTTTAAAAGCTTTTAGTTTCCGAGATCTGACCACCCCCCAAAAACCGGCCTTTTGGGACAGAAAATCCCTCGATTTTGACGACCTTGAGATAGGCAAGGCATAAAAAAAAAATCCCGCTTCACGAAGACTTCTAACTGGAAGATTCTATTAACTGGAACTATAAACTCCTATTCTAAGCAATCAGAGCCTTGATAAAGACATTCTCAGTTCAATATACGAAAATTAAATTTGCATGTACACAAAGTAAATATTTGCATATTCTTGTTCAACTCCATTTTCAAAACTAGTTTTCTCCGTAAGGCGGGGGGGGGGGGGGGGGGGGGTTATTTGGAAAGCAAAAGAGTTCTGGAGATTCATCACCATCTTGTCTTTCTATATCACTAAACAAAACTTTGGAACCTGTAAAATCTGAAGCGATTTGAGAATGCATTTCAGCTGGATTTTCAACAAAATTACAAATAATTTGTCACGTTACACTTGAATGTCACGGACTGTTCGTCACCTAAAATTTGAGTAACTTATTATGGGTTTCAATGTTGTTAATAATAACACAATACAGTAACTTAATACATATTTCAACTGATTTCCTGAAGCGTTGGAAATAAATTAACAAGCTACTTCAAGAATAATGTAAAATTTACTTTTCACAAATTTGCATAATTGTCGAAATTTCCCTGTGGGCTCGGATATCATTTCACAAAGACATTTTGGTTCGAGTGTAAGAAATATCTTAGTGTTTATGAACCTAAAACACTCTTGAACCTTAATTCTACTAAAGTTTTGTCATCTTTTTCTAATGGGGTTCAAAAATCGCAAATTAAATAATGTACCTCACAGTCTGCTACTGTGAAAATCGCCATCAAGTTCCAATCGAAATTCGAAACATTGAAAAAATGATTTTGACTGATTGTTTAATATCGATTACTATTATTAAAATGTAAACGATTTTTACAATTTAGTAGAAGTTCTAATTCGTCATAAAATCGCTGTAGTTTCTAAATAAAAAAGGCTGCTAAAAATAGTAACCCAAATGTACGGTACCCCATATCACGTTTTTTATGCTAGCTTGTATGCTTTCCAGTATAACTTAAAAAAATACTGATTTATATGGCCGGAAAAGTTATCCGTGTGAACTAATACGTCTCATTATATAAAACACAGCGGGACTATTGAACACACGAAAAATGACCTGGGAGCCTGGACACTCGGCGGACAAGGTCTTGGGCGGTACCAATTTTCTTCATACAGGCGAAAAGAACAACTCGCGTTATACATAGAATATACAAGCTGGTATTTTGCCCGGCATTTTGGTCCCACGGTACACTTTGACCCTTATCCGATATCTTACAGCGTGCTACATGAACACGATTTTACCAGCTCTTCTATGCTGTTGATATAAGTGATCTTCCATTGCCGATTCCCAGTGCTTGACAATGCAAAATTTGCACAAATGCCCTTTAGTTCCACAACTTTCAGCTCTTTAAGTTTTTTTGCCTTAGCCATAAGGCAAATGTCACGACCTTCAAACGTGAGTGGGTGTTCAATATCCACTTCACCATATACACTGTCCATGAGGTTCTTTGTCACAGAATGATCCTCCCAGGTCCTGATGTCCTCATTGTCAAGACTCTCCTCGTCACGTACTGTAATTGCTTTAGTTTTATTGCTCTTCTGAACTGCTGACAATCGAGATAAATTGCTGTTTATTTGTCGAGCGGTTTTCCATTCTTCTGGTAAAAACAGTGGTTGCCCTTTCGAGTCTTTGGCGTTTTGCATCTCCTTTGAAACGTCTGTTGGGTTAGCGTTCTGTCCACTAACTAGCCCTTCATTAAATTTGGCTATCAAAAATGCTTTGACATTCTCGGAGGTCTTGCTTGCGGTTTTCTGGCTCTTTAGCGCCCAGCCTTGTAAAGGAACTTCATTGTCACCACATGATGAAGGAGACGAGTGTCATCCAGTTGGGCTGATTTAGAGGATTCACCTGCCCTTGCAACTACTTCGGTGACATGTTGGGCCCATTTTCTTCTCACGGTATCATACACTGTTTCCCGTTCTAAAACCAGGTTGTGTACTCCAGTATCCATGTGAGCCTGGGCTTCGTTTTCGCTTCCAAAGGTCAGCACGCAACCAGGCGCATCACATAAAAACACTTCACTCCTTGCTGTTCTCTTTTCTGCACGCGGTCTTGAGAATATCCGAAAATCAATCAGATATGCCAGAAGCTGTCGTATGCATGAGCTTTTAAAAAGTTTCTGCGGTCTCGTATGGCGTTCTCGCGCCTGCACAATGTTTCAGAAATGGAATAATTCGACTGATATTAAAAGGAACCATAACCGTTTGGTTATATGGTCGCCAAAAATTGAATTGTTCGAGGAGGTTCTAAGAAATTACGGCAAGACTAAAATCTTATGTAGCAACAGTAGCTACCGGGCAGACCAAAAATGACGAAAATGGTTTTATATTAACTCGGTTTGTCTTGCTCCAGGAACCGGCCTTTTCTCAAACCTTACCTATATTGGCCAGGAAATTAAAGACATTTATTCAAAACATAGGAGGTATCTTACCTGCTCCAATCGGAACTTCTTGGTTTTCAAGAGCAAAGATACTCCTTTCCAGGATGATTTGGATGAAAAAAAGTCAACCGCTTTCGACCTGCCCAGCCGTTAGTGAGGCGGTATCTATGACCAGGGCACACGGTAAATTCGTTCACTTGCTTTTCACTGGGCGATATGAATCCACCACGATTAAAAATCACTTCATCGATCTTCTGTAATTTTCCAATCACCCGTCCTTCACTTATGCCAAGTGCGGTAAGGTGGTTGTATACATCATTGGCACATGACTTCACTGGAATAGTTGTAATGTCATTTTTCCCTGGAACTGGGCCACAAGGTGAATCTTCACTAAAAAAGGAGCAACTCATTCTAGAGATCCTCTGTATCTATCGACTCCGTGAGAGTTGCCTAACTTTGTAAACAATTATAATTACGTTTTCCCGTAGAATTTAAGTGACAGCTTTTAATTCTAATTATAAATTATAAAAAAAATCGAGAATTTATCCCTTTGCAACGACAAATACTGAATGTAAATAGTAGGCCAATATTTCATAGCTAACATATTCTGTAAACAATTGCTAGAAGAAAAAAATAAAGAAACCTAGCCTATAATTAGTTTTAACATCTCTTTCGACGCTGCGATCGGGTTGTCGATTTCATAGTACAGTTCATATACGTGTAGCATTCGCTACAGAATCGGAGCGTATATTTATTTTTTGGTTTTTCGAAAAGACAACAATATTTGAGATATAATTCTAAGGCTAAATAGATGTGTGTTAATTTCGTTCACGCTCAAAACCAAAAACCTGCAAAACAGAGTTAACCTGGTAAATAAAATTAAATCCGAGCTCCTTAGCACGGGAGCATAAACTGGACAATCATGCAAATTTGCGGAAAGTAAATGACAGTATTATTGAAGTAGCTTATTGATTGATTGTGAACGCTTCATAAAATCAGTTGAAATTTGAAATTTGTAGTAAGCTACTGTGATTAACAAATTTGCAAACCAGAATTAATTACTCGAATTTTAGGTGACGAACAGTCCGTGACATTCAAGTGTGACGTGACAAATTATTTGTAATTTTGTGAAAATGCGGCTGAAATGCATTCTCAAATCGCTTCAGATTTTATAGGTCCCAAAGTTTTGTTTAGTGATATAGAAAGATGGGATGGTGACGAGTCTGTAGAACTTTTTTGCTTGCCAAATAACCGCCGCCTTATGGAGAAAACTAGTTTTGAAAATGGGGTTGAACATGCATATGCAAATATTTACTTTGTGTACAGGCAAATTCAATTTTCGTATCTTGAACTGAGAATGTTTTCATCAAGGCTCTGATGTTTTAGAATAAGAGTTTTATAGTTCCAGTTAATAGAATCTTGCAGTTAGAGGTTTTCGTGAAGCGAGAAAATTTTTTACGCGTTGCTTATGTCAAGGTCGTCAAAATCGAGGGATTTTCTGTCCCAAAAGGCCGGTTTTTGGGGGGGTGGTCAGATCTCGGAAACTAAAAGCTTTTAAAAACTAAGCATACCGCCTTTCAACATCACTGATCGAATGTTTTAAACTGGCAAAATATGGAAGGAATCGGCCGACCCCAATCCGTGGCCTCTGCCTGGTTTTCTCAGTCAGACGCTCTTAAACTCTTTTATCAGTTTCCCGCTACGAACAGACGAAGAGTGAAAATAATTTCCTCGTAATTTTTTGTCTGAAGTTTCTAAATAGCTAAAGTTTGTTTACTGATGGTGATAGACTATCGCAAATTTATCCTTCACATTCGCGAGACGTCGACGTGACTTTGTAAACAAAGATCATATTTACGGGAGAATATAAAATATGAACCGTGATATACATACACATTGAAAGCATTCAAACAGCGAAATGTTCGCTGAAGGCCAATAAAGATTTTGATTCCCAAAGTCTGCAAAACGAATTGTAATCGGAGACTAAAATTATATCACAAACTGTAAATTTGGTGTACTGAAATTTGATATGTACAGACACAGAATATTATTTTGTAAGTTTTACATGTAAAGACTGTCGGTGTAAAGCGTTTCTTTCTCAGCGTTGTTGGAAGGAAACTATCATCCTGAGATCTCTCCTTTAGTTCTTTATTTTGTCAGGATAGTGAAGCAGAAACTGTGAACTGGCGATTACATCGAAATACAAATCCACCTTTTACAATCCACCTTTTACAAATCCATGTTTTACAAATCCATGTTTTACAAATCCATGTTTTACAAATCCATGTTTTACAAATCCACCTTTTACAAATCCACCTTTTACAAATCCATGTTTTACAAATCCATGTTTTACAAATCCATGTTTTACAAATCCAGTCCATGTTTTACAAATCCAGTCCAGTCCTTGTTTTACAGTATGCCATTCCCCACCCCACCCCCGGGACACTTAAAACAAACTGCAGTGTTTCACAAGAAGACATAAATATTTATTACGTTTTTACGTACCGAATCGGGCAATTTTTTTTTTTACGCCCACTTCAAGATGGCGGCCATTTACATTTTGTATTTTTTTAAGCGACTAAATATTGTTTCGGATTTATCAACAGTTTAGAATTTGAATTTAGCCAACGTTTTACTGTTTGGGGTTAAAAAATGGTTTAAATTTTGATGTTAAGTAGCGATTTTTATCATTCATTCGTAGTAAACCGGTTAGCATTGGTCGATATTGACGTATGTTACGGGAGCACGTTATTGCCTTAAAAATTAGTGTTTCGGGCAGCTAGTGGCTCGATTGTGTTTGTGCTAGGGAATAAGGTTATTGTGGGTTAGAATCGACACAATTCCACTAACTATGTTCCTTTTTTTGTGGAAAAGTCTTAACGCCGCCATCTTGCCGCCATCTTGAAGTGGGCGTAAAAAAAAAAATTGCCCGAATCGGAACCAATCAAAGCGAAGAATAAAATCGAAACCAATCAACCGTAGCTGTATACTCGTAGTATACGAGAGCGTGCCAGTGTGTGTTTGAAAGGTTTCGAAGGTGAAGTATTCGAACGAAAACCACGTTGGAAAACATAAAACTGCTCTAAAAGCATTATGTATAAACATCACACTGGGAAAGAAATAGAGATTACTTCATGGTTGGTGAGCGCGTACGATTTTATTCACGAGTTGTGAAGAATAACAAACGAACGAGCGAGCACAGCGAGCGAGTGAGTTTGTTATTCTTCACAACGAGTGGAATAAAAATCGTACAAGCGAACTAACCATGAAGTAATTTGTTTATTACATGAGTACTGAGATATTACAATGTTGAGTAAAAATATATTTTTTCAAAATCGCCGTCGCCGAGGCGAAAGCAAGTTTCACATAATCTTAACTCAGCTCAACTGCAAATAATTCGGCAAGTTTAATTCGACATCAAAAATATTCTACAGAGCAAATAGTCAGCTGATCAATTAAAGAAATGCAATTAAAATGTACTCCAGTCAGTAAACGAGGAATGAACATGATTTTGTTTACATCCACGGCACAAAAATACAATAAGTCAGCTATGCCGCTTTGCATGCAGCCGAGCTCGTAGCTGAATGAATGAATCAAAGTTGAAGTTTTGTCGACTTTCCGTGGATTTCGATATAAATCGATCCATAATCAATATTAATTATCTTCCCCCACATTACCTGAAGTTAGTTGACGGCAAATTTCCCTTCGCCGCTTTCCAGTAGCAAGCTCAATCCGCCACGAAAGTTTTTGAGACGACACTTCAATAAACGGCAGTCGGACGATGTTGTGTTTGTTTCTCGAAGTCGATGTCAGGCTTTCGGCTGCTTCGGTTCTTGATATTTGGTCCATTACTTACATTCCCTGTTGGGAGTTTTTCATTGTATCCGCTTGAATTATTTTCTTGACATTTAAAAAGTCGGAACGAATCTTGAAACCTTGTTTAAATTTACAGCGACAAACAACTGTCAACTAATGGCGGGAAAAATCCAATACGATTTTTTTTCACTAGTGAGTTTTCGTCGTTCGCGTTTGTGATTGGACGAACGACGTTTTTTCACTAGTGAGTTTTCATCGTTCGCGTTTCCTATTGGCTAATGGATTTTATGTATCATTTATACGCAATCGTTTTATCGTGAGTAAATCTCAGTACTTATGTAATAAAGTAATATTCAATGTCTCACCGTCGAAAACAACTCTTAGTTCTTCGGAGAAAATATTGTGTGATAGACTACGAGCAGGCCCTCTTTTTTTGGGGGGGGGGGGGGGGGATTATTCAATTCTTCATCAGTTCACAGCGCTAAAAAGGGACGACATGCAACGTTCGATGTGTGACGGATATTTGTAGTCTAACGTGACCGAAGATCACCGATCACTTTGTACTATTCTGAGAGAGCTTACGTTTGGTAACCCTAAATTAAGAACTGGAAAACAATGCGGGTCAACCACTACTCATTAGTGCTTTCTTTTTAAAGCTTTTGTTTGAGAAGCTATTTCAAAAACTCGTGCTTCGTGTTTCATCACGATTTCCAAACACTCGAAAACAATAAAAGCACTCGGCCTCGGTTTTCTGGTCAACCTCGTTCCCATAGCTTTTCCCTTCTAATTTTTAGAAGGGAAAAGCCCTGGGAACGAGGTTGTTTTCTGGTGTTTGAAAATCGCGATGAAACACTCGCACTCGTTTTTGACATAGTACTTCAACAACTTTTTGTGGAGATCGAGATATGTTATAACAAAAATAAACATAAGCTTGCTAATTTATGAATCCCCCCTCAGTAATAAGCCCCCCACCACTCTAGCCTCCATCCTCAAAAGTCTTTAGAAGCTATAAGGGCTTATAGAGTTTTTTACGGTAATACAAATTGTTCTATTAGCTGCATCATATCTTGTAGACACTAATATCCAACCATCATCCAACCTCGTTCCCAGGGTCTCTCTTCTTCACGGAGACCCTGGGAACGAGGTTGACACGTATCAATCCTTTCTTTAACAGGATTTCCACACTACAGGGACCGTTAGACCTATCCTGGATACGCAACAAAATTACACGCTGGAGGGAGCTTCAGAGGAGAATGGCATAACATCACTTCGTTTTCGCCGTCCGAGAGTCACAAATGATACACGGGACATTCAATTCAACGTAGGTCTTTTTTACGGTGTAGTTAGTTTTGTTAAAGGAGCTGCCGTGACGCGAAGTAAAAAATCACCTTCAATTGAAGAAAGCCTCGAAATAATAGTTTACAAAGGTAGAAAAACACAGGTAATAATAATCCAAACACTGAACAAGAATGGTTGAGGATGGAGAAGATTAAGACGGATTGCGAACGCAAAAAAATGGCCAATTTTTTTCAAGATGCGCCAAAATGCTCCAAAAAGGTTTCGTTTTCAAACAAAGAAACGTATTGATGTGGATGGAGCTTTCGTGTATAATTTCGTGCCTTTTGCCCCATTTTGAAAGTCCCCAGTCGTCTCTGATGAGAAATGGTCTCTTATTAGGAACGAACGGAGTTTGGATTCGCAAGGGATTATGGGAAGGGCGTCTCCGGTTACGCCTTCCCCTGACACTTTGCGCTTCGCCGAAAGGCTCCCGCGGCGCCTGGGTACGAGGCAGGAACGTGCACGTATTAGACGACTGGGGACGAGTCAGGTTGAATTTCGCGAGAAGCTAAAAACGTGTTGTTTCTTCACTGCAGGTCTCTACCCGAGTGTTCCTGGTGTGGGCCTATCACACCAGAGAAGATGCAGATAACCCCAACGTGTTCAGCCAGCATACTCGCCGAAATCACACTATGGAAACCGTCCAAATTGTCTTTCCTCCTATGAACATGACAATGATGACACCCACCCCTGAACCAGCAACCACACGTGTAACCACGAGACCAAAATCCTCGGGATATCAGCTTGGTGTCAGCTTTCTTACCATCTCTGTCGCGACAGTTTTGAGCATGAAACTGAACTAGGGTTTCAGCGGTTTTCAATTTATTTGCTAACAGGCTATTTTACAGTTGTGTGCTTAGTTACCAGGCCTTTGAGCGGAGGCGAGGCTGGAGTTGACTTTGTATCTGAGCTTTTCATATGTCAACCCAAACCTCGCTTTCATACAGAGACCTGGTTGCATTTTGTGCGCTTGCTGAGCTCTCTGATTGGTTAAAAAAACTCGCGCGTTGTGCTCTAACCAATCAGCAAACATGCTGTCGTATTTTTTTCAACCAATCAGAATCAAAACCAAAACCAGCTGTGACTTGGCCTTACGCGCATTTTTCCCGCCCTTGGCGCGGGTTGCATATTCTTTTGCTTCGAGTTCTGTATGGTTCATTGCGTTATTTACGATTGTCGTGATTACATGGCCACTTCCGTTAATTTTACGACTGAGTCGTTAGGAAACCGGTCTAGTGCATTTGGACGGTTCTTTATTGAGCCTCGAAAATAATTGTTTGCTTTGGTTTTGCGCTTGCTAGCTGAGTTTTATAATTTAGTGTCCAAAGTGCTTTATTGAATCAATCACGGCAAACATGCTGTTTTTTAACAAAGTTAGGAACGCGCGTTAATTTTTCCGCGCTTGGCATCGATTTCTCGTGTTTGGCTTTGTCTGCGTTTGTATTGGCGCGGAGTGCTTTGGTTTTTGTTTTGTAACAGAAATCGCTGTATTTTGGAGCGGCTTCAAGAATTTTAAATTGTTTTCTGCCTCAACATTTTTAACAACCTTGTACAGGTTTTATTAATTAACAGAATAAGATCTCCTTTAGGTCAAAATTTAGTTATGACGTCACGTGCATGGTTGCACCTTTTGTTTCACAAGAGCTATTTTCTCTAATAGATTAATAGGGACAACCTTGTAACGTCATAAGATCTTTATCTTAAATAAAAACTTAAGGACTCAAAGGGGAAAAAAATATGGTGTTTGACCTCTTTTCAACATCGTGGAGGACGTCTCCTATTTCCTTGCTTCACGCGGAAAAGTCACTTTCCGCGTGAAGCAAGGAAAGAGGAGACGTCTGCGCACAGGCTATACTAGAATGAGGTCTGACGTATTGTGAGCCACCCCAAGGAAGGTCATTGGGAATTCCGAGGGGGAGGGGGTCTCAAAAGCCAAAATTTGTAAGGGTAAGTATGAAGCTAAACTGGAATTTCCAGAGGGTGGGAGAAACAAACCGATAAACCTTCTGTGGTGGGGGTATGGATATTTACTGGAACAACACATTTTAAACAATGCAGTTAGATTCAAACTGGTATTCCAAGTCAAATGAAGAATCTAATTTAAGGTAGGTATGGATATTTTCAGGAACCGCACAATGGCGCGCCAGCACAAAAATACATAAAGGACACAGCAGAAAGCAATAATTATTATTTTATTATTAATAATAGGGTGTATGAGTAACATTACATGTTCTTGGTAACATACATCATGTCTTAGTCGCTATAGACTCTCACAGAGAAAAATTTCTTTCTTTACAATAATAATTATTATCTAATGTTTTATGTTGTACCAGACAGGGCAAAACTTACTACTGCTAAACAATCTGCATGTAATAAGAAGCAGAGCAGACAGTCTTGTAAAAATTGTCCGCCAAATTTACACACACAGCTAGAAACGTTTCAATCAAGTAATTTGACTTTTTATCATGTCCAAACCTTTTAAAGCTCAAAACTCATGAACAGAAACAATGAGGACAAAAAATAGGTACAGTCTAGTTGTTACAAAACAAATATAACTAGTATTGATTTTGAGCAATTATCTCCAATTTGAGATTTGTACTATATTATTAATAGTAGCACGTACAAAGTCAGTCAAATATTTTTACGCTCTGAATCGGTTACTTACAGGGTTCGTACTCTTTTTCAGCAATAGCTTTCCAGAACTTTTTCAGGACTTCTGTAGATTTTTCAGACTCCAAATGACAAGCTATTTGTTTTTCAACACATCTTTTTGGAGTTTCTGAGAGTTTCCTCCACCCGATTTAGTTTGTTTTGTGACCGTTCTTTCTTCGTGTCACTGAATTTTCCCATGAATTTACAGATTTCCAGGACCTGTGAAAACAATCACTTGTTTTCCATGATTTTCCAGTCCTGCTCAGGACAATTAAGGCATGGGCCAGTTTTGGTCTAAAAACGTTAGCGGGTGGTCTATCTTCTGAGGCTTTAGCCCTAACAACCTAAAACTGTGGCAGACTAATACGTTAGTAAATCTCGTCATACTGACACGGATGACGTATGCAAATTAAGTCACGTGACCTGTTACGGCCACAAAATTCGAAAAACCTCTTTGAACAAAAATGGCAACAGTTTATACCAACCGACATTTAATTTTACTGCTACCATATAAATCAAAATGGTAAAAACAAAAGATATGTGCTTGGCCTTGTGGGGTAAAATAAAGTTTGTTTGTTGTTGTTTGTTTGGCCTTTGTTAAATTTCTCGTTAATTTTGAAAATAAACGGCATTTTGTACTAGTGCCCAGTCCCCCTATAAAAGTAATTTCCTATTTAATACTTTTAATTCAAATTATCTTTAAATGTCCAAGCACAGAAATGATGTATCTAATAGTCTTAACATCATAAAGCTAGCAGGAGCCTCCAGAATATATTTAAAAGTGTTGCCGTTTTGCTAAAAAGAATTTTGAGCTAAAAATAACCCTGACAGGTCACGTGACAATATATGACCCTAAACAACATTTAAGGTTCCATAACTTATTGCTGTTAATGATGTCCCAAGGTTATTCCGTTTTATCTAAAATGCTTAAAAAGTTAGACCACCCACTCACTTTTTTATGACACAGATTTAGGCCCATGCCAATATATGACCTGACCTTTGTTCAGCTGAGCGGTAATTATAATTTGTGTCACGGTACGGTAACCATTGCGTAACAGGGAAATTATAAGGGTTTGTATGGGGGAAAACGTTTCTTTCTTGAATTTAAAAAATATGAACGATTTTTGAATAAAAATTACTCACGTTAGTTCCTTTGCTTGTCTATCTGTGTCTTGATTGGTTTATAGGTTCATTTTTCTCTCTTTCTCCCTATATATATCCTTGAATATATTGGTTTCGTAGACCTTGAGACTCCCATTCTACTTCTAGCTATTTAAAATATTGAAAACGCACCCTTTAGACTTCCAATATGGCAATATCTTAACTTCGATGAATGATACAAATTTTTATCAGTTGAAATATTGATACACTACCAACAATTCATATAAAGATTAGCAGCAAAATGTGTAACATCATTTGAAGTTTCACCAACGCTACACCAAGGCTCAAATATGTATGCGCTTTCACTGTTGGTAGCAGCTTTTGTGGCGTGTTTTCACCTTAGTCTAGGTGGCTACCGCCATACCAATGTATCGTTTGACAATGGTAATTTTAACGTGACTTGGACGCACAACAGAACCACGGATCAGTTGCATTTTGAAGTTACTGTGAATACGACAGGTTGGGTTGGGTTTGGCTTTACCTTTGGATTTGTTCAGCAAGCATACTCGCCGAAATCACACCATGGAAACTGTCCAAATTGTTTTTCCTAAGAACATGACAATGATGACACCCACCCCTGAACCAGCAACCACACGTGTAACCAGGAGACCAAAATCCTCGGGATATCAGCTTGGTGTCTGTTTTCTTACCATCTCTGTAGCGACAGTTTTGAGCATGAAACTGAACTAGGGTTTCAAACTACCACTTACAGCGGTTTTCAATTTGTGTTTACTGAGAGGCCATTTTAGAGTTGTGTGCTTAGTTACCAGGTCTTTGAGCGGAGGCGAGGCTGGAGTTGACTTTGTATCTGAGCTTTTCATATGTCAACCCAAACCTCGCTTTCATACAGTGACCTGGTTACATTTTTTGCGCTTGCTGAGCTCTCTGATTGGTTAAAAAAAACTCGCGCGTTGTGCTCTAACCAATCAGCAAACATGCTGTCGTATTTTTTCAACCAATCAGAATCAAAACCAAAACCAACCGTGACTTGGTCTTACGCGCATTTTGCCGCCCTTGGCGCGGGTTGCATATTCTTTTGCTTCGAGTTCTGTATGGTTCATTGCGTTATTTACGATTGTCGTGATTGCATGGCCACTTCCGTTAATTTTAAGACTGAGTCATTAGAAAGCCGCTCTAGTGCATCCTTTTTCTGCCACTTAACATGGGTTTAATGGAAATATCTCGTTCGCGTTTCAAGCAATCAAAAACTCTCTGCTCATCTCATTAATCTATGTTATGGGGTGTTTTGTAAATTTTTGGGTGATTTTTGGGTATATTTGGGAGGAAATAGTTTTTCTCAATGGAGTTGTAAAATTAAGGGAAATAAGAAATATTGAGATTTGATGTAGTTTTAAAATTTGAATTTGAATTTAAAAATTAGTAGATTGACAATTGACAGACAGTTGATAACCACGGAAGAGCACCCGCGTGGGTATCAACTGTCTTGTTGGTGTTCCAAAAAAAAATTTCCTTCTATCCCTTCTTTAAACCTCTTAAAATTTCATTGAAATTCACGTGTACCCCCGCCTTAAACAGCCCGGGATGACAAAATAACAGCTCACAGGACTCAATTAATTTAAACTTTATTGAACAATACATATCAAGTTGACTCTTAAATCTAAACTAGTGAACCAAATCTCAACCGTCACAGTATAGCCTGCGTAGCTGGCGGTCTTGTTGGCGCGCGAAGTAAAAATTCGTAAGCGACGAAGCGGCGCAGCCGCGAGAGTCTGGGGTGGGGAGTTCTGAAAGACCGCGGTAGGCTATCACTGTAAGTCTTTAGTTCGTGACCTGAATAATGTAAATACTGACAACTCAAACATAGGAGATATATTAAATAATTTTGAGTAATCCATACCCTGGTCCCAGAGGTTTTCTGTCTTCTTTCTTCTTCTGAACTTGATCAAAGCGATCGAAGCGACGCGCGCGCTTCCCTTCCCTCTCCCACACGTGTTTTTTGACGCGATAAATCTTTACAAACCCCTCCCCCTGCTCGCAGCAAAATCGATTCATTGCGCTTGGTGATTACGCTAAAATGTAGGGCGACATTTTTGTTTTCGATCGATCGGAAGGAAACCGACACGCACAAACTGCTGCGAGCAGGGGGAGGGGTTTGTAAAGATTTGTCGCACCAAAATACACGTGTGGGAGAGGAAAGGAAAGCGCGCGCGCGCTGGATGGCGTGTGATGGCGCGTACTGGGACAAGCCTAATGGTACGATCATGTAGCGAAAAAAAAGTTCAAGAAAAACTTTGGAAAAGACGTTCACATTCTCCGACTGTGGCGAACGTAATCGAAAAAAAATCCGGGAAAGTTGTACTTCAATCTATCGACTTCACATTTTGTTTGTCTGGTTGTATGAAAACAAAGGAAAGTTGTGATTCAAGCGATTCAAGCTCCAAGCTGCCTCCCTTGTTAAGAATATATGTATATAGGAGAAAAAAAAATTTCGGAAAGCGAGAAGGTCTGGGTGCCAGATTAATGCTGGCACAGAAAATGTGGGTAGCGGTCTTTCCTAAAAGTTCGCGCAAGAGAATACAAAAGAAAACCCAAGAAAACCCGTACCGATTCATTTATTCATTATTCTTTTATTTATTAATCCTCTCAACTTGTATGGCCCCTGTGGTGCATAGCAAAGCTCAACCGTCGCTCAACCGACAACCTCGTTCCCAGGATCTCTCATCTTCCCGCTCCAGGGGGCGGGAAGATGAGAGACCCTGGGAACGAGGTTGCGTGCAGGTATGTTCGGTATGTTCGCGGTTCCGGAATTGAGCTAAACATTCACTCCAGTTTATGCTTATGCAGAAACAGCCACTAAAAACATGTATGCGCTTTCACTGTTGGTAGCTTTTGTGGCGTGTTTTCACCTTAGTTTAGGTGGCTTCCGCCATACCAACGTATCGTTTGACAATGGCAATTTTAACGTGACTTGGACGCACAACAGAACCACGGATCAGTTGCATTTTGAAGTTACTGTGAATACGACAGGTTGGGTTGGGTTTGGCTTTACCTTCACCCCAAAGGCTATGCAGGACTACGACGTTGTGGTCGGTGGCCGGACGAACGCCGGACAAAACTACTTGAACGTAAGTGATTGTATGTGGACGTTTAACGAGTAATGCATGGTTCAATTCCTACTGTTACCATCCCCCCCGGGCACACCCCCGGGGATTTGACATTTTTTCTTCACTTGGCGTCCTATTCCCCACGGCATACTGTAAAATATGGACTGGATTTGTAAAACATGGACTGGATTTGTAAAACATGGACTGGATTTGTAAAACATGGACTGGATTTGTAAAACATGGATTTGTAAAAGGTGGATTTGTAAAACATGGATTTGTAAAAGGTGGATTGTGTAGTTCCAGAAAATATCCATATCAAAGGCCCAGGAAATTCCTGGGGGGAGGAGGTGCACCAAGGGATATATTTTTCCAGAGGGTCTCGTATTTATCATTATGTTCCCTCTTTATTGTTTGCGTGCCACGGTATGCAAGAATTAATTCCTGTTAGTGCGTCAGCGACGATATCCGTTTGATTTTCGTGAATTGTTATAAACACAGATACATGAAAATAAAATGTATGAATGGGACAAACACAAATTTTGAGTTTAGAAACGCCTAGCCTGCGTCGCAGACGGACTTGACCTCCGGTAATGTCCGTCTGCGAATTAGTGCACAAATCCTTGTTCTAGACCCCCAACGACGTACCAGGATCTGAGTACTTGTCTGTGATTGGCCTTTACATAAAGCTATTGTTCAATTAGCTATGATTTGGTTGTGATTGGCTAAGGGAATTTTCACGCGAGCTAGGACCGGAAGCTAGCTAGCGGAAAGCGAGCCTAAAAATAGTACAGTATTAAAAAAATAACTGAAGATATAATGGAGTGCAGCTTTCGAAGCGGTTAGAGAAAGCTCAGTTTGAATTAACGGAGCTACTCCCAGAACAACGAGAAGCGATCAAATCTTTCTTCCAGGGGAAAAACGTGTTTATCAATTTACCCACAGGTTTTGGAAAGTCGTTGATCTTTCAGTGTCTCCTGATTGTCGCAGTCGCTGATATATTATCAAGTGTTATTGTTGTGATTTCACCTTTACGATCGCTGATGGAGGACCAAGTTTAAATATTTCAACAATATGGGTATACTGGCGATTGCATGCTATCATGGACTTGGAAGACCCAGAAACTATTCAGCAGGTTTTAAATGGGAACTACCTTGTTCGGTTTGCCGATTGTTTGTTGTCTAAACTAACGCGTTGTAAATATCTGTTTGCTCGACAGGAGACCAAACGTGACCTCTTAAAATTTGCTAGAGTGAACACAGTCGATAGCTCTATAGCTATTCTACTTCAAAATCCTCCTCATAATACAACATATCTTGCCCGTTAGAAACACTCTTGAAGGGCAATTCAAAGTAGGTCAGAAGACCGAATTCAATAGAGAACGGCAAATGTCACGAACTTCGAACAGGCATTACCGGAGGTCAAGTCCGTCTGCGACGCAGGCTAAGAAACGCCACGCCGCTGGAAAGTTTGTCTGGCTTTTCCGCGTGTATTTTTATTTACCTTTAAAATAGATTACTCGGTTTATCTAGGCATGCGACGTGAGCGAGCATTCAAGCGTACTGATTAGAATCTTGTGGAATGTAAACACACAACCAGGGGGGAGGCAGCGCCCTTTGATCTTGCCGCTTTTCAACTAAACATGATCGCACAAGTAAATAAATCTGTCAATCATTCGAGAAACGTACCTCTACGGGAGTTTGCTGTGGAATTTTCATCCATGGTGTCCCACAATGACCAAAGTTCAGTTAAACAGCGACCTAATTCTAAAATCTAAACTTTTAATTCTACAAAGCTATTCTTTTCACATATTCTACACATACAAAACCTTAATCTCTATGCAAAATTTGGTATCGATTCAGTGCTTCGTTTCGAAAATAAAGCATTTTGAAATTTGCGATGTCCCGGATGAACGTGTTTTTGAACCGTCACAAAAACGGGTATTTTATGTCATTTTTAAATTTTTATACGTGATAATAATTTAGAAGTGATATCTAAAGAGTTTTGAAGTGAAAGCTAATGATATTGATGGTAGAATCTACTCTACTTCGTGTACAGTTTTATGGCCGCCATATTGGTGTCCCAAAGAAGGGCACCAAGGCGGCTGCATACTAAATACTGTAATTTTCTGAAAATTATTTTCGTAATAACTCGGTTATGAAAAACGATACAAAGCTATAATTTGGACAGAACGTTTATTTCTGCCTGCTCTATAAGCGGTTAATTTTCTGATATTGTTCATGCAAGCGAACAGTCTTGGTAACATTGATGCAAACCACCAATACTAGGTTTTTACGATTTTTACTAGCCCCCTCCGCAGGCAACTCTTACATAAAGGCACGAGTGAGAGACTGGTACGGAGGACAAAAAGGTGAGACCCAGGAGTTGCCTGCGGAGGAGGCTAGGTTTTTACCAGGCTTTGATAGTTTTATTAAGCGGCCGATGCATCATGGGCATCGAGCCGCTTCAAGAAATGCACTTTTTTTTCCATGTCGCTAGCCTTAGTCCTCTTCACGGTTGACATGATGTTATCGCATCTCGATCTAAAATTAGCCAGTAGAGAATTTCTCTTCCACATTCTTTCTGTAGTGTCGTGTAAGTGCGTAGATGTATTTAGTTTATTACAGTAATCGCATTGGAAAAAGCAAAGACAAATGTCCCACAGCAGCGAACAGCAGTGTTGTTGCAAAATGTGCTAAATTTTGTTGTGTGACCTTTTCTCGTTATTCGATCCCACGGTCTCTGGTCATGTAAAGATGATGCAATACTGAGAGGTATTGTGCTATGAGCATGAAGCAATCCGCATTGGGATTTCCCTTCCTGATCGCAGTTACGATACCCCGTGGTATATGTTTTTGTAAACGTGATTAGTGTCCTTGGATTAGTGGTATTAAGATAAATTAAGGTATGTTTTCAAATGACTATTTGTCATTAGTTGATGGCATTTAGATTTCAGTTTCTACACAGTAATCTTAAATTTAACCTATGAAGTCTGGAATAAGCTTATTAATCGTTTGTCGTGAAAGGTTTTAACATTCACACTCTTCCTACAAGAGATGAATAATTCAAATACTTTCTGTCTAGAAATCAAAAATGTGTGCATAAGAAAAGTGATTATTTTTAATACTAATCAGTGATTCTTTTTAATACTAATCTGTGAAGCTGATCATGTATGTGCTGATGCAGAGTTTCAGAATGTAGTTGGATAACAAACAAAAAGTCGTCTTTCTTACTTCAGCAGAAATGAAACTTGATGACTTGAAATGACACAGGGAGCAGAGGAGTCGAATTGCGTTACTGCGTTATTCGATCTTGTTATTGTTTTCTCTTTGTCGTCCCAGCGGGTACTTAATGATCGAATAATGTAGTAACGCAATACACCGCGTATAAAGCCGAATAGATCGACTCACAAAGGTCATCGTATAAAGCATATAAATCGAAACTCGAAAAAGTCCAATTTTGATCCTCTACTGCCTGTGGAAAATATTGAAAATGTTTACATACGGTAGCTTCCTGATCTCAGTCTTTACATATGGATGGAAACGAATTCAAAAAAGCACCACACACGACATAAACTTTGTTGAATCATAGAAATCAAGATTACTCTTTAATCAGTAGTAGTGGACCAAGTCATCTTGAAACATGGACGGATTATCTGTCTGTGATCTTTCTTGAGCTTGTCACAAAGTTCCCTTTTGTTGTTTGAATCGGAAGTGAGCTATCAAAATAATCATTGATAAAAACAACTGTTTTATCAACTGCCACGTATTTGAGTTGTATTTTAACTAATCAATCATTTTTGTTCAATTTATTAAGCGGCCGATGCCCTATATGGGCATCGAGCCGCTTCAAGAAATGGACGGGTTTTTTTCATGTCGCTATTAGCCCTACCTCATTAAACGAACGATAAAACTCGGTCCCAAAAAACATAACAGTTTTTCTTACACAATTCCACAGCATATATGTCATTCACAATTTATTTTCACGTTGAGCGAAAACACATCTGTGCCCTTGTTGATTATGATGCAATTGACATTAGCTAAAGTTTTCTACACAGTAAACTTGACCTAAAGCTCAAACTTACGCTAGCCAAAATATTGCATCACCCAGTCACGTTTTTCGTCACGCAGGTTCGAAGTTGACTCTTAGATTTGGCGGGAGAACCTCAGAGTAAACTGACCGAGGGGGTGGAGGGGTGCATTGTTCTTTCTCCCCTCAAGGTGAAATTGGCCCGGGGGGTTCTCCCAAAAAATTTGGGTGGGGGTGTGCCGCTGGGCTATAACAACCCTAATTTTGCGAACCTGTTCCAGACTAAGGGCCTGTTTACATGGAGGGAGGGTGACCCGGGTTCCCGGGTCACCCTCCCTCCATGTAAACAGGCCCTAAATGTTGAAAAAAGATACCCTATTCCGGACGATTCTTAACGATTTTCTTTCTAACCCAAAAGGCTAAACTACTAAGCAGCACTGCGAGTTGTAGTTGTAAAGCTTTATTAACACTCCTACGCGTTTCTTTTCGTCTGACTACTTCATCTACCCTATGCCAGAGTATCAATTACCGATCTTCATGCCAACTCCTGGGAAACTGATACCCTGATACCCAAAAATGCCTTTTGGTATACCCTGTTCCAGACCAAAATGCTCAAAAACCATACCCTGTCCAGCTGCACGTTCCTATATAGCGAAAATAAGGGAGTGCCCCCCCCCCCCCCGGGAAATCGGCCGCTTGTAATCCCTTCAGGGGTTCTTGTTTTCAATGAAATTGCTTTTCGTGAAAGAAGAAAATATATATTATTTTCTTTTAATCTTTCGGTTTCTATAAGTGAAATAGACTCTTTATTGAAAATGTTTTTGAAGGAAATGCGCTTCGACCGGCTTCACACGCAACGCAAGTACATGTAATAAAATATGCAGACATTCAGAAAATACAAATTTTCACGGTTGCGGCATTTTCGATCATCCGACTGGTATCGTAAATCTTTCTTTACTTTGGCCATGACAGAAAAACATCTAAACAAATAACGCATGTATAAAAACACGGGGTTTGAAGTAACCGTTTATTTTTACATGAAACCCATTAGCGAAAATTTCCAATAAGCGGCGCGGCGAGACTTTTGGCTGTCACGTTCCTGAAACAAACATTCTGTCACGCATTGAACATTACATCTTCGCTTTCAGTGACTTAGCGTCTGTCTGAGAAAACCAGGCAGAGGCCACGGATTGGGGTCGGCCGATTCCTTCCATATTTTGCCAGTTTAAAACATTCGATCAGTGATGTTGAAAGGCGGTATGCTTAGTTTTTAAAAGCTTTTAGTTTCCGAGATCTGACCACCCCCCAAAAACCGGTCGTTTGGGGCAGAAAATCTCTCGATTTTGACGACCTTGAGATAGGCAAGGCATAAAAAAAAAATCCCGCTTCACGAAGACTTCTAACTGCAAGATTCTATTAACTGGAACTATAAACTCCTATTCTAAGCAATCAGAGCCTTGATAAAGACATTCTCAGTTCAATATACGAAAATTAAATTTGTATGTACACAAAGTAAATATTTGCATATTCTTGTTCAACTCCATTTTCAAAACTAGTTTTATCCGTAAGGCGGGGTTATTTGGAAAGCAAAAGAGTTCTGGAGATTCGTCACCATCTTGTCTTTCTATATCACCAAACAAAACTTTGGAACCTGTAAAATCTGAAGCGATTTGAGAATGCATTTCAGCTGGATTTTCAACAAAATTACAAATAATTTGTCACGTCACACGTGAATGTCACGGACTGTTCGTCACCTAAAATTTGAGTAACTTATTATGGGTTTCAATGTTGTTAATAATAACACAATACAGTAACTTAATACATATTTCAACTGATTTCCTGAAGCGTTGGAAATAAATTAACAAGCTACTTCAAGAATAATGTAAAATTTACTTTTCACAAATTTGCATAATTGTCGAAATTTCCCTGTGGGCTCGGATATCATTTCACAAAGACATTTTGGTTCGAGTGTAAGAAATATCTTAGTGTTTATGAACCTAAAACACTCTTGAACCTTAATTCTACTAAAGTTTTGTCATCTTTTTCTAATGGGGTTCAAAAATCGCAAATTAAATAATGTACCTCACAGTCTGCTACTGTGAAAATCGCCATCAAGTTCCAATCGAAATTCGAAACATTGAAAAAATGATTTTGACTGATTGTTTAATATCGATTACTATTATTAAAATGTAAACGATTTTACAATTTAGTAGAAGTTCTAATTCGTCATAAAATCGCTGTAGTTTCTAAATAAAAAAGGCTGCTAAAAATAGTAACCCAAATGTACGGTACCCCATATCACGTTTTTTATGCTAGCTTGTATGCTTTCCAGTATAACTTAAAAAAATACTGATTTATATGGCCGGAAAAGTTATCCGTGTGAACTAATACGTCTCATTATATAAAACACAGCGGGACTATTGAACACACGAAAAATGACCTGGGAGCCTGGACACTCGGCGGACAAGGTCTTGGGCGGTACCAATTTTCTTCATACAGGCGAAAAGAACAACTCGCGTTATACATAGAATATACAAGCTGGTATTTTGCCCGGCATTTTGGTCCCACGGTACACTTTGACCCTTATCCGATATCTTACAGCGTGCTACATGAACACGATTTTACCAGCTCTTCTATGCTGTTGATATAAGTGATCTTCCATTGCCGATTCCCAGTGCTTGACAATGCAAAATTTGCACAAATGCCCTTTAGTTCCACAACTTTCAGCTCTTTAAGTTTTTTTGCCTTAGCCATAAGGCAAATGTCACGACCTTCAAACGTGAGTGGGTGTTCAATATCCACTTCACCATATACACTGTCCATGAGGTTCTTTGTCACAGAATGATCCTCCCAGGTCCTGATGTCCTCATTGTCAAGACTCTCCTCGTCACGTACTGTAATTGCTTGAGTTTTATTGCTCTTCTGAACTGCTGACAATCGAGAGAAATAGCTGTTTATTTGTCGAGCGGTTTTCCATTCTTCTGGTAAAAACAGTGGTTGCCCTTTCGAGTCTTTGGCGTTTTGCATCTCCTTTGAAACGTCTGTTGGGTTAGCGTTCTGTCCACTAACTAGCCCTTCATTAAATTTGGCTATCAAAAATGCTTTGACATTCTCGGAGGTCTTGCTTGCGGTTTTCTGGCTCTTTAGCGCCCAGCCTTGTAAAGGAACTTCATTGTCACTACATGATGAAGGAGACGAGTGTCATCCAGTTGGGCTGATTTAGAGGGTTCACCTGCCCTTGCAACTACTTCGGTGACATGTTGGGCCCATTTTCTTCTCACGGTATCATCACAGGTGACCAAAGCGTACTATAAGAGTTTGTATGGATTTTTATAAGAGTTTGAATGGATTTGAAATTTAATTGAAAATATCTTCTTTTTCCTTTGAAAAGCTTCAATAAAGTTTGAAACCTTACCTGGTGTCCTTTTTTTGTCTCCCTGGTGCTTCTTTAAGCCATTTGAGCGATTTTCGTTTCAACGGTCTGTATCATACTAATTAGAAAAAAATCCATACAAACTCTTATAGTACGCTTTGGTCACCTGTGGTATCATACACTGTTTCCCGTTCTAAAACCAGGTTGTGTACTCCAGTATCCATGTGAGCCTGGGCTTCGTTTTCGCTTCCAAAGGTCAGCACGCAACCAGGCGCATCGCAGAAAAACACTTCACTCCTTGCTGTTCTCTTTTCTGCACGCGGTCTTGAGAATATCCGAAAATCAATCAGATATGCCAGAAGCTATCGTATGCATGAGCTTTTAAAAAGTTTCTGCGGTCTTGTATGGCGTTCTCGCGCCTGCACAATGTTTCAGAAATGGAATAATTCGACTGATATTAAAAGGAACCATAACCGTTTGGTTATATGGTCGCCAAAAATTGAATTGTTCGAGGAGGTTCTAAGAAATTACGGCAAGACTAAAATCTTATGTAGCAACAGTAGCTACCGGGCAGACCAAAAATGACGAAAATGGTTTTATATTAACTCGGTTTGTCTTGCTCCAGGAACCGGCCTTTTATCAAACCTTACCTATATTGGCCAGGGAATTAAAGACATTTATTCAAAACATAGGAGGTATCTTACCTGCTCCAATCCGAACTTCTTGGTTTTCAAGAGCAAAGATACTCCTTTCCAGGATGATTTGGATGAAAACAAGTCAACCGCTTTTGACCTGCCCAGCCGTTAGTGAGGCGGTATCTATGACCAGGGCACACGGTAAATTCGTTCACTTGCTTTTCACTGGGCGATATGAATCCACCACGATTAAAAATCACTTCATCGATCTTCTGTAATTTTCCAATCACCCGTCCTTCACTTATCAGTGCCAAGTGCGGTAAGGTGGTCAGTTGTATACATCATTGGCACATGACTTCACTGGAATAGTTGTATTGTCATTTTTTCCCTGGAACTGGGCCACAAGGTGAATCTTCACTAAAAAAGGAGCAACTCATTCTAGAGATCCTCTGTATCTATCGACTCCGTGATCGTTGCCTAACTTTGTAAACAATTATAATTACGTTTTCCCGTAGAATTTAAGTGACAGCTTTTAATTCTAATTATAAATTATAAAAAAAATCGAGAATTTATCCCTTTGCAACGACAAATACTGAATGTAAATAGTAGGCAATATTTCATAGCTAACATATTCTGTAAACAATTGCTAGAAGAAAAAAATAAAGAAACCTAGCCTATAATTAGTTTTAACATCTCTTTCGACGCTGCGATCGGGTTGT
Source organism: Desmophyllum pertusum (assembly GCA_029204205.1). Taxonomy (NCBI): domain Eukaryota; kingdom Metazoa; phylum Cnidaria; class Anthozoa; order Scleractinia; family Caryophylliidae; genus Desmophyllum; species Desmophyllum pertusum. The sequence continues at coordinate 280,068 of MU825930.1, read as the reverse complement.
CGATTTCATAGTACAGTTCATATACGTGTAGCATTCGCTACAGAATCGGAGCGTATATTTATTTTTTGGTTTTTCGAAAAGACAACAATATTTGAGATATAATTCTAAGGCTAAATAGATGTGTGTTAATTTCGTTCACGCTCAAAACCAAAAACCTGGCAAAACAGAGTTAACCTGGTAAATAAAATTAAATCCGAGCTCCTTAGCACGGGAGCATAAACTGGACAATCATGCAAATTTGCGGAAAGTAAATGACAGTATTATTGAAGTAGCTTATTGATTGATTGTGAACGCTTCATAAAATCAGTTGAAATTTGTATTAAGCTACTGTGATTAACAAATTTGCAAACCAGAATTAGTTACTCGAATTTTAGGTGACGAACAGTCCGTGACATTCAAGTGTGACGTGACAAATTATTTGTAATTTTGTGAAAATGCGGCTGAAATGCATTCTCAAATCGCTTCAGATTTTATAGGTCCCAAAGTTTTGTTTAGTGATATAGAAAGATGGGATGGTGACGAGTCTGTAGAACTTTTTTGCTTGCCAAATAACCGCCGCCTTATGGAGAAAACTAGTTTTGAAAATGGGGTTGAACATGCATATGCAAATATTTACTTTGTGTACAGGCAAATTTAATTTTCGTATCTTGAACTGAGAATGTTTTCATCAAGGCTCTGATGTTTTAGAATAAGAGTTTATAGTTCCAGTTAATAGAATCTTGCAGCTAGAGGTTTTCGTGAAGTGAGAAAATTTTTACGCGTTGCTTATGTCAAGGTCGTCAAAATCGAGGGATTTTCTGTCCCAAAAGGCCGGTTTTTTGGGGGGTGGTCAGATCTCGGAAACTAAAAGCTTTTAAAAACTAAGCATACCGCCTTTCAACATCACTGATCGAATGTTTTAAACTGGCAAAATATGGAAGGAATCGGCCGACCCCAATCCGTGGCCTCTGCCTGGTTTTCTCAGTCAGACGCTCTTAAAACTCTTTTATCAGTTTATAACGCTACGAACAGACGAAGAGTGAAATAATTTCCTCGTAATTTTTTGTCTGAAGTTCTAAATAGCTTAAGTTTGTTTACTGATGGTGATAGACTATCGCAAATTTATCCTTCACATTCGCGAGACGTCGACGTGACTTTGTAAACAAAGATCATATTTGCGGGAGAATATAAAATATGAACCGTGATATACATACACTGATTGAAAGCATTGAAAACAGCGAAATGTTCGCTGAAGGCCAATAAAGATTTTGATTCCCAAAGTCTGCAAAACGAATTGTAATCGGAGACAAAATTATATCACAAACTGTAAATTTGGTGTACTGAAATTTGATATGTACAGACACAGAATATTATTTTGTAAGTTTTACATGTAAAGACTGTCGGTGGAAAGCGTTTCTTTCTCAGCGTTGTTGGAAGGAAACTATCATCCTGAGATCTTTCCTTTAGTTCTTTATTTTGTCAGGATAGTGAAGCAGAAACTGTGAACTGGCGATTACATCGAAATACAAATCCACCTTTTACAAATCCACCTTTTACAAATCCATGTTTTACAAATCCATGTTTTACAAATCCATGTTTTACAAATCCACCTTTTACAAATCCATGTTTTACAAATCCATGTTTTACAAATCCACCTTTTACAAATCCAGTCCATGCTTTACAAATCCAGTCCAGTCCTTGTTTTACAGTATGCCATTCCCCACCCCACCCCCGGGACACTTAAAAACAAACTGCAGTGTTTCACAAGAAGACATAAATATTTATTACGTTTTTACGTACCGAATCGGAACCAATCAAAGCGAAGAATAAAATCGAAACCAATCAACCATAGCTGTATACTCATAGTATACGAGAGCTAGCCTGTTCCAGGCTCTCGGATAGTGCCCCCCCAGACTCCCTTTGCGCGGCCGTTCTCTTTTTCGCTTTTTCACTATCCGAGAGCCTGGAACAGGCTATACGAGAGCGTGCCAGTGTGTGTGTTTGAAAGGTTTCGAAGGTGAAGTATTCGAACGAAAACCACGTTGGAAAACATAAAACTGCTCTAAAAGCATTATGTATAAACATCACGCTGGGAAAGAAAGTAATATTCAATGTCTCACCGTCGAAAACAACTCTTAGTTCTTCGGAGAAAATATTATGTGATAGACTACGAGCAGGCCCTCTTTTTTTTGGGGGGGGGGGTGGGGGGGATTATTCAATTCTTCATCAGTTCACAGCGCTAAAAAGGGACGACATGCAACGTTCGATGTGTGACGGATATTTGTAGTCTAACGTGACCGAAGATCACCGATCACTTTGTACTATTCTGAGAGAGCTTACGTTTGGTAACCCTAAATTAAGAACTGGAAAACAATGCGGGTCAACCACCACTCATTAGTGCTTTCTTTTTAAAGCTTTTGTTTGAGAAGCTATTTTAAAAACTCATGCTTCGTGTTTCATCACGATTTCCAAACACTCGAAAACAATAAAAGCACTCGGCCTCGGTTTTCTGGTCAACCTCGTTCCCAGGGCTTTTCCCTTCTAATTTTTAGAAGGGAAAAGCCCTGGGAACGAGGTTGTTTTCTGGTGTTTGAAAATCGCGATGAAACACTCGCACTCGTTTTTGACATAGTACTTCAACAACTTTTTGTGGAGATCGAGATATGTTATAACAAAAATAAACATAAGCTTGCTAATTTATGAATCCCCCCTCAGTAATAAGCCCCCCACCACTCTAGCCTCCCTCCTCAAAAGTCTTTAGAAGCTATAAGGGCTTATAGAGTTTTTACGGTAATACAAATTGTTCTATTAGCTGCATCATATCTTGTAGACACTAATATCCAACCATCATCCAACCTCGTTCCCAGGGTCTCTCTTCTTCACGGAGACCCTGGGAACGAGGTTGACATGTATCAATCCTTTCTTTAACAGGATTTCCACACTACAGGGACCGTTAGACCTATCCTGGATACGCAACAAAATTACACGCTGGAGGGAGCTTCAGAGGAGAATGGCATAACATCACTTCGTTTTCGCCGTCCGAGAGTCACAAATGATACACGGGACATTCAATTCAACGTAGGTCTTTTTTACGGTGTAGTTAGTTTTGTTAAAGGAGCTGCCGTGACGCGAAGTAAAAAATCACCTTCAATTGAAGAAAGCCTCGAAATAATAGTTTACAAAGGTAGAAAAACACAGGTAATAATAAACCAAACACTGAACAAGGATGGTTGAGGATGGAGAAGATTAAGACGGATTGCGAACGCAAAAAAATGGCCAATTTTTTCAAGATGCGCCAAAATGCTCCAAAAAGGTTTCGTTTTCAAACAAAGAAACGTATTGATGTGGATGGAGCTTTCGTGTATAATTTCGTGCCTTTTGCCCCATTTTGAAAGTCCCCAGTCGTCTCTGATGAGAAATGGTCTCTTATTAGGAACGAACGGAGTTTGGATTCGCAAGAGATTATGGGAAGGGCGTCTCCGGTTACGCCTTCCCTTGACCCTTTGCGCTTCGTCGAAAGCTCCCGCGGCGCCTGGGTATGAGGCAGGAACGTGCAGGTGTTAGACGACTGGGGACGAGTCAGGTTGAATTTCGCGAGAAGCTAAAACGTGTTGTTTCTTCACTGCAGGTCTCTACCCGAGTGTACCTGGTGTGGGCCTATCACACCAGAGAAGATGCAGAAAACCCCAACGTGTTCAGCCAGCATACTCGCCGAAATCACACCATGGAAACCGTCCAAATTGTCTTTCCTCCTATGACAATGATGACACCCACCCCTGAACCAGCAACCACTCGTGTAACCAGGAGACCAAAATCCTCGGGATATCAGCTTGGTGTCAGTTTTCTTACCATCTCTGTCGCGACAGTTTTGAGCATGAAACTGAACTAGGGTTTCAGCGGTTTTCAATTTGTTTGCTAACAGGCTATTTTACAGTTGTGTGCTTAGTTACCAGGCCTTTGAGCGGAGGCGAGGCTGGAGTTGACTTTGTATTTTTCATATGTCAACCCAAACCTCGCTTTCATACAGAGACCTGGTTACATTTTTTGCGCTTGCTGAGCTCTCTGATTGGTTAAAAAAACTCGCGCGTTGTGCTCTAACCAATCAGCAAACATGCTGTCGTATTTTTTCAACCAATCAGAATCAAAACCAAAACCAGCTGTGACTTGGCCTTACGCGCATTTTCCCGCCCTTGGCGCGGGTTGCATATTCTTTTGCTTCGAGTTCTGTATGGTTCATTGCGTTATTTACGATTGTCGTGATTGCATGGCCACTTCCGTTAATTTTACGACTGAGTCATTAGGTAACCGCTCTAGTGCAGTTGGACGGTTCTCTATTGAGCCTCGAAAATAATTGTTTGCTTTGGTTTTGCGCTTGGTTGCTCAGTTTTATAATTTAGTGTCCAAGTGCTTTATTGAATCAATCACGGCAAACATGCTGTTTTTTAACAAAGTTATGAACGCGCGTTAATTTTTCCGCGCTTGGCATCGATTTAATTTCTCGTGTTTGGCTTTGTCTGCGTTTGTATTGGCGCGGAGTGCTTTGGTTTTCGTTTTGTAACAGAAAATTCAAATCACTGTATTTTGGGGCGGCTTCAAGAATTTTAAATTGTTATCTGCCTCAACATTTTTAACAACCTTGTACAGGTTTTATTCATGAACAGAATAAGATCTCCTTTAGGTCAAAATTTAGTTATGACGTCACGTGCATGGTTGCACCTTTTGTTTCACAAGAGCTATTTTCTCTAATAGATTAATAGGGACAACCTTGTAACGTCATAAGATCTTTATCTTAAATAAAAACTTAAGGACTCAAAGGGGAAAAAAATATGGTGTTTGACCTCTTTTCAACATCGTGCAGACGTCTCCTATTTCCTTGCTTCACGCGGAAAAGTCACTTTCCGCGTGAAGCAAGGAAAGAGGAGACGTCTGCGCACAGGCTATACTAGAATGAGGTCTGACGTATTGTGAGCCACCTTAAATTAGATTCTTCATTTGACTTGGAATACCAGTTTGAATCTAATTGCATTGTTTAAAATGTGTTGTTCCACTAAATATCCATACCCCCACCACAGAAGGTTTATCGGTTTGTTTCCCCCACCCCTCTGGAAATTCCAGTTTAGCTTCATACTTACCCTTACAAATTTTGGCTTTTGAGACCCCCCTCCCCCTCGGAATTCCCAATGACCTTCCTTGGGGTAGGTATGGATATTTTCAGGAACCGCACAATGGCGCGCCAGCACAAAAATACATAAAGGACACAACAGAAAGCAATAATTATTATTTTATTCCTCGCGAAGCGAGGCCGAAGGCCTCGCGTAGCGGGGTTTATAATTCTGTCCCCCAAGAGCTGACGCGAGAGCAATTCTCGTGTGGCCTTTACGGTCATATTTATTTATTTATTTATTTATTTATTTATTTAATTGTTTGTTTGTGGAGTTGGGGGTTGACATGACGTCACACGGCGCGCTCGTGGCCTAATGGCTTAAGGCGCTAACTTTTAAATCTGATCTTCGGGATTGAGGGCGTGAGTTCAAATCCGACATGGTCCTTCTTTTTTTTCTTTTTTTTTTTTCTCGGTTCAAATCCAGGCCGTTCTTTTTTTTAACCCCCTTTTCTTTGCTTAATAACATTGACTTCGACGTAATCTTTGTACACGTAAATGTAGAAACAGGAACGGCTGCTGAAGAATAACAATTTTTACTCCAGGTTTGTTTATCGAACAAATTTATATACGGATCATTTGTGAAAAAAAAACCCGGCTTTATTAAATCCGTTATCAACAACAGGAAAAGGAAAGACGACTCAGGAATGTCTCAAAGTACGATCAACATATGGCTTAGTTTTCATTGTAGACGCGAAGACTTGTGTCTGAAAATAATTAGCCGATCCGATATTGCGAAGAAGATTTTACCTACAAAAGCGAGGTGGTTTCAGATCATTCGGACGGAAAAGTGGGGAAAACAGTACAAGAGCGCTACAATTTATTACAGATGTCGGGAGACGAGCGAACTCCAATCGAAACCAAAACCCGGTGGCATAGCAAAAACACGGCGTTCGTCCGGCGATTCTCAGAAACCTTGCAGCGATTCTTGGAAACCTTGCAGATCAAATCGCAGCGTGCCCGTTACTAGGCAACAAAAGCTTCGCGAGGGCCTGCGAGTCACGTATTACTAGTTATTAATAATAGGGTGTATGAGTAACATTACATGTTCTTGGTAATATACATCATGTCTTAGTCGCTATAGACCCTCACAGAGAAAAATTTCTTTCTTTACAATAATAATTATTATCTAATGTTTTATGTTGTACCAGACAGGGCAAAACTTACTACTGCTAAACAATCTGCATGTAATAAGAAGCAGAGCAGACAGTCTTGTAAAAATTGTCCGCCAAATTTACACACACAGCTAGAAACGTTTCAATCAAGTAATTTGACTCAGTTTTATCATGTCCAAACCTTTTAAAGCTCAAAACTCATGAACAGAAACAATGAGGACAAAAAATAGGTACAGTCTAGTTGTTACAAAACAAATATAACTAGTATTGATTTTGAGCAATTATCTCCAATTTGAGATTTGTACTATATTATTAATAGTAGCACGTACAAAGTCAGTCAAATATTTTTACGCTCTGAATCGGTTACTTACGGGTTCGTACTCTTTTTCAGCAATAGCTTTCCAGAACTTTTCCAGGACTTCTGTAGACTTTTCAGACTCCAAATGACAAGCTATTTGTTTTTCAACACATCTTTTTGGAGTTTCTGAGAATTTCCTCCACCCGATTTAGTTTATTTTGTGACCGTTCTCTCTTCGTGTCACTGAATTTTCCCATGAATTTACAGATTTCCAGGACTTGTGAAAACAATCACTTGTTTTCCATGATTTTCCAGTCCTGCTCAGGACAATTAAGGCATGGGCCAGTTTTGGTCTAAAAACGTTAGCGGGTGGTCTATCTTCTGAGGCTTTAGCCCTAACAACCTAAAACTGTGGCAGACTAATACGTTAGTAAATCTCGTCATACTGACACGGATGACGTATGCAAATTGAGTCACGTATACCAACCAACATTTAATTTTACTGCTACCATATAAATCAAAATGGTAAAAACAAAAGATATGTGCTTGGCCTTTGTTAAATGTTTCGTTAATTTTGAAAATAAACAGCATTTTGTACTAGTGCCCAGTCCCCCTATAAAAGTAATTTCCTATTTAATACTTTTAATTCAAATTATCTTTAAATGTCCAAGCACAGAAATGATGTATCTAATAGCCTTAACATCATAAAGCTAACAGGAGCCTCCAGAATATATTTAAAAGTGTTGCCGTTTTGCTAAATAGAATTTTGAGCTAAAAATAACCCTGACAGGTCACGTGACAATATATGACCCTAAACAACATTTAAGGTCCATAACTTATTGCTGTTAATGATGTCCCAAGGTTATTCCGTCTTATCTAAAATGCTTAAAAAGTTAGACCACCCACTCACTTTTTTATGACACAGATTTAGGCCCATGCCAATATATGACCTGACCTTTGTTCAGCTGAGCGGTAATTATAATTTGTGTCACGGTAAACCATTGCGTAACAGCGAAATTATAAGGGTTTGTATGGGGGAAAACGTTTCTTTCTTGAATTTAAAAAATATGAACGATTTTTGAATAAAAATTACTCACGTTAGTTCCTTTGCTTGTCTATCTGTGTCTTGATTGGTTTATAGGTCCATTTTTCTCTCTTTCTCCCTATATATATCCTTGAATATATTGGTTTCGTAGACCTTGAGACTCCCATTCTACTTCTAGCTATTTAAAATATTGAAAACGCACCCTTTAGACTTCCAATATGGCAATATCTTAACTTCGATGAATGATACAAATTTTTAACAGTTGAAATATTGATACACTACCAACAATTCATATAAAGATTAGCAGCAAAATGTGTAACATCATTTGAAGTTTCACCAACGCTACACCAAGGCTCAAATATGTATGCGCTTTCACTGTTGGTAGCAGCTTTTGTGGCGTGTTTTCACCTTAGTCTAGGTGGCTACCGCCATACCAATGTATCGTTTGACAATGGTAATTTTAACGTGACTTGGACGCACAACAGAACCACGGATCAGTTGCATTTTGAAGTTACTGTGAATACGACAGGTTGGGTTGGGTTTGGCTTTACCTTTGGATTTGTTCAGCAAGCATACTCGCCGAAATCACACCATGGAAACTGTCCAAATTGTTTTTCCTAAGAACATGACAATGATGACACCCACCCCTGAACCGGCAACCACACTTGTAACCACGAGACCAAAATCCTCGGGATATCAGCTTGGTGTCTGTTTTCTTACCATCTCTGTCGCGAACAGTTTTGAGCATGAAACTGAACTAGGGTTTCAAACTACCACTTACAGCGGTTTTCAATTTGTGTTTGCTGACAGGCCATTTTAGAGTTGTGTGCTTAGTTACCAGGCCTTTGAGCGGAGGCGAGGCTGGAGTTGACTTTGTATCTGAGCTTTTCATATGTCAACCCAAACCTCGCTTTCATACAGAGACCTGGTTACATTTTTTGCGCTTGCTGAGCTCTCTGATTGGTTAAAAAAAACTCGCGCGTTGTGCTCTAACCAATCAGCAAACATGCTGTCGTATTTTTTCAACCAATCAGAATCAAAACCAAAACCAACCGTGACTTGGTCTTACCCGCATTTTCCCGCCCTTGGCGCGGGTTGCATATTCTTTTGCTTCGAGTTCTGTATGGTTCATTGCGTTATTTACGATTGTCGTGATTGCATGGCCACTTCCGTTAATTTTACGACTGAGTCATTAGAAAGCCGCTCTAGTGCATCCTTTTTCCGCCACTTAACATGGGTTTAATGGAAATATCTCGTTCGCGTTCCAAGCAATCAAAAACTCTCTGCTCATCTCATTAATCTACGTTATGGGGTGTTTTGTAAATTTTTGGGTGATTTTTGGGTATATTTGGGAGGAAATAGTTTTTCTCAAAGGAGTTGTAAAATTAGGGAAATAAGAAATATTGAGATTTGATGTAGTTTTAAAATGAGAATTAGAATTTAAAAATTAGTAAATTGACAATTGACAGACAGTTGATAACCACGGAAGAGCACCCGCGTGGGTATCAACTGTCTGTCAATTGTCAATTTACTAATTTTTTAAATTCAAATTCTAATTTTAAAACTACATCAAATCTCAATATCTCAATATTTCTTATTGGTTGGTGTTCCCAAAAAAAATTTTCCTTCTATCCCTTCTTTAAACCTCTTAAAATTTCATTGAAATTCACGTGTACCCCCGCCTTAAACAGCCCGGGATGACAAAATAACAGCACACAGGACTCAATTAATTTAAACTTTATTGAACAATACATATCAAGTTGACTCTTAAATCTAAACTAGTGAACCAAATCTCAACCGTCCCAGTATAGCCTGCGTAGCTGGCGGTCTTGTTGGCGCGCGAAGTAAAAATTCGTAAGCGACGAAGCGGCGCAGCCGCGAGAGTCTTGGGTGGGGAGTTCTGAAAGACCGCGGTATTCGCGGCTTCGCCGCTCATTTTGTCCGCTCCGCTGACAAAACTTTACCTTGTGCGAACAATACCGCCAGCTACGCCGGCTATCACTGTAAGTCTTTAGTTCGTGACCTGAATAATGTAAATACTGACAACTCAAACATAGGAGATATATTAAATAATTTTGAGTAATCCATACCCTGGTCCCAGAGGTTTTCTGTCTTCTTTCTTCTTCTGAACTTGATCAAAGCGATCGAAGCGACGCGCGCGCTTCCCTTCCCTCTCCCACACGTGTTTTTTTGACGCGATAAATCTTTACAAACCCCTCCCACTGCTCGCAGCAAAATCGTTTCATTGCGCTTGGTGATTACGCTAAAATGTAGGGCAACATTTTTGTTTTCGATCGATCGGAAGGAAACCGACACGCACAAACTGCTGCGACCAGGGGGAGGGTTTGTAAAGATTTGTCGCACCAAAATGCACGTGTGGGAGAGGGAAGGGAAGCGCGCGCGCGCTGGATGGCGCGTACTGGGACAAGCCTAATGGTACGATCATGTAGCGAAAAAAAAAGTTCAAGAAAAACTTTGGAAAAGACGTTCACATTCTCCGACTGTGGCGAACGTAATCGAAAAAAATCCGGGCAAGTTGTACTTCAATCTATCGACTTCACATTTTGTTTGTCTGGTTGTATGAAAACAAAGGAAAGTTGTGATTCAAGCGATTCAAGCTCCAAGCTGCCTCCCTTGTTTAAGAACTGATATGTATATAGGAAAAAAAAAATTTTTCGGAAAGCGAGAAGGTCTGGGTGCCAGATTAATGCTGGCGCAGAAAATGTGGGTAGCGGTCTTTCCTAAAAGTTCGCGCAAGAGAATACAAAAGAAAACCCAAGAAAACCCGTAACGATTCATTTATTCATTATTCTTTTATTTATTAATCCTCTCAACTTGTATGCCCCCTGTGGTGCATAGCAAAGCTCAAACCGTCGCTCAACCGACAACCTCGTTCCCAGGATCTCTCATCTTCCCGCTCCAGGGGGCGGGAAGATGAGAGACCCTGGGAACGAGGTTGCGTGCAGGTATGTTCGGTATGTTCGCGGTTCCGGAATTGAGCTAAACATTCACTCCAGTTTATGCTTATGCAGAAACAGCCACTAAAAACATGTATGCGCTTTCACTGTTGGTAGCTTTTGTGGCGTGTTTTCACCTTAGTTTAGGTGGCTTCCGCCATACCAACGTATCGTTTGACAATGGCAATTTTAACGTGACTTGGACGCACAACAGAACCACGGATCAGTTGCATTTTGAAGTTACTGTGAATACGACAGGTTGGGTTGGGTTTGGCTTTACCTTCACCCCAAAGGCTATGCAGGGCTACGACGTTGTGGTCGGTGGCCGGACGAACACCGGACAAAACTACTTGAACGTAAGTGATTGTATGTGGAGGTTAAACGAGTAATGCATGGTTCAAATCCTACTGTTACCATCCCCCCGGGCACACCTCCGGGGATTTGACATTTTTTCTTCACTTGGCGTCCTATTCCCCACGGCATACTGTAAAATATGGACTGGATTCGTAAAACATGGACTGGATTTGTAAAACATGTATTTGTAAAACAACCAAGGGATATATTTTTCCAGAGGGTCTCGTATTTATCATTATGTTCCCTCTTTATTGTTTGCGTGCCACGGTATGCAAGAATTAATTCTTGTTAGTACGCTTGAATGCTCGCTCACGTCGCATGGCTAGATAAACCGAGTAATCTATTTTAAAGGTAAATAAAAATACACGCGGAAAAGCCAGACAAACTTTCCAGCGGCGTGGCGTTTCTAAACTCAAAATTTGTGTTTGTCCATTTCATACATTTTATTTTCATGTATCTGTGTTTATAACAATTCACGAAAATCAAACGGATATCGTCGCTGACGCACTGATTAGAATCTTGTGGAATGTAAACACACAACCAGGGGGGGGGGGGGGGGGGCAGGCAGCGCCCTTTGATCTTGCCGCTTTTCAATTATACATGATCGCACAAGTAAATAAATCTGTCAATCATTCGAGAAACGTACCTCTACGGGAGTTTGCTGTGGAATTTTCATCCATGGTGTCCCACAATGACCAAAAGTTCAGTTAAACAGCGACCGAATCGTTCCCATAGATGTTTGAACGTGGAATCGCCAAAATATTTCTGAACGAACACAAACGCACGTCATGTCCGCTATCGTCCGCCATGTTTATTTTAAATAAAACCGTACTTAGTCTCGCTCGGACAAATTTCTTAAGTGTGCAAACGATTTTCCACTAGCCCCCTCCGCAGGCAACTCTTACATAAAGGCACGAGTGAGAGACTGGTACGGAGGACAAAAAGGTGAGACCCAGGAGTTGCCTGCGGAGGAGGCTAGGTTTTTACCAGGCTTTGATAGTTTTATTTTCAATGAAATTGCTTTTCGTGAAAGAAGAAAATATACATTATTTTCTTTTAATCTTTCGGTTTCTATAAGTGAAATAGACTCTTTATTGAAAATGTTTTTTGAAGGAAATGCGCTTCGACCGGCTTCGCACGCAACGCGAGTACATGTAATAAAATATGCAGACATTCAGAAAATACAAATTTTCACGGTTTTGCGGCATTTTCGATCATCCGACTGGTATCGTAAATCTTTCTTTACTTTGGCCATGACAAAAAAACATCTAAACAAATAACGCATGTATAAAAACACGGGTTTGAAGTAACCGTTTATTTTTACATGAAACCCATTAGCGAAAGTTTTCCAATAAGCGGCGCGGCGAGACTTTGGCTGTCACGTTCCTGAAACAAACATTCTGTCACGCATTGAACATTACAAGTCTTCGCTTTCAGTGACTTAAGCGTCTGTCTGAGAAAACCAGGCAGAGGCCACGGATTGGGGTCGGCCGATTCCTTCCATATTTTGCCAGTTTAAAACATTCGATCAGTGATGTTGAAAGGCGGTATGCTTAGTTTTTAAAAGCTTTTAGTTTCCGAGATCTGACCACCCCCCAAAAAACCGGCCGTTTGGGGCAGAAAATCTCTCGATTTTGACGACCTTGACATAGGCAAGGCATAAAAAAAAAATCCCGCTTCACGAAGACTTCTAACTGCAAGATTCTATTAACTGGAACTATAAACTCTTATTCTAAGCAATCAGAGCCTTGATGAAAACATTCTCAGTTCAATATACGAAAAATTAAATTTGCCTGTACACAAAGTAAATATTTGCATATGCATGTTCAACCCCATTTTCAAAACTAGTTTTCTCCGTAAGGCGGGGGTTATTTGGAAAGCAAAAGAGTTCTGGAGATTCATCACCATCTTGTCTTTCTATATCACCAAACAAAACTTTGGGACCTGTAAAATCTGAAGCGATTTGAGAATGCATTTCAGCTGGATTTTCAACAAAATTACAAATAATTTGTCACGTCACACTTGAATGTCACGGACTGTTCGTCACCTAAAATTTGAGTAACTTATTATGGGTTTCAATGTTGTTAATAATAACACAATACAGTAACTTAATACATATTTCAACTGATTTCCTGAAGCGTTGGAAATAAATTAACAAGCTACTTCAAGAATAATGTAAAATTTACTTTTCACAAATTTGCATAATTGTCGAAATTTCCCTGTGGGCTCGGATATCATTTCACAAAGACATTTTGGTTCGAGTGTAAGAAATATCTTAGTGTTTATGAACCTAAAACACTCTTGAACCTTAATTCTACTAAAGTTTTGTCATCTTTTTCTAATGGGGTTCAAAAATCGCAAATTAAATAATGTACCTCACAGTCTGCTACTGTGAAAATCGCCATCAAGTTCCAATCGAAATTCGAAACATTGAAAAAATGATTTTGACTGATTGTTTAATATCGATTACTATTATTAAAATGTAAACGATTTTACAATTTAGTAGAAGTTCTAATTCGTCATAAAATCGCTGTAGTTTCTAAATAAAAAAGGCTGCTAAAAATAGTAACCCAAATGTACGGTACCCCATATCACGTTTTTTATGCTAGCTTGTATGCTTTCCAGTATAACTTAAAAAAATACTGATTTATATGGCCGGAAAAGTTATCCGTGTGAACTAATACGTCTCATTATATAAAACACAGCGGGACTATTGAACACACGAAAAATGACCTGGGAGCCTGGACACTCGGCGGACAAGGTCTTGGGCGGTACCAATTTTCTTCATACAGGCGAAAAGAACAACTCGCGTTATACATAGAATATACAAGCTGGTATTTTTGCCCGGCATTTTGGTCCCACGGTACACTTTGACCCTTATCCGATATCTTACAGCGTGCTACATGAACACGATTTTACCAGCTCTTCTATGCTGTTGATATAAGTGATCTTCCATTGCCGATTCCCAGTGCTTGACAATGCAAAATTTGCACAAATGCCCTTTAGTTCCACAACTTTCAGCTCTTTAAGTTTTTTTGCCTTAGCCATAAGGCAATGTCACTACCTTCAAACGTGAGTGGGTGTTCAATATCCACTTCACCATATACACTGTCCATGAGGTTCTTTGGTCACAGAATGATCCTCCCAGGTCCTGATGTCCTCATTGTCAAGACTCTCCTGGGCGTCACGTACTGTAATTGCTTGAGTTTTATTGCTCTTCTGAACTGCTGACAATCGAGAGAAATAGCTGTTTAATTTGTCGAGCGGTTTTCCATTCTTCTGGTAAAAACAGTGGTTGCCCTTTCGAGTCTTTGGCGTTTTGCATCTCCTTTGAAAACGTCTGTTGGGTTAGCGTTCTGTCCATCTAACTAGCCCTTCATTAAATTTGGCTATCAAAAATGCTTTGACATTCTCGGAGGTCTTGCTTGCGGTTTTCTGGCTCTTTAGCGCCCAGCCTTGTTAAAGGAACTTCATTGTCACTACATGATGAAGGAGACGAGTGTCATCCAGTTGGGCTGATTTTAGAGGATTCACCTGCCCTTGCAACTACTTCGGTGACATGTTGGGCCCCATTTTCTTCTCACGGTATCATACACTGTTTCCCGTTCTAAAACCAGGTTGTGTACTCCAGTATCCATGTGAGCTGGCTTCGTTTTCGCTTCCAAAGGTCACAAACCAGGCGCATCACAGAAAAACACTTCACTCCTTGCTGTTCTCTTTCTGCACGCGGTCTTGAGAATATCCGAAAATCAATCAGATATGCCAGAAGCTATCGTATGCATGAGCTTTTAAAAAGTTTCTGCGGTCTCGTATGGCGTTCTCGCGCCTGCACAATGTTTCAGAAATGGAATAATTCGACTGATATTAAAAGGAACCATAACCGTTTGGTTATATGGTCGCCAAAAATTGAATTGTTTTCGAGAAGGTTCTAAGAAATTACGGCAATACTAAAATCTTATGTAGCAACAGTAGCTACCTAGTCTCCTACGCAGCCGTTATTTGTGTCGTCACGCAACGCTTCTCCCCACTAACGGCTGCTCAAACCTGGACCACATTCCTTTCCTTTTGTTTTGACCGCAGTAACTTTGACACCTATCAGCAAAAACGTGACTGTTACCGTTTGCCGAAAACTTGCTAGATCGATCCAATTCTTGAACTAGGATGTCTGTTGTAATTATAATGAAGTTTTTTCGAAATAATTCTTTCATATCATACATTTTTCTTCAGTAAAACCGTGTTTTATTTTGATGTCTGGTGTGCGTCAAATTCAAAAGGCGGCATACTAGCGTGCGTTTGACGTTTCCGACGCTAAGGTCATGATAAGACACAATCTTATGATTGGTGAATTTGGCGCGAACGAGTTCTGAAAATGGCACTGCAACTGTGATTGGCTTAAATCTGCCAAACGAATGTGGTCAGGTTTGAGCAGCCGTTAGTGGGGAGAAGCGTTGCGTAACGACACAAATAACACCCTGTCTCCAGAGGTCAGTTATCGACTGTTTTAAACCACGTCGCGGCTTCGCCGCTCTAAAAATTAAAAATAATAACCTCTGGCACCCAGGGTACACAAATAACGGCTGCGTAGGAGACTAGTAGCTACCGGGCAGACCAAAAATGACGAAAATGGTTTTATATTAACTCGGTTTGTCTTGCCTCCAGGAACCGGTCTTTTCTCAAACCTTACCTATATTGGCCAGGAAATTAAAGACATTTATTCAAAACATAGGAGGTATCTTTACCTCGCTCCAATCGGAACTTCTTGGTTTTCAAGAGCAAAGATACTCCTTTCCAGGATGATTTGGATGAAAACAAGTCAACCGCTTTCGACCTGCCAGCCGTTAGTGAGCCGGCGGTATCTATGACCAGGGCACACGGTAAATTCGTTCACTTGCTTTTCACTGGGCGATATGAATCCACCACGATTAAAAATCACTTCATCGATCTTCTGTAATTTTCCAATCACCCGTCCTTCACTTATGCCAAGTGCGGTAAGGTGGTTGTATACATCATTGGCACATGACTTCACTGGAATAGTTGTAATGTAATTTTTTCCCTGGAACTAGGCCCACAAGGTGAATCTTCACTAAAAAAGGAGCAACTCATTCTAGAGATCCCTCTGTATCTATCGACTCCGTGAGAGTTGCCTAACTTTGTAAACAATTATAATTACGTTTTCCCGTAGAATTTAAGTGACAGCTTTTAATTCTAATTATAAATTATAAAAAAAATCGAGAATTTATCCATTTGCAACGGACAAATACTGAATGTAAATAGTAGGCCAATTATTTCATAGCTAACATATTCTGTAAACAATTGCTAGAAGAAAAAAAATAAAGAAACCTAGGCCTATAATTAGTTTTAACATCTCTTTCGACGCTGCGATCGGGTTGTCGATTTCATAGTACAGTTCATATACGTGTAGCATTCGCCTACAGAATCGGAGCGTATATTTATTTTTTGGTTTTTCGAAAAGACAACAATATTTGAGATATAATTCTAAGGCTAAATAGATGTGTGTTAATTTCGTTCACGCTCAAAACCAAAAACCTGCAAAACAGAGTTAACCTGCGTAAATAAAATTAAATCCGAGCTCCTTAGCACGGGAGCATAAACTGGACAATCATGGCAAATTTGCGGAAAGTAAATGACAGTATTATTGAAGTAGCTTATTGATTGATTGTGAACGCTTCATAAAATCAGTTGAAATTTGTAGTAAGCTACTGTGATTAACAAATTTGCAAACCAGAATTAATTACTCGAATTTTAGGTGACGAACAGTCGTGACATTCAAGTGTGACGTGACAAATTATTTGTAATTTTGTGAAAATGCGGCCTGAAATGCATTCTCCAAATCGCTTCAGATTTTATAGGTCCCAAAGTTTTGTTTAGTGATATAGAAAGATGGGATGGTGACGAGTCTGTAGAACTTTTTTGCTTGCCAAATAACCGCCGCCTTATGGAGAAAACTAGTTTTGAACATGGGGTTGAACATGCATATGCAAATATTTACTTTGTGTACAGGCAAATTCAATTTTCGTATCTTGAACTGAGAATGTTTTCATCAAGGCTCTGATGTTTTAGAATAAGAGTTTATAGTTCCAGTTAATAGAATCTTGCAGTTAGAGGTTTTCGTGAAGCGAGAAAAATTTTACGCGTTGCTTATGTCAAGGTCGTCAAAATCGAGGGATTTTCTGTCCTCAAAAGGCCGGTTTTTTGGGGGGTGGTCAGATCTCGGAAACTAAAAAGCTTTTAAAAAACTAAGCATACCGCCTTTCAACATCACTGATCGAATGTTTTAAACTGGCAAAATATGGAAGGAATCGGCCGACCCCAAATCCGTGGCCTCTGCCTGGTTTTTCTCAGTCAGACGCTCTTAATACTCTTTTATCAGTTTTATAACGCTACGAACAGACGAAGAGTGAAATAATTTCCTCGTAATTTTTTGTCTGAAGTTCTAAATAGCTAAAGTTTGTTTACTGATGGTGATAGACTATCGCAAATTTCTCCTTCACATTCGCGGAGACGTCGACGTGACTTTGTAAACAAAGATCATAATTTAATTTACGGGAGAATATAAAATATGAACCGTGATATACATCAGTACAAATTGAAAGCATTGGTAACCCTAAATTAAGAACTGGAAAACAATGCGGGTCAACCACTACTCATTAGTGCTTTCTTTTTAAAGCTTTTGTTGAGAAGCTATTTCAAAAACTCGTGCTTCGTGTTTCATCATGATTTCCAAACACTCGAAAACAATAAAAGCACTCGGCCTCGGTTTTCTGGTCAACCTCGTTTCCAGGGCTTTTCCCTTCTAATTTTTAGAAGGGAAAAGCCCTGGGAACGAGGTTGTTTTCTGGTGTTTGAAAATCGCGATGAAACACTCGCCACTCGTTTTTATGGGTACTGCGCTTGCGCAAGTGCCCATTATTGTCGCCGTCGAAGCATTCTTAACATTCCTTCGTAAGACTTTCTTCGTAAGACAAAATTTTGTCAAGCGTCAAAACTGACAGATTCGTCAATTCACACACATTAATCTCAAGGTTACAGCGATGATTATTCGCTTGCCTCGGTCCGTACAACTTGTACCGGTCCAAAATTTTACCTGCTAGCAGCACCTATACTGATGTTTGAGTAGCACAATTTGCTTTACAAGCAGTGAACAGTGCACGTCCGATCGGGTACAAGTTTGCGCTAAAAAGTGACAGTGACAGTCGGGAAAAGCGGCAAGAAACATGCAAGTCGTTTAAAATTTCAGTCCGAGAAGAAGAAATATCTAGTTAATCAGTTTGTGTATCATACCACGAAGGCAGGAGAGTAAAAACTTTAGAAAGTACTGGTTTTAAAAGATTGTCGAGGAGTTGAATGCAAAATTTCACAGCAACAACAGAGGTTTTCGGTTTCTACGTGATTGATATGTTGTGGTTCGCCGCAAGGTCACTGATGTTCTTACCACATTTTGACGTCTTCTGTGATCTATTACTGAACAGACCCACGGCAACATGGAATCTATTTGTTTTATATAATTTTGGAGATATTCGCTTCGGATTTTCACTTGAATGTACGCTAAATAAGCCGATAAAAATTATGTCAACAAACATCGAGTTTAGGCCACAGTGTTTTCATGCACTCAAATAAAACTTTGTGAAAACTAAACGGCTTAAAATAAACTACAGCTCAACTCAGCAAATGTTTCGAAAAGCAAATATTTAGAGACTAACCTCTATTCCGTCCTGATATGAGGAAAAACAATCTGAATTATTCCAGTCCAAATCCCGTTGCAAGTCGCTTATAAACGGCGAACGATAAGCTTAATCCCGCTAAATTTATCGGATTCTGTTCACAAATTATGAGCTAAAGGACCATCATATTTTCCTCCAAGTTCTAGCCAAGCTTGAACAGCCGATTTAAAATTCGTATCAATTGAACAACATTGAATTTCCTACGGAATATTTCCAGTTTGACGAAAATATTTCTCTGTTTTGAGCGAAGGATTTGTTGGAGCAGGCAGGGCGCCCGCGCGTTTTCCCGCTTCGTGACGTCATTCGTGCGTCTGTACTCTAATAGATAACAGTTCTAAACCAATCACGGCGCGAGTTTTACACAGTGAATTATATAATTATTTTTAGATTCTGTTATGTCAGCGCGAATGCTGCTGTGTAAACAAAGATATTACAGTATGACGACAATCAGAAGAGTATGAGTGATGAGTGATTTGAGAATTTTGTTATGTCAGCATGAATGCTGCGAATGATCAAAGCCGCGTGCTGGATTGCAGAAAATTAATTCACCGCGCTTTCGGGAGTCTGACGTTGGACATCGTGACAAAATGATATTAGAAAATGGATTTTAGATCTACTATTGTTAAGTGTGTTAAATTTTTTTCGAAACGAGGAATGATTTTAATATGAAAATATCTTCTAAAATTAACGACGAACTTTATATCTGCTTGGTTTGTAGACGAAAGATAAGATCATCTCATTTGAGCACAGTTTCCGTTGTTTAAGAAAACAGTGGGTGATTGTATTCAAATTAGCTTGGGTTTTAAGTCTTGTTAGATGTACTGATCAAAATGACATGAAGGTAAATAAACTGAACAGAGTTTGTTGTCCGCAACTGACAAGTCGGCGAGCTAGTTTACGAGAGCAGAGTGTTGCTAAAAGTGACCTAATAAATTTGTTACGTTAAACGTGAATCGTGCAGTGTACTGTAATTACCCAGTTCAGTTAGCTAGGATATGAGCAGAGTCAAGATGAGAACTGTTCTTTGATGGATTCTTGTGTAATAATTCGTCGTCTATTTATAATATGTCAATAATTTCGCGGCGTGTAATTGGTCGGGTTATTACACAATTACAGAGATAAAGGCAAATAGCTTTGACAGTTTGCAGGGGTTTTTTGGCAGGTTTTTTTTTCAGTTTCGTGAAGTCAAATCCCTTTGTTTTGACTGTGATTGAAACGCCTCGTATGTACAGTGGAACCCGGATAAGACGGACACGAACAATTGTCCGTATTAAGCAACGTCTAATGACTGCAGTAAAAGACCAAGGAAGTGAAACTTTTGTGTTACGCCTGCCACGCAGCACAGTGAGCAAGACAGTTGTCAAACATGTCATGACAATATACAGTGCACAGATAAGCGAGGTTAACTTTGTATGAGAGCGGAAAAGTGACCGTTGTAATGTAAGATAAAATATATGAGCTTTTCGTCGGGACAAACAAAACTGTCCGTAATAAGTGCGAAAGGGGAGGGGATAGCCTGCGTGCAGATGTCTCCTTTTCCTTGCGCGTACTAACTTTCGAGTGCCTCCCGAGTTTGTAGGGGGGTACCGCCGGGAAATTTTTGATACAGTCGAACCTCTACTAACGGCCACCTCTCCACAACGGCCACATCTCCACAACGGCCACTTTCTTTTGTCCCGGCGGACAGTCCATACATTCACTCTTGTTTTAACCTCTCTACAACGGCCACCTCTCCACAACGGCAACGGCCATTAAAACCCTATCTTTTTTGGCGTACAGTAATAAAAGGTCACGCAACTTCATCTGTACCACGCATCGTCGGGCAATACAGTATCTTATATTGCGGCACGTGTTTAGCCACTGATGGAAGAATCACACAATACTAGAAAGTACAAGGCCCCCATTTTTTTCTATTTTCCATTTTTTTTACGCTTTTACAGTACTGTATTTTTATTTCAGTCGTAAATCGAGTACAGCTGATAAGGCTCTGTGTTTAAATTGCATTGCGAAATTGAAAAAAAAAAATGCCTGGTGACACAGTAAGTCACATTAAAATAGAACCTCGCAGCCACTCACTCAAGCAAACAACCCTTGACAACTTAATTTCACGAAAGAGAAAGTAAACGATGTACAAACTGATGTACTCACTGTACTTTACTAGCTTTGTTTTGTTAACATTCCTGTTCTGAACATCATTTTGGTTTCTGTTTTATTGATACATTTTGATTGTGTTACGTATTCATATGCTATAATAAGCATTTTTAAATAAAAATGTTGTCCCCCCCAAAAAAACAAATGGTGTCATATTACACCCCTACCTCCCCATAACGGCCACCTCTCTACAACGGCCACTTACCTCTGTCCCCAAGGTGGCCGTTGTGGAGAGGTTCGACTGTATTTCGCATTTCGTGCGTTTTGATATGAAACCAGGCAGCAAAAAGCAAACGTATAAACATAAAAATTTCTTGCACTTTTAAATTCAAAATGGATTAATGACAAACAATTGCAAGAAACTTTATGTGACATGTAATTTACAATTTACGGACAAATGTATCTATCGATTGACAGGATTTTGCTGCGGCCTTTCTATTTCGCTCTTCTGTGACCTCTGGCTCTGTTCGGTCCATTTTATCCAATATTGACACACATGCTGAGCCCTTTTGCAGTTCATTATTGGGGTACCCAGTCTTCTCTCATTTTGATAGAGCCTGGGGATTAAAATTCCGTATGAGGGTTTTAGGTCGAATTTATCGTTAACGTTAAATTCAGCTTATAGAATCTCAAGATCTGGTCCAAACTTTAATATGTCACCCAGCAAATCTACAAATGGCGGACCTTCGATGTTATCTTCGTTGATTCAGGCTTCATTTCCAGACTACACCAGTTAGCGAATTAGAGCTTTTCATTCACTTTATTTTTGTAACAATTCTTTGAATAACTGAACATGATATGGCATTGTTCGATTGTTTCGCTTCATTGACAGTGGTGTCAAGTGCAATGCTTAAAAAGAAGATTGGCATCTTTAGTGAGCTATATGGAGAGAAATTGCGTTGCAAAATAAATATGAAAGACACGTTTGTTTTTAAATGTTTTTATTTACGTAGGTGTATTTCTTTGACAACTGCACGAACAGGGTCGCGTTTGATTGAGTCACATTGTTGAAGCTTTTGTTGAGTAACCGCCGGTCTTTTAGAGTCCTTCGTACAATTCATTTGTTTGATTAGGGCCCGGCCGCACTAGGCGAATTTTTGTTTGTTTTGCAAAAATATCTGTCATCAGTTCCGTTTCACAAGTGCGAACGGCGATTTTTTTCCTACCAAAATTTTGTCAAGCCTTACCAAACTTCAAAGGCGCCGTCATCCTGCCCCAGAGCAGGACAAAATTTTGTCAAGCGTCAAAACTGACAGATTCGTCAATTCACACACATTAATCTCAAGGTTACAGCGATGATTATTCGCTTGCCTCGGTCCGTACAACTTGTACCGGTCCAAAATTTTACCTGCTAGCAGCACCTATACTGATGTTTGAGTAGCACAATTTGCTTTACAAGCAGTGAACAGTGCACGTCCGATCGGGTACAAGTTTGCGCTAAAAAGTGACAGTGACAGTCGGGAAAAGCGGCAAGAAACATGCAAGTCGTTTAAAATTTCAGTCCGAGAAGAAGAAATATCTAGTTAATCAGTTTGTGTATCATACCACGAAGGCAGGAGA
Source organism: Desmophyllum pertusum (assembly GCA_029204205.1). Classification (NCBI taxonomy): domain Eukaryota; kingdom Metazoa; phylum Cnidaria; class Anthozoa; order Scleractinia; family Caryophylliidae; genus Desmophyllum; species Desmophyllum pertusum. Next base: position 257,706 of record MU825930.1, on the reverse strand, counting down.
GTAAAAACTTTAGAAAGTACTGGTTTTAAAAGATTGTCGAGGAGTTGAATGCAAAATTTCACAGCAACAACAGAGGTTTTCGGTTTCTACGTGATTGATATGTTGTGGTTCGCCGCAAGGTCACTGATGTTCTTACCACATTTTGACGTCTTCTGTGATCTATTACTGAACAGACCCACGGCAACATGGAATCTATTTGTTTTATATAATTTTGGAGATATTCGCTTCGGATTTTCACTTGAATGTACGCTAAATAAGCCGATAAAAATTATGTCAACAAACATCGAGTTTAGGCCACAGTGTTTTCATGCACTCAAATAAAACTTTGTGAAAACTAAACGGCTTAAAATAAACTACAGCTCAACTCAGCAAATGTTTCGAAAAGCAAATATTTAGAGACTAACCTCTATTCCGTCCTGATATGAGGAAAAACAATCTGAATTATTCCAGTCCAAATCCCGTTGCAAGTCGCTTATAAACGGCGAACGATAAGCTTAATCCCGCTAAATTTATCGGATTCTGTTCACAAATTATGAGCTAAAGGACCATCATATTTTCCTCCAAGTTCTAGCCAAGCTTGAACAGCCGATTTAAAATTCGTATCAATTGAACAACATTGAATTTCCTACGGAATATTTCCAGTTTGACGAAAATATTTCTCTGTTTTGAGCGAAGGATTTGTTGGAGCAGGCAGGGCGCCCGCGCGTTTTCCCGCTTCGTGACGTCATTCGTGCGTCTGTACTCTAATAGATAACAGTTCTAAACCAATCACGGCGCGAGTTTTACACAGTGAATTATATAATTATTTTTAGATTCTGTTATGTCAGCGCGAATGCTGCTGTGTAAACAAAGATATTACAGTATGACGACAATCAGAAGAGTATGAGTGATGAGTGATTTGAGAATTTTGTTATGTCAGCATGAATGCTGCGAATGATCAAAGCCGCGTGCTGGATTGCAGAAAATTAATTCACCGCGCTTTCGGGAGTCTGACGTTGGACATCGTGACAAAATGATATTAGAAAATGGATTTTAGATCTACTATTGTTAAGTGTGTTAAATTTTTTTCGAAACGAGGAATGATTTTAATATGAAAATATCTTCTAAAATTAACGACGAACTTTATATCTGCTTGGTTTGTAGACGAAAGATAAGATCATCTCATTTGAGCACAGTTTCCGTTGTTTAAGAAAACAGTGGGTGATTGTATTCAAATTAGCTTGGGTTTTAAGTCTTGTTAGATGTACTGATCAAAATGACATGAAGGTAAATAAACTGAACAGAGTTTGTTGTCCGCAACTGACAAGTCGGCGAGCTAGTTTACGAGAGCAGAGTGTTGCTAAAAGTGACCTAATAAATTTGTTACGTTAAACGTGAATCGTGCAGTGTACTGTAATTACCCAGTTCAGTTAGCTAGGATATGAGCAGAGTCAAGATGAGAACTGTTCTTTGATGGATTCTTGTGTAATAATTCGTCGTCTATTTATAATATGTCAATAATTTCGCGGCGTGTAATTGGTCGGGTTATTACACAATTACAGAGATAAAGGCAAATAGCTTTGACAGTTTGCAGGGGTTTTTTGGCAGGTTTTTTTTTTCAGTTTCGTGAAGTCAAATCCCTTTGTTTTGACTGTGATTGAAACGCCTCGTATGTACAGTGGAACCCGGATAAGACGGACACGAACAATTGTCCGTATTAAGCAACGTCTAATGACTGCAGTAAAAGACCAAGGAAGTGAAACTTTTGTGTTACGCCTGCCACGCAGCACAGTGAGCAAGACAGTTGTCAAACATGTCATGACAATATACAGTGCACAGATAAGCGAGGTTAACTTTGTATGAGAGCGGAAAAGTGACCGTTGTAATGTAAGATAAAATATATGAGCTTTTCGTCGGGACAAACAAAACTGTCCGTAATAAGTGCGAAAGGGGAGGGGATAGCCTGCGTGCAGATGTCTCCTTTTCCTTGCGCGTACTAACTTTCGAGTGCCTCCCGAGTTTGTAGGGGGGTACCGCCGGGAAATTTTTGATACAGTCGAACCTCTACTAACGGCCACCTCTCCACAACGGCCACATCTCCACAACGGCCACTTTCTTTTGTCCCGGCGGACAGTCCATACATTCACTCTTGTTTTAACCTCTCTACAACGGCCACCTCTCCACAACGGCAACGGCCATTAAAACCCTATCTTTTTTGGCGTACAGTAATAAAAGGTCACGCAACTTCATCTGTACCACGCATCGTCGGGCAATACAGTATCTTATATTGCGGCACGTGTTTAGCCACTGATGGAAGAATCACACAATACTAGAAAGTACAAGGCCCCCATTTTTTTCTATTTTCCATTTTTTTTACGCTTTTACAGTACTGTATTTTTATTTCAGTCGTAAATCGAGTACAGCTGATAAGGCTCTGTGTTTAAATTGCATTGCGAAATTGAAAAAAAAAATGCCTGGTGACACAGTAAGTCACATTAAAATAGAACCTCGCAGCCACTCACTCAAGCAAACAACCCTTGACAACTTAATTTCACGAAAGAGAAAGTAAACGATGTACAAACTGATGTACTCACTGTACTTTACTAGCTTTGTTTTGTTAACATTCCTGTTCTGAACATCATTTTGGTTTCTGTTTTATTGATACATTTTGATTGTGTTACGTATTCATATGCTATAATAAGCATTTTTAAATAAAAATGTTGTCCCCCCCAAAAAAACAAATGGTGTCATATTACACCCCTACCTCCCCATAACGGCCACCTCTCTACAACGGCCACTTACCTCTGTCCCCAAGGTGGCCGTTGTGGAGAGGTTCGACTGTATTTCGCATTTCGTGCGTTTTGATATGAAACCAGGCAGCAAAAAGCAAACGTATAAACATAAAAATTTCTTGCACTTTTTAAATTCAAAATGGATTAATGACAAACAATTGCAAGAAACTTTATGTGACATGTAATTTACAATTTACGGACAAATGTATCTATCGATTGACAGGATTTTGCTGCGGCCTTTCTATTTCGCTCTTCTGTGACCTCTGGCTCTGTTCGGTCCATTTTATCCAATATTGACACACATGCTGAGCCCTTTTGCAGTTCATTATTGGGGTACCCAGTCTTCTCTCATTTTGATAGAGCCTGGGGATTAAAATTCCGTATGAGGGTTTTAGGTCGAATTTATCGTTAACGTTAAATTCAGCTTATAGAATCTCAAGATCTGGTCCAAACTTTAATATGTCACCCAGCAAATCTACAAATGGCGGACCTTCGATGTTATCTTCGTTGATTCAGGCTTCATTTCCAGACTACACCAGTTAGCGAATTAGAGCTTTTCATTCACTTTATTTTTGTAACAATTCTTTGAATAACTGAACATGATATGGCATTGTTCGATTGTTTCGCTTCATTGACAGTGGTGTCAAGTGCAATGCTTAAAAAGAAGATTGGCATCTTTAGTGAGCTATATGGAGAGAAATTGCGTTGCAAAATAAATATGAAAGACACGTTTGTTTTTAAATGTTTTTATTTACGTAGGTGTATTTCTTTGACAACTGCACGAACAGGGTCGCGTTTGATTGAGTCACATTGTTGAAGCTTTTGTTGAGTAACCGCCGGTCTTTTAGAGTCCTTCGTACAATTCATTTGTTTGATTAGGGCCCGGCCGCACTAGGCGAATTTTTGTTTGTTTTGCAAAAATATCTGTCATCAGTTCCGTTTCACAAGTGCGAACGGCGATTTTTTTCCTACCAAAATTTTGTCAAGCCTTACCAAACTTCAAAGGCGCCGTCATCCTGCCCCAGAGCAGGACAAAATTTTGTCAAGCGTCAAAACTGACAGATTCGTCAATTCACACACATTAATCTCAAGGTTACAGCGATGATTATTCGCTTGCCTCGGTCCGTACAACTTGTACCGGTCCAAAATTTTACCTGCTAGCAGCACCTATACTGATGTTTGAGTAGCACAATTTGCTTTACAAGCAGTGAACAGTGCACGTCCGATCGGGTACAAGTTTGCGCTAAAAAGTGACAGTGACAGTCGGGAAAAGCGGCAAGAAACATGCAAGTCGTTTAAAATTTCAGTCCGAGAAGAAGAAATATCTAGTTAATCAGTTTGTGTATCATACCACGAAGGCAGGAGAGTAAAAACTTTAGAAAGTACTGGTTTTAAAAGATTGTCGAGGAGTTGAATGCAAAATTTCACAGCAACAACAGAGGTTTTCGGTTTCTACGTGATTGATATGTTGTGGTTCGCCGCAAGGTCACTGATGTTCTTACCACATTTTGACGTCTTCTGTGATCTATTACTGAACAGACCCACGGCAACATGGAATCTATTTGTTTTATATAATTTTGGAGATATTCGCTTCGGATTTTCACTTGAATGTACGCTAAATAAGCCGATAAAAATTATGTCAACAAACATCGAGTTTAGGCCACAGTGTTTTCATGCACTCAAATAAAACTTTGTGAAAACTAAACGGCTTAAAATAAACTACAGCTCAACTCAGCAAATGTTTCGAAAAGCAAATATTTAGAGACTAACCTCTATTCCGTCCTGATATGAGGAAAAACAATCTGAATTATTCCAGTCCAAATCCCGTTGCAAGTCGCTTATAAACGGCGAACGATAAGCTTAATCCCGCTAAATTTATCGGATTCTGTTCACAAATTATGAGCTAAAGGACCATCATATTTTCCTCCAAGTTCTAGCCAAGCTTGAACAGCCGATTTAAAATTCGTATCAATTGAACAACATTGAATTTCCTACGGAATATTTCCAGTTTGACGAAAATATTTCTCTGTTTTGAGCGAAGGATTTGTTGGAGCAGGCAGGGCGCCCGCGCGTTTTCCCGCTTCGTGACGTCATTCGTGCGTCTGTACTCTAATAGATAACAGTTCTAAACCAATCACGGCGCGAGTTTTACACAGTGAATTATATAATTATTTTTAGATTCTGTTATGTCAGCGCGAATGCTGCTGTGTAAACAAAGATATTACAGTATGACGACAATCAGAAGAGTATGAGTGATGAGTGATTTGAGAATTTTGTTATGTCAGCATGAATGCTGCGAATGATCAAAGCCGCGTGCTGGATTGCAGAAAATTAATTCACCGCGCTTTCGGGAGTCTGACGTTGGACATCGTGACAAAATGATATTAGAAAATGGATTTTAGATCTACTATTGTTAAGTGTGTTAAATTTTTTTCGAAACGAGGAATGATTTTAATATGAAAATATCTTCTAAAATTAACGACGAACTTTATATCTGCTTGGTTTGTAGACGAAAGATAAGATCATCTCATTTGAGCACAGTTTCCGTTGTTTAAGAAAACAGTGGGTGATTGTATTCAAATTAGCTTGGGTTTTAAGTCTTGTTAGATGTACTGATCAAAATGACATGAAGGTAAATAAACTGAACAGAGTTTGTTGTCCGCAACTGACAAGTCGGCGAGCTAGTTTACGAGAGCAGAGTGTTGCTAAAAGTGACCTAATAAATTTGTTACGTTAAACGTGAATCGTGCAGTGTACTGTAATTACCCAGTTCAGTTAGCTAGGATATGAGCAGAGTCAAGATGAGAACTGTTCTTTGATGGATTCTTGTGTAATAATTCGTCGTCTATTTATAATATGTCAATAATTTCGCGGCGTGTAATTGGTCGGGTTATTACACAATTACAGAGATAAAGGCAAATAGCTTTGACAGTTTGCAGGGTTTTTTTTGGCAGGTTTTTTTTTCAGTTTCGTGAAGTCAAATCCCTTTGTTTTGACTGTGATTGAAACGCCTCGTATGTACAGTGGAACCCGGATAAGACGGACACGAACAATTGTCCGTATTAAGCAACGTCTAATGACTGCAGTAAAAGACCAAGGAAGTGAAACTTTTGTGTTACGCCTGCCACGCAGCACAGTGAGCAAGACAGTGGTCAAACATGTCATGACAATATACAGTGCACAGATAAGCGAGGTTAACTTTGTATGAGAGCGGAAAAGTGACCGTTGTAATGTAAGATAAAATATATGAGCTTTTCGTCGGGACAAACAAAACTGTCCGTAATAAGTGCGAAAGGGGAGGGGATAGCCTGCGTGCAGATGTCTCCTTTTCCTTGCGCGTACTAACTTTCGAGTGCCTCCCGAGTTTGTAGGGGGGTACCGCCGGGAAATTTTTGATACAGTCGAACCTCTACTAACGGCCACCTCTCCACAACGACCACATCTCCACAACGGCCACTTTCTTTTGTCCCGGCGGACAGTCCATACATTCACTCTTGTTTTAACCTCTCTACAACGGCCACCTCTCCACAACGGCAACGGCCATTAAAACCCTATCTTTTTTGGCGTACAGTAATAAAAGGTCACGCAACTTCATCTGTACCACGCATCGTCGGGCAATACAGTATCTTATATTGCGGCACGTGTTTAGCCACTGATGGAAGAATCACACAATACTAGAAAGTACAAGGCCCCCATTTTTTTCTATTTTCCATTTTTTTTACGCTTTTACAGTACTGTATTTTTATTTCAGTCGTAAATCGAGTACAGCTGATAAGGCTCTGTGTTTAAATTGCATTGCGAAATTGAAAAAAAAAATGCCTGGTGGCACAGTAAGTCACATTAAAATAGAACCTCGCAGCCACTCACTCAAGCAAACAATCCTTGACAACTTAATTTCACGAAAGAGAAAGTAAACGATGTACAAACTGATGTACTCACTGTACTTTACTAGCTTTGTTTTGTTAACATTCCTGTTCTGAACATCATTTTGGTTTCTGTTTTATTGATACATTTTGATTGTGTTACGTATTCATATGCTATAATAAGCATTTTTAAATAAAAATGTTGTCCCCCCCAAAAAAACAAATGGTGTCATATTACACCCCTACCTCCCCATAACGGCCACCTCTCTACAACGGCCACTTACCTCTGTCCCCAAGGTGGCCGTTGTGGAGAGGTTCGACTGTATTTCGCATTTCGTGCGTTTTGATATGAAACCAGGCAGCAAAAAGCAAACGTATAAACATAAAAATTTCTTGCACTTTTTAAATTCAAAATGGATTAATGACAAACAATTGCAAGAAACTTTATGTGACATGTAATTTACAATTTACGGACAAATGTATCTATCGATTGACAGGATTTTGCTGCGGCCTTTCTATTTCGCTCTTCTGTGACCTCTGGCTCTGTTCGGTCCATTTTATCCAATATTGACACACATGCTGAGCCCTTTTGCAGTTCATTATTGGGGTACCCAGTCTTCTCTCATTTTGATAGAGCCTGGGGATTAAAATTCCGTATGAGGGTTTTAGGTCGAATTTATCGTTAACGTTAAATTCAGCTTATAGAATCTCAAGATCTGGTCCAAAATTTAATATGTCACCCAGCAAATCTACAAATGGCGGACCTTCGATGTTATCTTCGTTGATTCAGGCTTCATTTCCAGACTACACCAGTTAGCGAATTAGAGCTTTTCATTCACTTTATTTTCAGCCATCGGTCCACGGACGCACCTGTCGCATCCCTCGCCCTACGGGCCTGATTATTTTAGTGTGGTTAGCCAAAGCAAGAGATGTTGCCTTAGGGCTAGGGTTATCAAATGCAATACACCAAAGAAAAAAATAACAAAACCAACAAAGTTGCTGCACTATCCTCAACGGCGACAACTCGGAGAACGAAGTCTTGACCTATATTATCAATTGAGAGGTCTGGTGAGAGTTAACGAAAGCCATTGGCGTGGAAATGTTTATATCTAGTATGTCTAGTATACATGTTATAAAGGGATGATGTGGATTCATGACTGCTGGGTAGAGAAAAATATAACTTACTGATTGAAATCGTGAGAGTCCCTAACCCATTTCGTTTAATCGGCTCATGGGCTACATGTATGCGCATTCTCTGAGTAAAAAATGCAGTAGCCATGAGCACGCCTCGCGGGCCTATTTTTGACATAGTACTTCAACAACTTTTTGTGGAGATCGAGATATCAGGGGCACCCAACGACAAAATGTTCCTGTAGGTGTCGGAACGTCGTTTTTACGTTGTAATTGTGCCTTTTGTGCAGTTTAATGGCTTAATTTTAAACGCTAAGAAAATGTATCTTTTCGGATACGTTAGCTGAACTTTCAAACTTCAGAAAGTTTTAGGGATTAAAATCTTATTATCCGAATTTATGAGCTCCTTTTACCCTTCCAAAAATCCTAGCTGACCTGTTTTTGTACCCAAACGACATTTTGATTTCTCCGAAAACAAAAGGCATTAATTTTCCCATATTAAGAAAGTTCGAGATGACATTTCCCTAACCGAATATCTGAGGCGATTACAGGCCTTCCGAACAGATATTCCACCGAAACGATCCGTTGGGTGCCCCTGAGGTATGTTATAACAAAAATAAACATAACCTTGCTAATTTATGAATCCCCCCTCAGTAATAACCCCCCCACCACTCTAGCCTCCCTCCTCAAAAGTCTTTAGAAGCTATCAGGGCTTATAGAGTTTTTACGGTAATACAAATTGTTCTATTAGCTGCATCATATCTTGTAGACACTAATATCCAACCATCATCCAACCTCGTTCCCAGGGTCTCTCTTCTTCACGGAGACCCTGGGAACGAGGTTGACACGTATCAATCCTTTCTTTAACAGGATTTCCACACTACAGGGACCGTTAGACCTATCCTGGATACGCAACAAAATTACACGCTGGAGGGAGCTTCAGAGGAGAATGGCATAACATCACTTCGTTTTCGCCGTCCGAGAGTCACAAATGATACACGGGACATTCAATTCAACGTAGGTCTTTTTTACGGTGTAGTTAGTTTTGTTAAAGGAGCTGCCGTGACGCGAAGTGAAAAATCACCTTCAATTGAAGAAAGCCTCGAAATAATAGTTTACAAAGGTAGAAAAACACAGGTAATAATAATCCAAACACTGAACAAGGATGGTTGAGGATGGAGAAGATTAAGACGGATTGCGAACGCAAAAAAATGGCCAATTTTTTCAAGATACGCCAAAATGCTCCAAAAAGGTTTTCGTTTTCAAACAAAGAAACGTATTGATGTGGATGGAGCTTTCGTGTATAATTTCGTGCCTTTTGCCCCATTTTGAAAGTCCCCAGTCGTCTCTGATGAGAAATGGTCTCTTATTAGGAACGAACGGAGTTTGGATTCGCAAGGGATTATGGGAAGGGCGTCTCCGGTTACGCCTTCCCCTGACACTTTGCGCTTCACCGAAAGGCTCCCGCGGCGCCTGGGTACGAGGCAGGAACGTGCACGTATTAGACGACTGGGCACGAGTCAGGTTGAATTTCGCGAGAAGCTAAAACGTGTTGTTTCTCCACTGCAGGTCTCTACCCGAGTGTTCCTGGTGTGGGCCTATCACACCAGAGAAGATGCAGAAAACCCCAACGTGTTCAGCAAGCATACTCGCCGAAATCACACTATGGAAACCGTCCAAATTGTCTTTCCTCCTATGACAATGATGACACCCACCCCTGAACCGGCAACCACTCGTGTAACCAGGAGACCAAAATCCTCGGGATATCAGCTTGGTGTCAGTTTTCTTACCATCTCTGTCGCGACAGTTTTGAGCATGAAATTAAACTAGGGTTTCAGCGGTTTTCAATTTGTTTGCTAACAGGCTATTTTACAGTTGTGTGCTTAGTTACCAGGCCTTTGAGCGGAGGCGAGGCTGGAGTTGACTTTGTATTTTTCATATGTCAACCCAAACCTCGCTTTCATACAGAGACCTGGTTACATTTTTTGCGCTTGCTGAGCTCTCTGATTGGTTAAAAAAACTCGCGCGTTGTGCTCTAACCAATCAGCAAACATGCTGTCGTATTTTTTCAAGCAATCAGAATCAAAACCAAAACCAGCTGTGACTTGGCCTTACGCGCATTTTCCCACCCTTGGCGCGGGTTGCATATTCTTTTGCTTCGAGTTCTGTATGGTTCATTGCGTTATTTACGATTGTCGTGATTGCATGGCCACTTCCGTTAATTTTACGACTGGGTCATTAGGTAACCGCTCTAGTGCATGTATTTGGACGGTTTTTTATTGAGCCTCGAAAATAATTGTTCGCTTTGGTTTTGCGCTTGCTAGCTGAGTTTTATAATTTAGTGTCCAAAGTGCTTTATTGAATCAATCACGGCAAACATGCTGTTTTTTAACAAAGTTAGGAACGCGAGTTAATTTTTCCGCGCTTGGCATCGATTTCTCGTGTTTGGCTTTGTCTGCGTTTGTATTGGCGCGGAGTGCTTTGGTTTTTGTTTTGTAACAGAAATCGCTGTATTTTGGAGCGGCTTCAAGAATTTTAAATTGTTTTCTGCCTCAACATTTTTAACAACCTTGTACAGGTTTTATTAATTAACAGAATAAGATCTCCTTTAGGTCAAAATTTAGTTATGACGTCACGTGCATGGTTGCACCTTTTGTTTCACAAGAGCTATTTTCTCTAATAGATTAATAGGGACAACCTTGTAACGTCATAAGATCTTTATCTGAAATAAAAACTTACGGACTCAAAGGGGAAAAAAATATGGTGTTTGACCTCTTTTCAACATCGTGCAGACGTCTCCTATTTCCTTGCTTCACGCGGAAAAGTCACTTTCCGCGTGAAGCAAGGAAAGAGGAGACGTCTGCGCACAGGCTATACTAGAATGAGGTCTGACGTATTGTGAGCCAACTTAAATTAGATTCTTCATTTGACTTGGAATACCAGTTTGAATCTAACTGCATTGTTTAAAATGTGTTATTCCAGTAAATATCCATACCCCCACCACAGAAGCTTTATCGGTTTGTTTCCCCCACCCCTCTGGAAATTCCAGTTTAGCTTCATACTTACCCTTACAAATTTTGGCTTTTGAGACCCCCCTCCCCCTCGGAATTCCCAATGACCTTCCTTGGGGTAGGTATGGATATTTTCAGGAACCGCACAATGGCGCGCCAGCACAAAAATACATAAAGGACACAGCAGAAAGCAATAATTATTATTTTATTATTAATAATAGGGTGTATGAGTAACATTACATGTTCTTGGTAACATACATCATGTCTTAGTCGCTATAGACTCTCACAGAGAAAAATTTCTTTCTTTACAATAATAATTATTATCTAATGTTTTATGTTGTACCAGACAGGGCAAAACTTACTACTGCTAAACAATCTGCATGTAATAAGAAGCAGAGCAGACAGTCTTGTAAAAATTGTCCGCCAAATTTACACACAGCTAGAAACGTTTCGATCAAGTAATTTGACTTTTTATCATGTCCAAACCTTTTATAGCTCAAAACTCATGAACAGAAACAATGAGGACAAAAAATAGGTACAGTCTAGTTGTTACAAAACAAATATAACTAGTATTGATTTTGAGCAATTATCTCCAATTTGAGATTTGTACTATATTATTAATAGTAGCACATACAAAGTCAGTCAAATATTTTTACGCTCTGAATCGGTTACTTACAGGGTTCGTACTCTTTTTCAGCAATAGCTTTCCAGAACTTTTCCAGGACTTCTGTAGATTTTTCAGACACCAAATGACAAGCTATTTGTTTTTCAACACATCTTTTTGGAATTTTCTGAGAATTTCCTCCACCCGATTTAGTTTATTTTGTGACCGTTCTTTCTTCGTGTCACTGAATTTTCCCATGAATTTACAGATTTCCAGGACCTGTGAAAAAAATCACTTGTTTTCCATGATTTTCCAGTCCTGCTCAGGACAATTAAGGCATGGGCCAGTTTTGGTCTAAAAACGTTAGCGGGTGGTCTATCTTCTGAGGCTTTAGCCTGCTCGCAGGCTCTTATAAGCGCGATGAGCGCGGAGCGCGATCGTGATCCTTAGCATTGCGTGACGTTCGAGCGCGGAGCGCGAGGGCGTGGTTAAAAAAAACTCGCGCGTTGTGCTCTAACCAATCAGCAAACATGCTGTCGTATTTTTTCAACCAATCAGAATCAAAACCAAAACCAACCGTGACTTGGTCTTACGCGCATTTTCCCGCCCTTGGCGCGGGTTGCATATTCTTTTGCTTCGAGTTCTGTATGGTTCATTGCGTTATTTACGATTGTCGTGATTGCATGGCCACTTCCGTTAATTTTACGACTGAGTCATTAGAAAGCCGCTCTAGTGCATCCTTTTTCCGCCACTTAACATGGTTTAATGGAAATATCTCGTTCGCGTTTCAAGCAATCAAAAACTCTCTGCTCATCTCATTAATCTATGTTATGGGGTATTTTGTAAATTTTTGGGTGATTTTTGGGTATATTTGGGAGGAAATAGTTTTTCTCAAAGGAGTTGTAAAATTTAGGGAAATAAGAAATATTGAGATTTGATGTAGTTTTTAAAATTAGAATTAGAATTTAAAAATTAGTATATTGACAATTGACAGACAGTTGATAACCACGGAAGAGCACCCGCGTGGGTATCAACTGTCTTGTCGGTGTTCCCAAAAAAAATGTTCCTTCTATCCCTTCTTTAAACCTCTTAAAATTTCATTGAAATTCACGTGTACCCCCGCCTTAAACAGCCCGGGATGACAAAATAACAGCACACAGGACTCAATTAATTTAAACTTTATTGAACAATACATATCAAGTTGACTCTTAAATCTAAACTAGTGAACCAAATCTCAACCGTCACAGTATAGCCTGCGTACCTGGCGGTCTTGTTGGCGCGCGAAGTAAAAATTCGTAAGCGACGAAGCTGCGCAGCCGCGAGAGTCTGGGGTGGGGAGTTCCGAAAGACCGCGGTAGGCTATCACTGTAAGTCTTTAGTTCGTGACCTGAATAATGTAAATACTGACAACTCAAACATAGGAGATATATTAAATAATTTTGAGTAATCCATACCCTGGTCCCAGAGGTTTTCTGTCTTCTTTCTTCTTCTGAACTTGATCAAAGCGATCGAAGCGACGCGCGCGCTTCCCTTCCCTCTCCCACACGTGTTTTTTGACGCGATAAATCTTTACAAACCCCTCCCCCTGCTCGCAGCAAATCGATTCATTGCGCTTGGTGATTACGCTAAAATGTAGGGGAACATTTTTGTTTTCGATCGATCGGAAGGAAACCGACACGCACAAACTGCTGCGACCAGGGGGAGGGGTTTGTAAAGATTTGTCGCACCAAAATGCACGTGTGGGAGAGGGAAGGGAAGCGCGCGCGCGCTGGATGGCGCGTGATGGCGCGTACTGGGACAAGCCTAATGGTACGATCATGTAGCGAAAAAATAGTTCAAGAAAAACTTTGGAAAAGACGTTCACATTCTCCGACTGTGGCGAACGTAATCGAAAAAAAATCCGGGAAAGTTGTACTTCAATCTATCGACTTCACATTTTGTTTGTCTGGTTGTATGAAAACAAAGGAAAGTTGTGATTCAAGCGATTCAAGCTCCAAGCTGCCTCCCTTGTTAAGAATATATGTATATAGGAGAAAAAAAATTTCGGAAAGCGAGAAGGTCTGGGTGCCAGATTAATGCTGGCACAGAAAATGTGGGTAGCGGTCTTCCTAAAAGTTCGCGCAAGAGAATACAAAAGAAAACCCAAGAAAACCCGTAACGATTCATTTATTCATTATTCTTTTATTTATTAATCCTCTCAACTTGTATGCCCCCTGTGGTGCATAGCAAAGCTCAACCGTCGCTCAACCGACATCCTCTTTCCCAGGGTCTCTCATCTTGCCCCCTCGTTCCCAGGATCTCTCATCTTCCCGCTCCAGGGGGCGGGAAGATGAGAGACCCTGGGAACGAGGTTGCGTGCAGGTATGTTCGGTATGTTCGCGGTTCCGGAATGAGCTAAACATTCACTCCAGTTTATGCTTATGCAGAAACAGCCACTAAAAAACATGTATGCGCTTTCACTGTTGGTAGCTTTTGTGGCGTGTTTTCACCTTAGTTTAGGTGGCTTCCGCCATACCAACGTATCGTTTGACAATGGCAATTTTAACGTGACTTGGACGCACAACAGAACCACGGATCAGTTGCATTTTGAAGTTACTGTGAATACGACAGGTTGGGTTGGGTTTGGCTTTACCTTCACCCCAAAGGCTATGCAGGGCTACGACGTTGTGGTCGGTGGCCGGACGAACACCGGACAAAACTACTTGAACGTAAGTGATTGTATGTGGAAGTTAAACGAGTAATGCATGGTTCAAATCCTACTGTTACCATCCCCCCCGGGCACACCCCCGGGGATTTGACATTTTTTCTTCACTTGGCGTCCTATTCCCCACGGCATACTGTAAAATATGGACTGGATTCGTAAAACATGGACTGGATTTGTAAAAGGTGGATTTGTAAAACATGGATTTCTGGGGGGAGGGGTGCACCAAGGGATATATTTTTCCAGAGGGTCTCGTATTTATCATTATGTTCCCTCTTTATTGTTTGCGTGCCACGGTATGCAAGAATTAATTCCTGTTAGTACGCTTGAATGCTCGCTCACGTCGCATGGCTAGATAACCGAGTAATCTATTTTAAAGGTAAATAAAAATACACGCGGAAAAGCCAGACAAACTTTCCAGCGGCGTGGCGTTTCTAAACTCAAAATTTGTGTTTGTCCCATTCATACATTTTATTTTCATGTATCTGTGTTTATAACAATTCACGAAAATCAAACGGATATCGTCGCTGACGCACTGATTAGAATCTTGTGGAATGTAAACACACAACCAGGGGGGCAGGCGCGCCCTTTGATCTTGCCGCTTTTCAACTAATCATTCGAGAAACGTACCTCTACGGGAGTTTGCTGTGGAATTTTCATCCATGGTGTCCCACAATGACCAAAGTTCAGTTAAACAGCGACCGAACCGTATACAGTGTTCACCTCCCCGCGCGAGCCCGGAGATTTGACCCATGCCTGAAAAGGTTTAATAGGTTACTGAACTTTAATGCTTTACTGGAGCGGAAAGCACGATGTGTTTCGACGTGGTTTCGCAATGGAGGTGGATGTTTCGTCTTCGTTGCCGCCGAAAACTGATCGAATGTTTTAAACTGGCAAAATATGGAAGGAATCGGCCGACCCCAATCCGTGGCCTCTGCCTGGTTTTCTCAGTCAGACGCTCTTAAAGGGGCACTGTCACGGATTCGCATGCGCGAAAACTGCTCACTTCCTGCCGACCATAAATTATTTGGCCGCCATTCCATAATGACGGTTAGTGAAAATATTTGCATGTATTTTGTTTCTAATCACGATTATGTAAAACAGATAAAGTCATAACATTACTGTAACAGCGTGCGCTGTTCGCATACGTATTTACCGAAACATGATTTGCATACAAAATATTTTTGCAACGGCCGTAACGCAACGCACTTTTGACAGCCAAGCTTAGATTTATCCATTCGTACATAAGTTTTCAACGGATAACCGTTGCCGTTCGTACGGCTCAATATTTTTTCTGAACGGATAACCTGGCGTAGCCGTTTGAACGGCTGAAGATTTTTTTCGAACGGGTAGCGGCAGCAGTTAGAACATTTTTTCGAACGGGTAGTAGCAGCCGTTCGGCTTGCTAACCGTTCGTGAACGGCTGATGAACGGGTAGTGAACGGCTTTTAGCCTTTCGAACGGAAAGCCGTGTTGTACGTTTTCGCGTGAGAGGTCACACCTGAGGTCACATCTGTTTCGATCACACGTCTCCTCAACAACAAATGTGTCGCGAAGACAGTATCGTATCACTGTATCCTTCGTAACCTGCAACGAATTTCGCTTCAAGCCATGTTTTGAAACTGTTATCTTCAATGGGGTTTTGTCCACTCTCTCTTGGCTCTTGAATATTCTTTTTCGCCCAGAATTACTACGCTTTCCACCGTGTCCGCCGCCGCCACCTGTCGACGCCATTTTGGATTTGGCAACTCAAACTTGAAAAAGTTAGCCTAACCTTTTCAAGTTCGACTCGCGAGACTGGCGCATGCGTCCTCGTGACAGTGCCCCTTTAATACTCTTTTATCAGTTTATAACGCTACGAACAGACGAAGAGTGAAATAATTTCCTCGTAATTTTTTGTCTGAAGTTCTAAATAGCTAAAGTTTGTTTACTGATGGTGATAGACTATCGCAAATTTCTCCTTCACATTCGCGAGACGTCGACGTGACTTTGTAAACAAAGATCATATTTAATTTACGGGAGAATATAAAATATGAACCGTGATATACATCAGTACAAATTGAAAGCATTGGTAACCCTAAATTAAGAACTGGAAAACAATGCGGGTCAACCACTACTCATTAGTGCTTTCTTTTTAAAGCTTTTGTTTGAGAAGCTATTTCAAAAACTCGTGCTTCGTGTTTCATCATGATTTCCAAACACTCGAAAACAATAAAAGCACTCGGCCTCGGTTTTCTGGTCAACCTCGTTTCCAGGGCTTTTCCCTTCTAATTTTTAGAAGGGAAAAGCCCTGGGAACGAGGTTGTTTTCTGGTGTTTGAAAATCGCGATGAAACACTCCCACTCGTTTTTGACATAGTACTTCAACAACTTTTTGTGGAGATCGAGATATCAGGGGCACCCAACGACAAAATGTTCCTGTAGGTGTCGGAACGTCGTTTTTACGTTGTAATTGTGCCTTTTGTGCAGTTTAATGGCTTAATTTTAAACGCTAAGAAAAATGTATCTTTTCGGATACGTTAGCTGAACTTTCAAACTTCAGAAAGTTTTAGGGATTAAAATCTTATTATCCGAATTTATGAGCTCCTTTTACCCTTCCAAAATTCCTAGCTGACCTGTTTTTGTACCCAAAACGACATTTTGATCTCTCCGAAAACAAAAGGCATTAATTTTCCCATATTAAGAAAGTTCGAGATGACATTTCCCTAACCGAATATCTGAGGCGATTACAGGCCTTCCGAACAGATATTCCACCGAAACGATCCGTTGGGTGCCCCTGAGGTATGTTATAACAAAAATAAACATAAGCTTGCTAATTTATGAATCCCCCCTCAGTAATAAGCCCCCCACCACTCTAGCCTCCCTCCTCAAAAGTCTTTAGAAGCTATCAGGGCTTATAGAGTTTTTACGGTAATACAAATTGTTCTATTAGCTGCATCATATCTTGTAGACACTAATATCCAACCATCATCCAACCTCGTTCCCAGGGTCTCTCTTCTTCACGGAGACCCTGGGAACGAGGTTGACACGTATCAATCCTTTCTTTAACAGGATTTCCACACTACAGGGACCGTTAGACCTATCCTGGATACGCAACAAAATTACACGCTGGAGGGAGCTTCAGAGGAGAATGGCATAACATCACTTCGTTTTCGCCGTCCGAGAGTCACAAATGATACACGGGACATTCAATTCAACGTAGGTCTTTTTTACGGTGTAGTTAGTTTTGTTAAAGGAGCTGCCGTGACGCGAAGTGAAAAATCACCTTCAATTGAAGAAAGCCTCGAAATAATAGTTTACAAAGGTAGAAAAACACAGGTAATAATAATCCAAACACTGAACAAGGATGGTTGAGGATGGAGAAGATTAAGACGGATTGCGAACGCAAAAAAATGGCCAATTTTTTCAAGATGCGCCAAAATGCTCCAAAAAGGTTTCGTTTTCAAACAAAGAAACGTATTGATGTGGATGGAGCTTTCGTGTATAATTTCGTGCCTTTTGCCCCATTTTGAAAGTCCCCAGTCGTCTCTGATGAGAAATGGTCTCTTATTAGGAACGAACGGAGCTTGGATTCGCAAGGGATTATGGGAAGGGCGTCTCCGGTTACGCCTTCCCTTGACCCTTTGCGCTTCGTCGAAAGCTCCCGCGGCGCCTGGGTATGAGGCAGGAACGTGCACGTGTTAGACGACTGGGGACGAGTCAGGTTGAATTTCGCCGCGAAGCTAAAACGTGTTGTTTCTTCACTGCAGGTCTCTACTCGAGTGTTCCTGGTGTGGGCCTATCACACCAGAGAAGATGCAGAAAACCCCAACGTGTTCAGCAAGCATACTCGCCGAAATCACACCATGGAAACCGTCCAAATTGTCTTTCCTCCTATGACAATGATGACACCCACCCCTGAACCAGCAACCACTCGTGTAACCAGGAGACCAAAATCCTCGGGATATCAGCTTGGTGTCAGTTTTCTTACCATCTCTGTCGCGACAGTTTTGAGCATGAAAACTGAACTAGGGTTTCAGCGGTTTTCAATTTGTTTGCTAATAGGCTATTTTACAGTTGTGTGTTAGTTACCAGGCCTTTGAGCGGAGGCGAGGCTGGAGTTGACTTTGTATCTGAGCTTTTCATATGTCAACCCAAACCTCGCTTTCATACAGAGACCTGGTTACATTTTTTGTGCTTGCTGAGCTCTCTGATTGGTTAAAATAAACTCGCGCGTTGTGCTCTAACCAATCAGGCAAACATGGTGTCGTATTTTTTCAACCAATCAGAATCAAAACCAAAACCAGCTGTGACTTGGCCTTACGCGCATTTTCCCGCCCTTGGCGCGGGTTGCATATTCTTTTGCTTCGAGTTCTGTATGGTTCATTGCGTTATTTACGATTGTCGTGATTGCATGGCCACTTCCGTTAATTTTACGACTGAGTCATTAGGTAACCGCTCTAGTGCATGTATTTGGACGGTTTTTTATTGAGCCTCGAAAATAATTGTTTGCTTTGGTTTTGCGCTTGGTTGCTCAGTGTTATAATTTAGTGTCCAAAGTGCTTTATTGAATCAATCCACGGCAAACATGCTGTTTTTTAACAAAGTTAGGAACGCGCGTTAATTTTTCCGCGCTTGGCATCGATTTAATTTCTCGTGTTTGGCTTTGTCTGCGTTTGTATTGGCGCGGAGTGCTTTGGTGTTTTGTTTTGTAACAGAAAATTCAAATCACTGTATTTTGGGGCGGCTTCAAGAATTTTAAAATTGTTATCTGCCTCAACATTTTTAACAACCTTGTACAGGTTTTATTCATGAACAGAATAAGATCTCCTTTAGGTCAAAATTTAGTTACGACGTCACGTTTGCACCTTTTGTTTCACAAGAGCTATTTTCTCTAATAATAGATTAATAGGGACAACCTTGTAAACGTCATAAGATCTTTATCTTAAATAAAAACTTAAGGACTCAAAGGGGAAAAAAATATGGTGTTTGACCTCTTTTCAACATCATGCAGACGTCTCCTATTTCCTTGCTTCACGCGGAAAAGTCACGTTCCGCGTGAAGCAAGGAAATAGGAGACGTCTGCACGCAGCTATACTAGAATGAGGTCTGACGTATTGTGAGCCACCTTACATTAGATTCTTCATTTGACTTGGAATACCAGTTTGAATCTAACTGCCATGTTTAAAATGTGTTATTCCAGTAAATATCCATACCCCCACAAACAGAAGCTTTATCGGTTTGTTTCCCAGCCACCCCTCTTAAAATGCCAGTTTAGCTTCATACTTTCCCTTACAAATTTTGGATTTTGAGACCCCCTCCACCTCGGAATTCCCAATGACCTTCCTTGGGGTAGGTATGGATATTTTCTGGAACCGCACAATGGCGTGACCTGCACAAAAATACATAAAGGACACAGCAGAAAGCAATAATTATTATTTTATTATTAATAATAGGGTGTATGAGTAACATTACATGCTCTTGGTAAACATACATCATGTCTTAGGTCGCTATAGACTCTCACAGAGAAAAATTTCTTTCTTTACAATAATAATTATTATCTAATGTTTTATGTTGTACCAGACAGGGCAAAACTTACTACTGCTAAACAATCTGCATGTAATAAGAAGCAGAGGAGACAGTCTTGTAAAAATTGTCCGCCAAATTTACACACACAGCTAGAAACGTTTCAATCAAGTAATTTGACTCAGTTTTATCATGTCCAAACCTTTTAAAGCTCAAAACTCATGAACAGAAACAATGAGGACAAAAAATAGGTACAGTCTAGTTGTTACAAAACAAATATAACTAGTATTGATTTTGAGCAATTATCTCCAATTTGAGATTTGTACTATATTATTAATAAGTAGCACGTACAAAGTCAGTCAAATATTTTTACGCTCTGAATCGGTTACTTACAGGGTTCGTACTCTTTTTCAGCAATAGCTTTCCAGAACTTTTCCAGGACTTTTGTAGATTTTTCAGACTCCAAATGACAAGCTATTTGTTTTTCAACACATCTTTTTGTCACTGAATTTTCCCATGAATTTACAGATTTCCAGGACTTGTGAAAACAATCACTTGTTTTCCAGGGCCCGGTTGTTCAAAGCACGATTAAGCTAATCCTGGATTAACGTGGGAATTTTGATTTCAGTTTGTAACTTTTCAGTGAGATATTTTTCTGTTTATATTTTTGCTCTTCAGTTTTGACTTTGACTAATGTCAAACTCCACAAAACATTGTCATGGAAAACCACATTTATATAGGAGAAATTGAAACCAAGATTATTTGTATTATCCTGGATTAGCATTAATCGGCTTTCGAACAACTGGGCCCAGGACTTTCCAGTCCTGGAAAAAGCCAGAACAAAATTCCAGGATTTCAAGGACCGGTACGAACCCTGTACTATCCAACATTATTTTATAGGCAACCCCCTGGATATGAGCAAGCGTGAATCAGCTCTGATTGGTTCCTTACTAAATGCATTATCAGCTCATATCCTATCAGTAGAAAAGTCATGCAAAATACGATGGTGAAAAATAAATGCTTCTTTTAATGCTAATGGTCTGTTGGTAAGTAAAGAACATTATTTTCTCATAATCCAGGGGGTACTTATATGAAAAAATTCCCAAGGAGTGGAGATCTCATATGACTGTGAGACAGAATCAATTTTTGGGGGTTGTGACTCAAGTTTGTTTTTACCCCTAAGAGGTGACAATTCAAAAATCTTTTCTTGATGAGTGACAAGTGCTAAGAGCCATATCAGACAATTTCATTTCTTGACAACTAGTCTCTGTTTATTAGCAGCTTACAGTACTTGGAAAATGTACATCAAGTGTTAACCCTTTCACTCCCAAGAGTGCTAAGTTCAAAACTGACGAAACATTTTGAATTTCATTTTGCAAAATTGTGAAAAATAAACAATACCACATGAAAGTACTGCTCAATAGCTTTCATTTGAATGGTCACACATTACGGTTTGAATCATCCACAGACTTGAAAGGTACAACCACAATTATTGACTCAAGGTTTGACTCTGGGAGTGAAAGGGTTAACAACTGTTTGAAATGGAACAGCCTAAGCAGTATGACAAGCATATACGTCATCAGTACAACATAGAGAGTCCCCCCCTTTCCCAGACAATTATTCCACTTAATCTTGTCACACTATACATGAACATATTGCCAACTCCACGCTGCATGCCTTGTTGGCTATGAGCTCGTGTATTAGACTATTACTTGATTTAGTAAAATAAACTGTTCAATATCCACTGGTTTGCAGAACGCTATGATTGTCGCCCCAGCTTTACACTGGTTGGGGTGTATTACCACTGATTTCAATGCTACGCGACCTTCGAAATCAAAATTCACTTGGTAATACACTTCCGTCAATCATGCGTACCGTACATGGCTTTTCTCCTGCCATGCGACAAAATCATGCACGCACGATTGTAATGTACTGAAAGGCCACTGCTTTCTACTTTTAAACTTCGCTACTGCCATTTGCAAAGGAAAGAACTTTTCTGGGTCCGTTGTCATCATCCACAAACAGAGAAATGTCAGAAAACAGCACTGACTACGATTGCATTACACGGCACAAATTTGCATAATAACGTCTAGACATGTCTAGTCAGTCGTTACGCATGATTGACGGAAGTGTATTGCCAACTTCGTTTGACTTCGAAGGTCGCATAGCAATGAAATCAGTGGTAAAAGAATGATTCATCTTAGTGTCAGTGAAACATGATGGATAATTACCTTGATTGTAAGCCAATTAATGAGAACCCCTAAACAAGGGAATAATTATATTATTATTGGACTGTACTGGGAGAATATCGGTCCTTGGTCTTTTCTGTACGGACCTTGCTGCCCTTGAAGGAGCTATGTCACGGTTGGCGCATCTTGAAAAAATTGGCCAATTTTTCAAGTTCGCCATTCGCAATCAGTCTTAATCTTCTCCATCCTCAACCATCCTTGTTCCTGTTTGGTTTATTATCACCTCTTTGGTGTTTTTCTACCTTAGTAAACTATTATGTTGAGGCTTTCTCCAATTTTAAGGTGATTTTGTACTTCGCAAAAATGAATATTAAAATATCGTGACATAGCTCCTTTAATCCATGCTGTTAAGACCTACATGTATGGCCGATATTCACCCAGTACGGCAATCATGCTTGGTTAATATATATGAACTAGACCTTTTTACAAAAATGTTTTCTTCTCGCTAGATATCACACATTTATTTTATGGTGAGTCTTCTAAACCAAACTCAAGAGTTGTGAAACAGTGAGAGAGAGAAAAGTTTCCTTCTCTTTTCACTTCGCAATTTAACATTGCTGCTTTGCAGTTCTTGAATTTAGTTTAGAAGCAAGAGGAAACAAAACAGAAAACTTCTCGGACCAGAGTAGGGTGTACATGTAGTTGTACACTCTTCTTTGAATACACAGCATACACCCCACCCCACCTTGGCAAGAGAGGCATGGTCTAAACTAGTGTTTGCTCAGTTTTTTTTAAATCTGTCTGCTGGCAATATAAGTTAATTGAACTCTGTACACCATGAAAAACAGCCTCCCTTAAACAACAGACATGTGATTTCCAACAAATGCTTCTTCCTTTCATATCAACAGCTATAAGCAGTAAGGATAAATAATCTGTTGCATTCCCCCCTTCATTTAGACAGTCTGATGAAAAAAGAGAATAAAATAAATCCTTCTGCTTCTTATTGTAAACCCACATGTCTGTTAGCGAATGTTTTCATTCATCTCCTTTCATCATGTCGATTGGAACTTGGCAGCTTGAGCTCTCACTCTCTTTTCGTATTCTGATCTATTTTGGCTGAAAACAATGATAATTATTAAAAAATTATGTTAATTTTGTCCATTTAATTTAACAGTGGGAGAGGCTGGCCGAGTGCTGGCCGGGGTCATTGTGACATTATGTTTTTGGGAAAGACACCTAACTCTCACAGACTGGAGATAAAATGCTGGGAGGTAACCTGCAATGGACTAGCATCCCATCCAGGAGGAGTAGTAATACGCGTAGTTGGTTTTATGCTATAGAAACTGGGATAAGCTCTGGCAGAGTGAGCTACCGTAGTTGTTGGCCTGGGTGCTGCTTTACATTTTTACCCCTTTAATTTCTAGAAATGTGACTGACCGGACTTGATAAAAGTAGGGAGAGGTACATTTTTATTGTGAGGTTGTGGAGGGGAATAAATAAATAAATATGACCATAATACTCTACCTGAAACTAGATCTTGCAAATGATGAGCCAACAAAAAATGCAAACCATTAGCCACCAAAAATATAAGCCACATGCACTAATTTATAATTTATTTACTTGGACCTCCAGTCCTTGTGCCCTGTGCAACTCTGGTTTCCATTTGCATATTTATGACTACGAATTTTGTGAGGAGTAGCAATATTCCTTGAGTCGCTTCATGCTACCGAAGTTATGGAGTTACAGTAGATGTAAAGCCCTGGTCAAACAGTACATGATAGTCAATGATATTATCGTGCACCACGTGGTCAAATGGGAAAAAACTATCATCGACTATCATGGAGAATTTGAACAGGTTCAAAGTGAATGATAGTGCATGATAGTTGGTGGTCAAATGGGAGCGTGAGCTTCAACTACATCATGGACTATCATGTGCCGTTTGACCAGGGCTGAAGCCCCAGTACTGATGAACCACCTTGGTTCTCCGATCCCTTGCATTGGAAGAGACTTGTTAACTAAGGGCTATAGACTATGAGCAGTCCCTCATTTTTCTCAGGGATCGTGTGGGTGAGCGCGCATGAAGCGTGTGGAAATCACCTCCCACGAGAAGACGCGACACAAGGAGGCATTGTATCACTTACCAGTAGATAGTGTACGCCTCTGCTTGAGCTGGATCTTTAATGTTTGGATCATTCAGTAAGTCTTGAATTCCCAATAAAATCTGCAAAGTTAACCAAGTGTTTGAAGCAAAGGAAAAACTTTTGTTGACAAAATATGTCACAGTCCCTATATCGCTAATTTCAAACCCCAAAATGGACTTCGCACTTCCCCGTCACTAATATACCTGAGTAACCCCAAGGACACATGTACAAACTGGCTTTACCTGTTTTATAGTGACAGCAGGTCTCCAGTCCTTGTCTTCATCCAGAAGAGACAGACACACTGTACCAGATGGATATACATTTGGATGGAAGATCGGAGGTTCAAATTTACCTGTTCACACACAATATAATCACAAAAATTAAAATAATATATACAGTTGAACCTCTCCTTATGGACACCTCTCTAATATGGACACCTCTCTAATACAGACACCTCTCTATTATGGACAGTTCCCTTGGTCCCAGCAAAATGACCATATATTCTCTATGAAGAGAACCTCTATAACACGGACCCTCTCTAATACGGACAACAGACACTAAATTTTGGCCCCAGAGAGCAAATTCATATAAACTTAAGGACACCAGTGATAACAGTTCGTATTCAACACAATTTCCTGTTTGTGGATACAGATAAAAGTAGCATTTGTTTTCAATCAGTTTATCGACATGTTATCAACATTTATAGTCAACATTTCTTATCGTCAGTGGAGCCTTTAAAGTGACGTCAAATATCATGACCTCTATAATATGGACACCTCGCTCTGTCTCTTTGGTGTCTGTATTACAGAGGTTTAACTGTATACATGTATCATTCACAGTTTACAACAATAAGCATGATTCAGATTTGTTTTGGTAAAAACAGGAAGTCGAATAACAACAAGGAAGTTTTCTCATAATGTAACTAGGAAGGCATAAGTTTATCAAAATCAACAATAAAAAGGAAAATATGTAAATATGATGAAAAGTAAGTGAAAAAACAGTCGAAGAGGCAGCCCTAAGTTAAGAATTGGTTCTGAACATAGATTGATAACCAAGTACTTCATGTAACTGCTAATTAATTTATGTTCAGGATCCACATAACAATAATAATTTAATAAATTTAATAACAGACAATAATATTAAAAGACTTTATGTAAAATATAAAATATTGAAAAGGTCAAAGTTTTAACTTACATTTTGGTGGAGACGAAGGGTAATCGTCCTTGAAAATCATCTTCAGCTTAAAAGAGCCTCCTTCCCATGGAGTCTAAAGACAGTGAACGGAAAATGTAGAGGACAAAGATTTAGCCAGAAACTGACTTTTTTCCGCAATAGTACAATTAAATCAGTACTGTATATATAAATCGGATGGCATACCAAAACCTTAACATGAAATATCACGTAACGATTGACAGATTTAACATTATAAATGCAAGAACGAAGTAAACCCATGCACTCGTTTTACAATGCTTGAAAATATTCCATTGATTTCACGAACACTTGAGACGAATTGACAACGACAACATTTATAAAGGGTCGGTGTGAATGGAAACGATTCAATTTTATTATCATTATTATAGCTACGTACCGCTTTCTTTCCAGGGATCGCTGCAGGCGAAACAAAAATAAGGATAATTATTTTCGTGAACGTAAATACGGATCTATTATTTTTGTGTGATTATCAATGAAAAGAAAAGCATGGTACATGTATGTTGTATTCTATAGATAAGCTGTACAATTGTGGATCGATCAAGGACGAAGACACTCGTATATCTCTTACCACATTCCCAATTCATTAGGTTCAAGGTACCATCGGGGTTTTTCAACGGTTTGGCCACAAATCCCTACAAACAGTAAAAGTTTTCGATTAGAACACCAGGTCAAAGTCATTTAGCAAAAGCGATCAATTCAAACATTTTACAGAGGGGAAATGAGTAGCGCAACTTACGAAAGGATGTTCTTTACGCCAGGCTTTCCTCTCTTCTGTTAATCGGCCCAAAGCAATACCAGACATAACTAAACGAGTTCAACGTCTTAGAATCGAGTTTACAGTACAAAGGAGATAATCCTGAAACTTTTCGAACGCTTTCACACAAGTCATGCAATCTCTGTCAACTGCGACTTTTTCTCTTTCGATATACCACGTGACGTACTTCCCGCGCTATCAAGCGCATGCGCAACAAAATTCGAACACTGCAGGTTCACTTATTAGGTCAGCGGCTTCTGTTTGTAGAAAACCTCCCGAAAAATAGTTTTCTGTTTTTTCACAATGTTTCGTCTTTAGTTTAAACCTTTTTAAAAACACTACGATGGCGGAAAATGGGGAGAAAAAAGAGGTAAGTTCATTCTTTTAATGAAGATGCTAGATTTTGTAAGGTTATTTCCTGGATTGGTGGAAAATATTCCTTTGTTTGTTCGGCAGTCATGTCTGTATTTATTTAGCAAAATTTCCAGTTTCACCGGTAATTTCTAACTTTTTTTTATCTGATCTCGTCTTTATGATGGTCATTCCTTCAGAAATAGCTATGTATGTGATTTGTACATCAGACGAATAAGCTAGACGAACTACTGATCAAGACATAAGCTTACATTTAATTAGTTGATCGAATGATAATTTGTTGTGTGAGCATAATAATAAGAAAACACAGGTGAATATTTAAAAAAGTGATTCTTCCGGTTTTCACTTATTTATGTTATTTCCTTTTCATTTCCTTGCAACATATGTGTTGTTTCTCTCTTGATTTGTCCCCTTTATCCAAAAAAATAAAAAATACAAATACAAAACCACATCAACAAGGACCACCTGACACAGTTTGACTTGAGAAAATTCTTGTTTGCATAAAAAAAATATTAAACCAAATTTTGGGACGGTAAATACCTATCAGTGCAATAATGGTTTGGTACGCTTTGGCCACTTATCGGTCACTGTTGGTCTTGTCAAAAATATAAACCATAACTCAACCAGACTTGCCTAATACTGTATGTTGCCAAAGCGTACCGAAATTGCACCATAATTTAGAGGGTGTTTTTCTTTGATTTATATGCCTAATAAAATTAGAGAAAATAAAATGGTGCCAATTTGCTGTGAGAAATAAAATTATTGTGGGAAGTTGGCAAATCCGAAGGTCTCCTGGCAGAACTGAGTGACTTGAGAGGACTCAGGCCTGTTTTGTTCAGTGCTGACTAGCTTCTTTTGCCTTGGCTTGGCGAATGGCAGGCACGCTGATGGCTGATGAGGCCTATCCATGACTGGCAGATTTTGCCACAGCAGCTGCAGGGGAAGGTTTTGCTATTGGCGGTTGTTGTTTTTTTTCCCGCTTACTCCGTTTCTCCCCAGCAATGGCTCTTTGGTCCTTCTCAAAGGAGAAGGCTGTTTATCTGGCTAGCCACCTCCATGACTAGCATCGCATATATGTAAAAAACACTTCTCTGTGTTAGATGACTGCCATTAAGGTCGTGTTCTATTGGGATTGATCAACTGTTTCAACCGTAACCGGTTTAGGTTGAAATGGTTGAGGTTCCCAATAGAACACTTTTCCCACCGTTTTCGGTTGAAACAGTTGCAACCGTTTCAACCTAGTTTGATGCCGGTTGAAAAAGTTGAT
Source organism: Desmophyllum pertusum (assembly GCA_029204205.1). NCBI lineage: Eukaryota > Metazoa > Cnidaria > Anthozoa > Scleractinia > Caryophylliidae > Desmophyllum > Desmophyllum pertusum. The sequence goes on along the minus strand of MU825930.1, from coordinate 230,186 downwards.
CAACCAAACCAACCGAAAACAGTTTTTTTCCCATAGAACAAGAAAAAACTCAACCAACCCAACCAACCTAAACCGGTTGCTCCCAATAGAACACAACCTAAATGATGAAGTAATGGAAGTTTATCCATTGTGTTTCCAGAAGCCAGGTCAAGCTCTACATCTTCTCTCCCTCAGTCACCTACATCACCAACACCTCAAGCTGTAAAGAAAAAAAGACCAGAAGATTTCAAGTTTGGAAAGGTTCTAGGAGAGGGTTCATTTTCAACTGTAAGTTCCCTTGTTTCTAAGTTAGCTGAGTGTACTATAGCCTCCTCTGCGGCCGGCAACTCTTTTATTTTAGGCACTAAAAGAGAAAAAGTGTGAGAGACTGGTACAGAGGATAAAAAGGTAAGGTGACTGAGTTGGGTGGGGGACGGGAGGAGAGGAAACAGAAGTGCCTGCTCTTTTGGCCCTTTTTTGCCCCAGACCCCGGAGACCCAGGAGTTGCCTGCGGAGGAGGCTAAGTGTGGTACATGAATGTGGAACTTTGCTATGACAACAAATATCTTCCTTAACTGCATACTTGTGGATGAATGATTTTGTTACAGCCAAACCTTGGTTTTAAAAGCATTCCTCAAACTTGCAAAAATGAACTACATTTGAGTGGGTGGTGTAAAAAAAGTTGTGCAATGTAAAAATAAGGCTTACTTACTTACTAATGCGCTTACATATACATGTATAAACATTAATTTTGCCCGCACCTCCAGTTGCATGTTTCTGCTTTGAGTTCTGATTATTTCAGTGTGTTACAGCAAGGAGCCCAAAAGTGTGACTACGTTAATTAATTTGCATCTTTGTCCATGCATACTATCCATTAGAAGCCGAAGATAGCTATCCTTGACTTCTGATTGGATAGTATACGTGCATGAAAGAATGTAAATTAATTAAAAGTGGTCACACTTTTGGGCTCCTTGTTGTATTTGGTCTTTACAATAATTATTGTTGTGATTACTGGCCAAATTTGGTACATGTACATTTGATTGTGCGGTTCCAGAAAATATCCATACCCACCCCAAGGAAGGTCATTGGAAATTCCGAGGGGGAGGGGGTCTCAAAAGGCAAAATTTTTAAAGAAAAGTATGAAGCTATTAAACTGGAAATTCCTGGGGAAGAGGGGGTTAAAACCAAAAAACTTTGGTGGGGGAGGTATGGATATTTTCTGGAACCACACAATTCAGGTTTTATGTCATGCAGTCATTTTGCATTGTTTCATGTCTTTAGTTATACCACAATAATGAATCAAGTGCACTGAGTTACAAAGTAACTAAGCAGTGTTTCTGATATTACACAATGGTGCGATTTCGCACAATTGGCCTCAAATTGCATTTGATTGCATAATTCATAAAAAATTGCACAATGTGAAAAAATACACAACAAATCCTCGCTGTAACTTAACAAGTCTGTTTTTTCTTTATTATGTCTCAGGTATATGTTGTTCGTGAATTAAGTACTGGAAAAGAATATGCTAGTAAGTTGTTGCTGTTCCAATAGTCCAGTTTCGAGTTAACCAAGACTGCTGAATAAAAAGACTAAAGACACATCTGAACAGTGTTAGACTTGATCTGAAGTAAAAAATTCACAAATACCCCCAGTAAAGTGCTAAAATGTAAAACGAAACAAAGCAGAGTTGTGAATAGTTCATGTTGTCGCCGATATTTGTGAATTTTTTACTTCAGATTGAGTCTAACCCAGTACAGATGCGTCTTTAGTCTTTTTATTCAGAGGTTTTGGTTAACTCAAAACGGACTATTGCTTTGTAGTTTTAAAATTATTTTATAATAATATTCTTCTTCAATTAACTTGTTTGGGGTGACATGTCAGCGAATCATCGTCAAGTTAATTTTACACACTTTCACAATGTTCCTCTTCCTCTGTTTAAACTGCTATTTTGAGGTTCTCCTTTAATTTGAAGATAGGGGAAAAGCGGTGGCCTAATGGTTAGTGCATTTGACTCCAGATCAAGCAGTCTGGGTTCATGCATGATCAAACACTGGGGAAAGACACTTGACTTTCAGGTACCGGTGAAAACAAGTCAGGTCAACCTGACAAAAATGCTGTGGGATTACCTGCGATGGACCAGCATCCCATCCAGGGGGTCATTGAACTCTCTCTAAGATGGACACCATCGGGACCGGCACAAACTGTCCGCCTTAGAGAGGTGTCCGCCTTATAGAGAGTTTATATACAGTAACATGACTGAAAAATGGCGCGCAGGGACCAACACCAAGTGTCCGTCTTATAGAGGTGTCCGTCTTATAGAGGTGTCCGTTAAGAGAGAGTTGACTGTATTCCTAGTCGCTTCATGCTATGGAACCAGAGTTAAGCGCCGGCATGATAAGCCACTAGGCTTGTTTGTGGACAGAGTTTTAAATCTGAAGATAATATTCATCCCTCTTCTTTCACAGTGAAAGTTTTGGAGAAGAGGCACATGATACGTGAAAAAAAAGTTCAGTATGTGTCAAGAGAAAAGGAAGTATTAAGCAAACTCAACCATCCATTCTTTGTTAGACTGTATTTTACATTCCAAGATAAAGAAAAGCTTTGTATCCTTACCATAAAGACATCTGAGTAATTTATACATGTTACATGTGGGCCCGGGGGGGTGGGGGGTGGGGGGGGGCACTCCCTTATATACGCTATATAGGTACGTGCCGCTGGACAGGGTATGGTTTTTGAGCATTTTGCTCTGGAACAGGGTATACCAAAAGGCATTTTTTGGTCTGGAACAGGGTATCAGTTTCCCAGAAGTTGGCACAAAGATCGGTAATTTATACTCTGGAATAGCCTGGTAGACGAAGTCTACATTAGTCAGACGAAACGAAACGCATAGGAGTATTAAGGAAGCTTTACAGCTACACGTTCGCAGTGCTGCTTAGTAGTTAAGCTTTTGGGTTAGAAAAAAAATCGTTAAAAATCCTCTGGAACAGGGTATCTTTTTTCAACATTTAGTCTGGAACAGGTCGCAAAATTAGCGTTTTGTGCTCTGGTACAGGGTAAGGTTTTTATAGCCCAGCGGCACACCCCCACCCAAATTTTTTGGGAGTACCCCCCCCCCCCGTGCATGTGGGAGACACAGAAGCCTAATGGTTAGTGCGTTGGAACACTCCAGATCGAGCGATCTGTTGTTTGAGTACTGGCTGGGGCCGCTGTGTCCAGCGGTCTGGGTTTGAGTACTGGCCGAGGCCACTCTATTGTGTTGTACCTGGGATGTACTAGCATCCCATCCAGGGGAGTAGCAATACTCCTAGTCACTTCAATATACAGTACAGTATGCTATGGAAACTGGTCGGAGTTAAGTGCTGGCCTGATAACCCAACCTAGGCTTGCAGACAGTCTTTTACATGAATGTAAAAGTCTGTTTTAATCCAGAGCAGGCTTTTAGCCAGAATTTGAAAAGTGGGCATCCTGGAGGCATGTCCCCCCATAAATTTGTTAAGCTTTTGGTGCATTTTCCATCATTTTCTCCCAGGATTGGGCATCCAGAGGACACCTGGACGCCCTTCTGGCTAAAAGCTTGATCCAGAGATTGCTGTACTTCAAACTACTAATATTTTAGCAAAAACCATTGATTATGTTTACTGGTTTATCGAACTGTTCAATAAACCAGTAAACATATTTTAATCAATTTCTGTTGTCAGTTTGTATAAAATTTTAAATTTAAAGATCATTTTCCTTAGCTTTGGTTCGTACAGATTTTGGGTTAAGCTATGCCAAGAAAGGCGAATTGTTACCCTATATAGTTAAGGTAACCATATTTGTTTCCTCTAAGTAATAACTCATACCATTTACATGTATCCTGCGAACAATTTTTCAGTTATTTTTTTAATAATGATTATTTTACAGTCGAACCCCTACCTATTAAGCGACCAGTTATCAAAGTCCCAAAACTATTGTCAGGAGTATAATAAGTCTGTAAATAAAACCCTATTTTAATAGGGGTTGGCTGCTTAAAAAACTGATAAGAAAACCACCATCTAGTTAACCCATTGACTACTGGGCTTTTTCCAAAAAACGTCAATCTAATTTTTGGGTTTGAAAAACCCACCTGACTTTAGGCTTTTCTTTTCCTTTTATTTTTTTTGCCGTTCTCGCTCTCCTTTTTCTCTCATATTATTTTGTGGTTTTGTTGGCCTTTCAGTCGTCTTTGTTCACGTTGAAAAGTTTTAGCCTAAACGTTGGGAAAAGGAAATTTTTTTTGACAAAGAGTGTCAATGGTAGTGAAGGTCGCGTTTTTTGGTGATTTTGGAGGAAAAAATCCAAGTTGTTTTGTGTGTATCTCTGGTCCAATTTAACGTTTCGTGCTCGTTTAGGCATGCTTTGTTGGACATTTTCCAACTCTATCCGTTGATTATCAAAGGCATCCTCTGGCGTGAACAGTGATGACGTCACAAGTGGTACAAGTCTGTGGTCTCTTCTTGGCCGTTTATGGCCGGTTTAGTAGTCAATGTGTTAAGTACTAACGGTACAGCCAAATGTGGAAATGAAAACCCTATTAAGCAGACACTTGATATGTTATGCTCATGCAGTCCTTTAGTTATTTACATTAATTTTTTTAGTAGTTTATGGATCTGTCTTGCATGTTTTAAAAGACCAGTCATTATATTATACATGTATCTTTTTCTCCAGCTTGGATCTTTTGATCTCAAATGTACAAGATTTTATTCTGCTGAGGTTGTGTCAGCTTTAGATCATCTTCATGGATTAGGGATTATTCACAGGTATCGTGAATTTGAATGACTTTATAATACATTCAACAAAATTACTTAATTCTGATTGGTTGAGAGCAGTACAATATTCATCCCAAATACAGTAAAAACCCGCAAGTAAGAACCTGCATTTTCCCAAGTTAGCCTAAACAGGTTCTTACATAAATGGTAATTAGCACAAATTTTAGGCTATTTAGGTTCTTAAATAGGTTCTTATTTTTTGAAGAAAAAAAATACATTGTAGCTAATAGAATTTAGTGGTATTCAGCCTATTCCTTATATAAAATCTGCATACCAAGTATTTATGTAAAAATGACTATAATTGACGCAGATAAGAACCTGTTTTCAAATTTTAGGCTAAACAGGTTCTTGTATAGAGGGGGTCTAACTGGCAAATTTTAGCCTAACAGGTTCTTAAAAACTAGGTTCTTACTTGCGGGTTTTTACTGTATTATTTTGTAAGTCCATATCTAGTAATCATGAATTGTACTTGAGGCATACTAATTAAATGTACAGCAATAATACTACAATGTCACATGATTGTACAACAAAATTTATTATAATATTTTATTAAAAAGTTTTATAAACTCAGAACCAAACTAAGATAAATCAATAATAGGACTGGAAAAATGTTAGAGTTCATCTTCATGCAAACATCACAAAATGTCACTTAGGGTAACCTTCAAGTAAATGTCACCAAATGTCTCCTCACAAAATGTCACTTTTATTATTCAATGTCACAGAATACCTCAACTATATAAACATCACAAATTGTCAGTGCAATGTCATGTAAGTGTCACGAAATGTCACTTAGGGTTCAAATTCATGTAAGCATCACAAAATGTCACTTATATGTGGAGGTTTACAGCGGTTATATCTTCAACAATAATTTGTATACTTAACAATACTTTACAATAATATAATACAATACAATACTTTATTTAACCACGTATCACACAGGAGCGAAAGAAGCTCGTTAAAACGTGAACGTGAAATTATAAATAAGTAAAATATGGTAAAAATTATCACATACATTAAATATTGATTGATTGATTGTAGGGACCTGAAACCCGAAAATATTCTGCTGGATGCAGACATGCACATTAAGATAACTGACTTTGGTACAGCAAAGCTCTTCATTGGCAATGAAGCTAATGAGAAAGGTAATAATGAGTCTGAACATGGGCCAAAGTAGCCCACACTGATGTAGTATATCCCAGTTTCCATGGCATGAAGCAAATAGGATGGGATGCTAGTCCATTGCAGACTTCTCCCCCCTGTTTTTTTCTGTGTATGGAGTAGAAATCATAGCCAGTTTCAGGCTTTCAGATTGTTGTGGAATGGTCAAAATAAATACATGTATGCAAACAAGTCAAATACAGTGGAACCTGGTTAATACGGACATCAAAGGGACATGAAAAAGTGTCCGTATTATCCGGTGTCCGTATTAAGTGGGCTGATATAAGAGAAAATATATGTCGTCGGGACAAACAAGACTGTCCGTAATAAGCGGTTGTCCGTATTAAGCAGGTGTCCGTAAAGTAGGGTTCCACTGTAATTAGTGAGTGAGGAAATATGATATTCCTCTCTTTTCTTCCTTTCTCATGTGCACATTTATTTTGATCAGTCCACGATCAACAAACTGAAAGCCTGGAACAGTAGCTGTTCAACATTAAACAAAAACAGTCTATTTTGTAAAAATTATATCTTTGCAGGGAGAAATTCTTTTGTAGGAACAGCCCAATATGTTTCACCAGAACTTTTAACAGACAAGAGAGCAAATAAAAGGTAAATTAAATTAAAGCTGTATAATTTTATATTTACAGTGAAGAGTGCCCCAGCATTACCACTCGACAAAGTTTTAGATTTATTTTTGACAACTTTTCTACATCTTTTTGAAAACTTTCTGATGGCTTCCATTTAAACTAGCAAATCAACTTGCAAGAATTATTGCGGGAGATGGAGATGTCAGAATGCGAACATGGAGCTTGACAACTCCACCTCTCATAGCTCTTGCATTTTGATTGGCCATTTGAAATGAAAGCCATCATAAAAATGTTAAAAATATGTCAAAAAGTTGTAGAGCTACTTACAGTGTTAAAGGGTCCCTTCAAGCCGCTATTTTTGCGGCACCCGGAAATGGCCGCCGTAAGAGTATTGGTGCGCAAAGCACACTGGTTGAGAGGGACCCTTTAAAAAAATGCAAAACACATGAACATCACTTGAAATCTGCTCTTCATGAAAAAGTTATTACTTTGACTTGACTTGACATTGCTTTTCTTTGCATCTATAGTTTTCTGTTTAGGCTCGTGATGACTTTACCTTCATTTTCAGAGCATTTGGATGAAATGTTTTAATTTATTATTTTTTTCCTTGCAGCTCTGACCTGTGGGCTTTAGGTTGTATTATTTATCAACTTCTATCCGGACTGCCACCATTTAGAGCAGGGTAATTATTTTTCTCCTCTAACATAATTAACACAGAGCAAGTTAACAATGGGTTGGAAGCAAATTGTATAAAGCAATGGCCACACAGAATAGCAAGTAGACAACAGTTTCCAACTTGTGTCTACTTGCTACTTTGTTTGACCAGGACTTGTGTGCACTTGCATTGACTTACGATGACTTACATTTAGCTGTGATGATTAAAAACTTTCAAATATCAAGCTTAATTTATTTATCTTGTATACATTATTGATTAATCAAAGTCAAAACTAAAGCCAGTAAAGGACAAAACATATGAACAGGAAATGTAACTGAAAAGTTCCAAAAAATGAAATCAAAATTGACACTTATCCTGTATTAGCTTTATTGTGCTTTAAACAACCGGACCTATTGTTCAGTTGATTTGATTTAATTCTTTCTCTTCAACAGTAATGAATATCAGATATTTAAAAAGATAATCAGCCTAGAGTATGAATTCCCTAGTGGTTTCCATGAAGTTCCAAAGGGTCTTGTCCAAAGTTTATTGGTGAGTAATCTATCTCAACTTCTTTGCACATATCGCAGACCTATGACACTAGGTTCACTGTTGCCAGAATCGCTGCAGTCTCCTTCGCAGCCGTTATTTGGGTCCTCACGTAACGCTTCGCAACATCACACAGCGTCACGCAAAGCATTGCGTGATGATGACATAAATAACGGCTGCGAAGGAGACTAGAATCACTGCCGCTGTGACGGTGTGTGGTATCCTGTCCATTTGCATTTTGTTTACATTTTTGTGTTTCGTGAAGAATAATCAATCAATGTCAATTGAACATAGGTGCTGGACCCAACAAAGAGGATTGGTTGTGACCAGTGTGGAGGGTTTTCATCTCTGAAGAGTCACGAGTTCTATGAAGGTATCGTCTCAATGGATATATACTTTTAGAGCGAGTTTCAATTTCAAGTGTCGAAAGTAATCGCTGAATTGCTTTGGTTTTGCTTTACTACGCTCTGTGATTGGTTTAAAAAACTCGCGCCACTTTCTTAACCAATCAGATGCAAAATCAAAACCAATCGTGGCTTGGTCGCACGCGTTTTCCCGCGCTTGGCGTCTGTTCGTGTTGTTGCTTCGAGTTTTCATTGGTTCATTGCGTTGTTTACGTGTGTTGTGATTGGCCATTGTAATGGATTTGGTTTTGGTTTCACGGCACTCAATTGAAAACTGCTCTAGTGGAATGAAACTCCCCCCCCCCCCCCCCTATTTACCAGCATGTACCCCCAGGAGGACTCCCATGTGAAAGGGGCAGGGATGCTTGTCGTCCCTTTTAGGGGTGTACATGTAAATTATGAATTTTGGTATCACTTAGGGTGTTGAGGACAGAACGCGGCGTCGACAAAACCTGGATCGGATCACGGACCGGATCGCGGACCGGATCACGGACCGGATCACGGATCGGATCACGGACCGGATCTCGGATCGGATCACGGATCGGATCATGGTTCGGATCAACAAAAAAAATAGAAAAACAAAAAACAAATAAATAAACAAATAAATAAAAGTGAAAAACAAAAGTTTTATTAGATCGAGAAAAACCGTGCACTCTGAAATAAAGCGCCCAACAGTGGAACAATAGCTTTCGGTGGTGAAGCACAGTGGCGCTACTGGGCGGACTACATTAAAGTAACTACTGTGAACCGAACGTTTTTTGCAATAATCGTTAATATAAAATTGAATCTACCATAAACGAATATGAAATACACCAAAAACCTGATGATGTGAAACAATATCTCTTTCCTGGGATACTATACTTTTTAAAGATAAGTTTGGAACATTAAAGTGCCCCAAACCCCAAAATTTTTTATTCGTTTAAATAAATTTACTTATAATTTGAAACTTAAATGCGAAGAAATTTTTCGATTTTCGATTTTTCGACAGTTCTAGCGGCTGTGTGATGTCTACCCGGGAACGTTCGATCCTTCGCGTCCACTCATTTACTTCAGAAAGATGCGATACACATTCGAAAAGTGCGTAGAAACGCCTTCCTGGTGCGTTATTGGGCGTTGAAGCAGCACGCCAGATTTAGACAAAGGTATACTATACCATGCATTTTAAAGCGATGGTCGAGAAACATACGAAAAAGACGGTGGATTTTGTAAACTCAAATGATATGAGCGAAGTGGGACTGTGGGGAGAGCCATAAATTTGAGAACTCTGGAGTTTTGTCCGCGCACTTCCAGTAGACTTTCTAAGGCTATTTTCAAATCTACCCAGTCGAAGTCAACTAGCAATTCGACGAAATGTTACCGAAATGTTATCTCTACCAATGACATAGCCGGCAAAATTCAGTAGCACGAGCGTGGAATCCGAGCGTTCATCCGTAGTAGTGCGCAACTGTATGGCGTCAACATTTCTTCCTCGTGCGAAGCAATTCAAGAAATTTTGATGTAAGTCAAAGACGAATTTCTTTCGAATGACTAAATAAGAAAAATGACAAAATATTTTGACTCTAAAAGTTTTTCTGAAGCCTGGAAATAAGCAGTTGCGACAGCCGTGTGTACAGATCGTAACATCAATGGGTATCAATGCGGACCACCGCGGGAACATATCCACTTCGCTTATCGAGGAAGAAAAAGTCATTTATTTCACGGTTTTTACTTGAAAATTAACTTGATTCACTAGGGTGGTTATTTGGGGTAGTAACGACAAACGTTTGAGGATGTCAAAACTGTAGTGATGTGGCTTGTTTCCTTTCAGTTTGTTTTCTGCGGCTTCAATTTTCAGGCCGCACGCGAGCAAGCCGATTTTCAATCGATCGACTGTCTCTTGGCTGCGCCTCAAGCAACTCTTAATACACTTCTTTATAAACTCTCGATAGACGACCTTTACGCATGGACCAATACTTAAATAGAACTGAGCCAAAACAAGCTTTATTGGATGACATATTGGTAAACTTTAACCTCGCTAAACAGACATCTACGAAAGCATCTAAACAAAAGCCTCGAGCGAGAATTCTTACAACTGCGACGGTTATTTGGATACTAAAACTGACAATAAAATGATGTGTAACTCGCGACTTCGTCCATGCATGGCGACACTAGATGCTCGACACTGCAGTGAAAGTACTTTGCAATAGTAAACATGGGTTTTGACGGGAAATCATTTTTAGCGTGGCCTGAGCTCCAAATATATATGTTACGCAGACGTTCTTTATTTTTCATTAATATGTTTTGTTTTTCACAAGTTTATGTATGTATGTATTTGTTTTATTTCTTTATTTGTTTTCTTTATTTGTTTTCTTTATTTGTTTTTTTTTTTGTTGATCCGATCCGTGATCCGGTCCGTGATCCGGTCCGTGATCTGATCCGTGATCCGGTACGCGATCCGGTCCGCGATCCGGTCCGTGATCCGATCCAGGTTTTGTCGACGCCGGGACAGAACGCCAATAATTTTAGCCATGAAGGTATCATTTAGGGTTGGTTGCAAGCGAAGAAATAAAAAAAACCCGGTGTCATACTGTGTTGGTGGTCTACACCGATCAGGCATGAAATTTGGCATCTTTTAGGGGTGAAATAAAGCTTGAGCCAAGCCCAGATTGGTGTCCTTTAGCGGTTTAATTCAAATTTTCCAAGGGTTAGGGTTAGTCTCGTTCTCAGTCTCCTTGTCAGCCGTTATTCGCGCTGCTTTTTACTGTCAGTGGTATATTTGAATCGAGGGACACGGGATTACTCTCCTTTGCAGCCGTTCGATGGTTCAAGGTTCAAAGGTCAGCTGTGAAAGAGCTCAGCCAGACTCGTTTGCATGGTTCGATATTTTAGGAAATCATCGCGTGACTCCAGCTGACATGACTGGCTTCTTTTGTTTTCCTCGTCTAGGAATCGAATGGGAAAGTTTACCAAATCAGACCCCTCCTGATCTGCTACCTTATCTGCCATCAACAACCACGGACCAGGAAGGACTGCACAGTAAATACAAGGTCACCAGGACACATTCAGAACTTAAAATAAATTACCGTACAGTTCCCAAAGTAGCCACCCCCGTTCCTTTCGGATTTAGTAGTCGCTAATTTTGGAGGGGTCGCCACTTTCGGCAAGAGTCACTATTTTTGGGGAGCTATTAAAAACTCGTAACCGTATATGACGCCGATCCAGCTTAGTAAAATCGTCGCAAGTTATTACGAGTCATTGGAGTAAGTGATGTTGGGGTCCTCATTCAGATCTTTTCTGCAAATTTTGCATAATCTACAAGTCCATATTTAGCCTGCGTAGCTGCCGTTTTTGTTGGCGCGCGATGGCAAAATTTTGGCGGGAACAACGGCGTTCTCTTCCCAGGCTCTTTCGGTCGCTCACGTTGCCGCCGCGTCTAAAACGTCCGGTGCTAAGTTCCCTATTAAATATGCGAGTGGGGAAGCCACCAAAGTCAATATTCACCACAATGTGAATGATCAAAGCAGGGAGTTGAATCAGCCTAGTTCCTAGTCGTTCTCTTTCTCTCTCGAGCGAGCGCGAAGTACACGTAGGGACCTGGGAACGGGTTTGCGTGCCGGCCAGTGTCATTCTGTGCCATTCGTGACGTCATAAAATTTCGCGCCAAATTCGAGTAAGCGGGAAGGGAAAGCCTGGGTACTAGGCTGTGCCTGAATAGGTCTTCTGGTGGTTTATTATCGTTTGGCTAGGTCGTGACGTGCTGTTTTATTTCACATTTTAGTTAAGTCTTCATGACAGTGACAGTGAAGAGTTTGACGATCAACTGTTAGCAAGGTTTGGCTTGTCCGATGAAGCTCCCCTGGAATCAAGTGAAACTGGGAACATACTTGATCTCACGGAAAGTGAGAGAGACGAGAGATTAGCGAAACAGGAGAAGGAATCACTGTGGTAAGATAATTACTTTTGAGGCTCTGAACTCCCCCTCGGGGTGGTGTGGGGGTCAGTGCTCGAAATTAACTTTTGCATCTGGTCGTCTGTGGGACCAGTAGGCTGGAAATGTACTGGTCCCTGGGGCAAAGCCACTAGTCACATAGTTATCTACACTTTTTTGTACGGTATGTCATTGTATGTACTGCTTAGAGGCATTCAAATAAATGAATAGTAATCAGTAAATAATTTAATGAAGGAAGGCCACAATTAAACACAACTTAGACTATTTAAACTCAACATACATGTACTACATGCCAACGATTGCATCACACAGTGCAGAAGAAAATTGCAGTAGAAAGTGACTATGTTCTCATTGTCATAGTTTATGGATCCTTAAAGCAAGGCCTCTGTATTCTTTGTGCGACAGTCCACTGAAGAAATTCCACTGTACAATCCCAAAACAACCAGCTGATGCGTGCCAAACCTATGAGTTCGCCATTTTGCATCCCATGATACATTTCAAAACAGGTTGGACCCAGACCTTTAGTTTGCCACAATCAAATAAGGCCTGGTAACTGGGGCAAAATAAAATGGCGGCCTGGCGTGTTTTGCTTCCGTTTACATAGCTTTCCTTGTTCATTTTGGCAGTTTTTCTTCTTTTTTTATGAGATAGTAAACAGTATAATATCATGGGAAGAGGTAAGTTCCTCGTCCACAGGACGAGTAGAGGAAAAACCTACTCGTTTTTGGTGATTTTTACTCGTTTTCGACGAGTGGACGACCGTTAATTTCGAGCACTGGGGGGTGGGGGTAGACTACGAGTAGTCCCTCATTTTTCTCAGGGATCGAGCGGGCGAGGAGACGCCACTCATTTTTCTCGCCGCCTCGCGGGGGGGGGGGGGGGGGGGGGGGTGGGTGGGTGGGTGGAGGGGCACTCCCATGTAAAGTCCATTCATATAAACGTGGCGGAGGTGATCGTCGGATATTTTGACAGGAACACAAGCATGCTAATGTGATATTCAGACAGGTCGCTGTATCCTGCCACCCCCCCCCCCCCCCCCCTCCCCCCCTCTCTCATACCCTTTCCCTCAAATCAGGCCACAAGCATCCCATCCAATCACAATCTTTGCATGCAGATGTAACGTCTTTTTTTTACGGCTAATATCCCTAGCCCTGTTATCTGTACAAAGGAGTTCTTATCTGCATGAGATGTATCCGCGCGCGCAGTGCGATGTCTTAGAATTGCAGTCGAAACTGGAATGCAGGCATTCTCGACCCAGGATATCGTCAGAAATTTTGAAAGGAACCCCTAAAAGGTACCAAAATCTCGTTTTGTGGGTGTGGCTCGACTTTAGAGGTACCAATTCTAAACGACAAGTAGTTGAAGTGGCCTACAGAAAGTGAAGTGACCATGCACACCATCTACTGAAATATATACACCTTATTCGATGGTTTAACATATAATACGCGCGGATATTTTGCGAGTTTCCGAGCTCCGTAGGGGCGAGGAAAAATGCGAGCAATGAGCAAAATGTTGATTGTTACTGTTGTTTTCTTCCTAACAGGCATCAATTTGTTGGAAATAATCTTATTCTTAAGACTGGTGTAGTCGACAAGAGAAAGGTGAGTTACGCTTTATCTTGTCCCCTTGTAACTTTTCCTCCGCTTCATGCGACTACGGTCGTTGTCTGCAACCTGCAACCCGTTGTCTGCAACCTGCAACCCGTTGTCTGCAACCTGCAACCTGTTGTCTGCAATCTGCAACCCGTTGTCTGCAACCTGCAACCCGTTGTCTGCAACCTGCAACCCGTTGTCTGCAATCTGCAACCCGTTGTCTGCAACCTGCAACCCGTTGTTTGCAACCTGCAACCCGTTGTCTGCAACCTGCAACCCGTTGTCTGCAACCTGCAACCCGTTGTCTGCAACCTGCAACCCGTTGTCTGCAACCTGCAACCCGTTGTCTGCAACCTGCAACCCGTTGTCTGCAACCTGCAACCCGTTGTCTGCAACCTGCAATGCAACCCGTTGTCTGCAACCTGCAACCCGTTGTCTGCAATCTGCAACCCGTTGTCTGCAACCTGCAACCCGTTGTCTGCAACCTGCAACCTGTTGTCTGCAACCTGCAACCCGTTGTCTGCAATCTGGGGTGGGCACTGCTGGAATTCACTAACGAATAAACTGAAATGCTTCACCTTCTTACTGTACTTTTGTTTCAACAGGGTCTGTTTCCCGCAAAAGAACACTGATACTTACAGAGGGTCCACGCCTGTACTATGTTGATGCAGCGGCAATGGTTCTGAAAGGAGAGATTCCTTGGTAAAGTCGTTTATTTGGTCTCATGCAGCTATGCCTAAAATATAACTGAAAACAAATATATTTCCTTCTGTTTTAGGACAAAGGACCTCAGACCAGAAGCTAAGAACTTCGAAGTTTTCTTCGTTCACACAGTAAGTTAGCAAGAGTTATCACGCTAAGATATAACAGTGCAACTCCGATGTCACAAAAATGCTCGGTGCCAAACACTTTTCTCGTTATATACGTGTCTTTACTGGAAAAATGCTGCCAGGTTTCTCAATTAAGGATTTAATATATCGGGGATTTGTTATATCGGGGGTTTGTTATATTGGGGGAAGGGGGTGTTATATCGGGAGGTATGTCGGGGGGTTTCGTTATATCGGGAGTTTCGTTATATCGGGAGTTTCGTTATATGGGAAGTCCGTTATATCGGGAGGTCATTTCGTAGACAAGAAGCTTTGACTAGACAAACAAACCCTGATATACTCACAGTTTTGCATTTCTTGTTTTTCAGCCAAAACGTATTTATTACTTGGAGGATCACACGGGATACGCCATGGAATGGGTCAAAAAGATCGAAGAAGTTCACCGCGCTTACTTCGGAGATTCAACACAACTCTAAACAAGTGCTGCTTAGACGAGCGGCCTGAGCCCTCATTTAAAGTGGTTTTCCATTGACTGTCAAAATATATTTTCGCCTTTGGTTTTGCGCTTCTGAGTTTTCTGAGCTTTGTAATTGGTTAAAAAAATGAGAAAACTGCTTTATCAAACTGACATTTACCACATGCGAATACAAATACGAACAACGATATTTGAAGAGATTTTTCTTCGCATGTCTTAATAACACTCGTCTCAACCCGGTTTCAATCGTCGACAACTGGTTTAATACTTTCTTACCGTTCTTTAAAGATGTAAACGCTTATAAATAAATGCCCGTCTAAAACTTTCAAGAGTAATTCTAACCAAATGGATGTCGCAATCATTTCATTGAATTTTATGTCGTTCGTCTGTTCGAGTATTCTCCGTCCGCATGCAGCTGTTATTTGGGTCGTCACGCAACAACGCAACAAAATTCTTGTGTGACAAGCCAACGGCAACGGCATGTAACGCTAATTGCGTGACGATTTAAATAATTGCTGCGAAGGAGGCTGCTGTTTGAGTAAATGCCTCCAGAAAATCGTTTATTAAAAAATAGATAAATTAATATTTTATTAATTCTGTTCTTAGTGACCACAGTAAAGTCTACATGCATTGTATATTCTGCTCGTTTGCTTTTTTGGTGACCTGTTAAAGATTGATGAAAGATAGGAGTAGGCAAACGAAATAGTAAAGTCTGAGTCTTCCCATGAGTCTATCTTGATGGTTGATGAATTTCTTTATTCCCCTTACCTGTCTGTTTGACAATGTATCCATGATTGTAATGAGAAATTAGATGTTGGACACTCTTCGACTGTTTGATAGATTTGAAAGGGGGTGGGGGGGGGGGGGGGGATTGACAGGGAGGTCTGAACTTCCCACTTCCCGTACTCTCGGTTCCCGCCCCTTCTGTTGTGGTTCCTGCCTCTTTTTTTTTTTTTCTATTGAAAAATATTATGCAATGTTGCAAAATGTTTTCCTATTTCTCCAAGTTCCCGCCACCTTGAGAAGCCCCCGCGTTCTCTAGCCTGCGCAGCCGGCGCCCGTGGACTTCCAGCCCCCAGTATCCCTCTCCGACCCCTTTTGAAAGTTGAGAAAGTCAGCGATACAGGGAGTTAAAACTGTTTGGGAATAACCAAGAATGCAAACAACCAACCAAACAAACAAACATCCTAAATTTCATTTTGCCGACTCTGACAAGAAAATGAAAGTACAGTTCAATAATAGAACTTGAATGATCACACAGTCTGTATCCCTTATCCTGCTTGTGGCCGCTCCAGTTGCGGATACTTTTTCGATCTGCTGAAATTATAGTACCAGGGTATAGTACAGTCGAAACTCCGCTAACGGACACCTCCCGTAGGCGGACACACACCTCTCGTAAGCGGACACTTGGTCATGTTCCCAGCTACATACAAACACTTACTTAACCTCCCTAAACGGACACTTTTTTCTGGTCCCGAGGGTGTCCGCTTATAGGAGGTTCGACTGTATAACTTTTATCCCAACCGTACAGTCAACCTTTCTTTGTTGTAATCTTTATTCTAAAATTTGCCAGGAGCCCATAAATTTGCCGATTAGATCCACCAGCCGTCCGGTACCTTTGTACTTTCAGAATTTTACAAAGTTCCCCACATTCCTGAAATTATTGTTGGCCGGTTTGTGGCCTGGGTTCTAAATAGAATTCCACTTCCTTCACTACCCCCTCAACTTTGGCCGCCCCTTGGCCGCCCCCTCACCCCCCCCCCCCCCCCCCCCCCAACCTTGACCCTTGTCCCCACCCTAACCCACCCCCGCATCTCTGCTGATAATCTCGTTCCCAGATCTCTTGTACTTTGTCCAAAAGTGAACATGCCGGACTTGAAGTAGCAGATGGTACAACAGCTGATCATCTGAAGGCCCACAAAAGGCTGATAAAGAAGATAACAATTCAAAATCCCACACAAACTGTGGACGCGGTGGTTCTAAAGGCCAATTCTCATCCACTGACGTCAAATGGAGGCGGGTTTCTTTGATACTCAGGAACAAACAAACTGCGATTTTGGAGCGAAGAGAATTGCTCTTTCGAAAGGCATATTGAAAATTGACTCTGAACGAGTACAATTACACTGTGCGCACTGTTTTTTAATAGCGAGGCAATTAACACTGTGTTGGGAGAACGGAACAGCTGTTTAGAGGAGTTTGTTTAATGTAATCGCGAAGTAGATGTGTCAAACATCGTGAGTGACTCCCAGGGCCGATATTTGCTGAGTCAAGATTTTTGATAAAGCATACAGATCTCGTTACATGTACATCGAGCCGGTGAAATAACGAAGAACAATTTTGGCTTTCCAATTTTTCTAGTACGAGTACCGCCAAACTGAGGATCCGTGTATGAAGTTTAATGATTTATTTTCTGGCAAAAATCGATCTGTTATTGATAGCCTAATTTGAAACACTTGATTTCGGAGAGAGCTAGTTTTCAAAAGAATTCAATCAAATGGCTACATCGACCGGCTCAAGATCTCTAATGGGAATGAACGCCTCGACGGTCGACGACCCCGAAGCAGATGCAGATACGGAGGGATCGACAGATAACGAAAAATCTTTATTTGATGACAACGAGCAGTCGACGACATCTGCCGAAAAAGAACCGCTCTCAATGAAACGCCGAATTGGTTTGGTAGGCGCGTTGTTGCTTTGTGTGTTTACAATATTTGCGTTTGCCCTTTTACTGCCATGTCATAAACCAAAGTGTCAGAAAATTCCAGGTTGCCCTGGCAAAGGGGATCTGGCATCAGTTAACTGGACTGACAAGTTTAGTGGTATCACTCCAGTGATGATCTCACTTGTTGATGTGACAGGCGATGGCAGGCCAGATATTTTAGTGGAATTTGACATCGAGGTAAAGGAGTCAGCAAATTCATCGTTCTTGAGGCAGTTTTGTAAGAGCGCAGATTGTCGTGGGGGTGGTCTTTTGGCTATACATGGTTCGTGCGGCGATAGTCTGTGGGTTTTTAGCCGGAATTCCTCTCTCGGGTTTCTGGCTTGTGAAAGCGCTACAGACAGTACAGACACTAATAACAACAAACATTGTTTGCTCGTCGAAGAGAAAACAAATTTTGTTCTTTTAAACTCAGAAAATGGAACTACAAAATGGCAGTCACCATCCAACAGTAAGGTGGATTCATTTAAATTTGTCAATGACGTGGATGGTGATGGCGAAAGAGACATTGTGTTTGTTCATGAACGTCCCAAGAATTTATACTCTGAAGGCGATATCAACCTGATATCTGGCGCAACAGGAAAAGTTCTTGGTAATTATCTGCCATTACCAGGAGGTCATGGTAGCAGTAATATCCTTGCCATTCATGCGCCGTCAAGCAAGCAGCAGTTCGTCATTGTTGGTTCAGTGTCGCTTGACAAGAACAGTACGTCATTGTGGGCGATATCAGTTCATGATTTACTGGAGAAAGTTAGACAGCCCACAAAAGCGATTCCGGTGAACCATGGGGAAAACACAAACCAGATCCGCTCACTGGTTTCATCAGCATTTTGAAAGACACTCTTGTCCTGATCGAACCACTACTGACAGACCTTGATGGTGACGGCATTAAAGATGTTGTGTTTGTGATCAGAGAAAATGGTATTTCTCTTGTGGCCGTCAATGGAAATGATTTGGCTGTCATGTGGAAGATGGTTGTTCCATCGGATGCTTCCATTCACAAGTAAGCTTTTTTAAATTTTTTTTACATTAAAATTTTGTACATGACATGCTGCTATATGCTATGGCCAGGTAATGTTTTCTAGTTTGTATGCGATGATCTGTGACAAGTCGATAGCTAGGGCAGTCTTTGATCTCCTTGCATGTACATGTATGTGTAAGTCTATTATAAATTCATTGTTTAAAAATTCAATAAGTCCAAGAAATTTAAAGATTCAATAAAATTGATTGCAACTTTTCCATTTCTTAACTGTGGCAAATATGAGAGGTTGCATGTTAAATGTTGAATTTACAGATTTTTGTATATTTTTAGATAATTTATTTGCCTGCTCGATTCATGCAGGCATGTTTCTCATATTGGTAGAAATTAACAATACCAAGTTCATGGTCTCATTTTCCTGAACAGCGGCTGGTAATTTAACCAAGCCTTGGTCAAAATCTACCAACAACAACCCATGGTCGTACAGTGTATGTGACGTTTTCAACCCATTGAAGTGACGCCTGCTAAGATGATTGATTGAAACTCAACATCAGTGGCGGATCCAGGGGGAGGGTCGGGGGGGGGGGGGAGGTCCGGACCCCCCCTATCAGACCTGTGGGGTTTTTTTGCTTTCACCGTTATCCATTGCAAGGATCTCCAGGATCCACCAAAATGCACTTTTCAGAGCCTGAAATCTGAAATATTTTCTGGGGGAGGACCCCTAAACACCCCACATTGGAGGGGAACGCCCCCATTCACCCCTTGTAGAAGCGTTTAGTAATAACTATTGCAGTCTATTTCCAAAAAATCTCGTTCTACGTAATTCACATTTTCAGGAAAACCCTGGGACCCCCCCCCCCCCCTATCAAAAATTCCTGGATCCGCCCCTGAACAGAGTTCTCCCGTTATTGGAAGGCGCAGTAAAAACTGCATATTTACATACATGTTCCTACATGTTAACTTTCTTGTTTTTTTTTTCTTACCAGATTATTTCCAACACAGCACTCTGTTAAAGAACACTCCACAGATGTTGGTTTGTTTGTTGCATATGCTAACCGCTCCTCTGCCCTGCTGGTCATTGATGGTCGCACAGGGAAGGTGAGCTGGTCATTTCACAGTGCATCTGGTCTCCCGGTGGCACCGATCCCTGTACCAGGAACACAGCAGGCTTTTGTGATGTGGCTTCCAAAGCTGGAGGCTGTGACACTGATTTCTAAACCCAGAAAATCCAGACAAGTCCAACAACAAGACAGTGATGGTACCTCTGACGATGATGGTAGAAGTGTCGGTGGATATGCAAATCAAAAAGCAAGAAAGCTGTTGTCGATAACTTCAGATTATGCTGAGAAAAAGATGTCAAGACATGGACATCAGCAAGAAGGAGACACAGCATTTCCTGAATCTCCTCCTCTTTATCATCCGGAATTTGATGATAATGATGATGATTTTGATGACCGCAATGATGCTGCTAGCGATGAGAATGATGATGATGATGATATAGTTTCAAAGGAATTTCAACTTGCCTTTTTAGCAGAAATCTTGGAGAAGGATTCCGATGATTCACATGTTGCCCAAAGCAAGCTTTTCGACAAAGAAAATGATAAAGCTGACAACAAATGGCTCAATGTAAGGGACAAAGAAAATATTCCAGCTATGCACCAGAGAGGTTACAGTGAGGACTGGATTCCATTTACAAAGAACCACAGGCTTCCTAAAATTGTCCACGAAGAGGGAATGAGTGGAGGAGAGAATTCTGATGTTAGAGCTGATCCAGACATGCACACCGCTCATTTGGAAGAGGAACTTGGTCATACGACCAACCACAAGAAAGACGAGACCTTAATAACCAATCACAAGGCAAAAACAAATCGGGTACCTATATCAAGAGACCATTCTTTCCTTTATTCCAATCTAAAGGTACTCAAAGAACTCCCTCCTGAGCCAACTAGGGAAGAGGATGAAGACAGCGACTTCCAAATGGAATTAACAGGTGACAGTCATGACAGGCAATTTCTGATGGATGATGCCAAGCCAGCGGATCACAAACAAGAGACTTCAAGGTTGGCGTCAGCTAAAAAGCCGTCTTATCATAAGAGATCAGTGCAGTCCACACAGTCAGGATCACAGTGTGTCAAGAGTTCAGGTGACGTTGCAGATACTTACACGGCTCTACTTTTGATGAAGGATGCTAATGGGAGACAGCTGGTTACTGAAATAACAGAGGAAGGTCCTCTTTACCTAGGTAAGTGTTTTAAGAAACAGCGTGATTCTGCATAATAGTCCATTCCGAGTTCCTATACTTTTTAACCTCTGTTTCAAAATGAGACCTGGTGGAAAACCTTTCTTTTGAAAATGAGATTTACCATGTACTCACAAGTTCATTTTCATTGCAAATCAAGGACATTTTCATTTGAATGGTTTCACACCTAGACTTGTTTTTAAACAGAGGAACTGGCCTATCCTGGTCACACTCTGATGCGAGTCCATCCCAGGTGATCCCTCAGTGGTTTTGTCACTCCTGGGTGGAGAGAGGCACTGTGAGAGTAAAATACCTTGCCCAAGAACACAACACAATGACCCCGGCCAGCACTCGACCCAGTCCAACATGCTGACCATTAGGCCACCGAGAGCCGAGGGCTGGTTGTGGTCACTGTTGTGTTCTGCACTTTTCTCTCTCAGTGACTACCGTAAATTTGCAAACTTTGACCCAGTCTCCTGTTTTGAACTTCAGAGCGTGGCCAGTAATTATTATTAATCATGTGAGTACAAAATATTTAGATTGTTCTTGATTATTTTATTACAGGTCCTGAGGAATATAAAAGCTTGTTCAATGTCAAGGAAGGTGATACCAAACCCAAATCGTGTTTACGATTGGTGCCCAGTCTTATATCAGAGCCTGTACTAAGAGATTCAGATGAAGGCCTGGATCTAGTATACACTGTTAGTTTTGTGTCTGACGATCACTCACTGCATGTTGGAAAAATTAGGAAAATGTCCATGGAAGTTATATTTGAAAGTCTGGAAGGCAAAATTGTTACAGGGAATGGCAGAAGGCATCAATCTAAAAGAGAAAACGATTATTCATTCAGTTTTCCAAGAATTTTGTAATAACCACTGAAAAGCTTTGCTCATAAAAGCTCATTTTAATGAATAAATTAATTTTAAATTTCTTTTTCATGATAAGATCAATGGATGGTTATTACAATTACTACCGAAATAGGTAGACTGTTTTTTCGGAGACGCGCGTAACAGTTGCCGTTGGCGACAAATGTCTTTCAATGATACCTCAAAGGTCAGCGCACGTGATCACATTCCTATCACATTCCAAAGTAAAGGCAAGCTTCAAATAATGGCGGGCTTTTCCGTGAATAGCAAGGGAATAAAGTGTAAACACTCTAATTTCCTCCGTAAGATTTGCATCACAGATCCTCGAAGGTAGCCACCTCATTCTCTTCGGTCATTATGATTTCACACCTATCTTCTGGAAAAGAAATGTTATAAAACACTTTCAACTGTATCATGTTGTAACGAAAGAAGAAAGACTGATCAAAGCATTCGATGCAGCGCGCGAACTGAGCGATGAAATGTTCTCAGCGAGCGAAGGAATGTGGTCACGTGCGTTTGCCTTTTCATTTGACAGCTTCAAGCCACGTGACCCAAAACACTCCCGTTTGTCGCCAACGGCAACTGTTACGCGCGTCTCCGACAAAACAGTCTACCTATTTCGGTAGTAAATTAATATGAAATCATTGTCAGTAATATTAGTAAAATAAATGTATAAGAGAATTTAATTTTAATTAATGATAATAATTAAAATAAATGATATAATAAATTATTATTGTAACTTATAATTTCAATACAGTGAAATCCCGATTTCTTGAACCTTCGATTTCTCAAAAATACCCAATAACTTGAACCAAGAATCGTTTCCCTTGGATTTGTTTCACTGTAATTTTACCCCCGATATTTTGAACTCCCCATTTCTTAAACCAATTTTCGTTTCCCTTGGAGGTTCGAGAAATCGGGATTCCACTGTAACAGGGCTAAAAATTAACGGTCGCCAGGTCGCCAGTGGCGATTTAAAACTGACCAGGGCGACTAAAAGTTGAGGTTTGATCGCCCGAAGGGCGACTACGATATAAGCTTAGAAAAGTTGCAAAGTACGAAGTTAAAATAAAAATAAAATATGTACCGGTAGTTAAATTGGACTACCTTTCCTTTCTTTTCCTCAACTCTAAGTTCATTGACTTCAGTGAATTTTTAGTTCTTAACGAGCCGATTTAACAGTTTCACGAGTATTTAGATCGATCCGCAAATATATCTGGACGCCATTTTGATTTTTTATTGCCACGTGACTCCAGTCTTACCCAGAGTTCTATGCGGCACGTTTTCGAGTCTCGCATGTTTATCATCAACATACTTCACGCCAGGTTTTGGCATAGAAATTCTGATGTAAAACCCAAGAATGTGGAGATTTCTCCAAGGATGTGAGCCGCTGCCGTCCAAAAAAACCTAAAACCAAGGAAGATGCCGTAGAAAGTAGCAAAACTACGAAAAGACGAAAAGGAAACAGGAATTTCAGAAAAGCTGGACTCAGGGGAGGCCGTGGTTTGTTGTCCAAGATAACGCGTTTTGCTCCCTTTGTAAAGAGGCGGCAGTATTAAACCGTTTATTCAAGTAAATATGTTTTTTTAATCAACTTGAGGAAAATAAGGGCCACTTTAATTTGGCCTGGGCCACTAAGTATTCAAGGAAACTGGCCCGACTGGCCACCAAGCACTGGAGTTAATTTTTAGCCCTGTGTAATATTGTTAGTAGAAGTCTGCATTTCTTGTGAAATTAATTTCAATCAATAAAATGAGACTCAGAGTCTGATGAAGTACTCTCCTGGTATAATAACATTGCAGTGTGCTACTCTCTCAACTGATTGATGTAGACCGGTACATAGACTGCTTGCATCCTGTTTTTTCTCTCGAAATACACAATCGAAGAGCGCGCAAGAGAAATTGGGACGGAAAGGCTTGGGGCGAGACGAGGGAGCGCGCAAGAAGAAAAACAGACTGTAGACTGCTTGCAGCCTGTTTTTCCCCCAACCCCTTCTCTCTCTTTCTCGACTCGCCCCAACCCCTTCTCATTCGACGGCCATTTTTACGAACGCGCTCCCAAAGGACCCTAAGAGGAAAGAGGGGCTGCAAGTAGTCTAACCGGTACATGTATGTACTGGCAGGAGCTGTCATAAGCTGCTTAAGTTATGATACAATTTTACAGGGAACTAAAGAAGATTTTTTAGGGTGTCAGGGGAATATTTCTGTATAGTTTATCGTCAAAAATGCAAGCGAGTAAATAAACTGGAAGATGAAAGCACAAATTCACTTTTATTTACACCTCTAAAAATAATCAATAGAAAAACTGTTCACACATGACAACACAATGGAAATCAATTTCAACTCAACATACTACAGCCAGGAGCCATGGGATACAAGACTCTAAAGTACCACTGAAACATCAATCTAACAAAGGAAAATCACCATTATTGATCATTTAATGCTTCTTGACAAGCTTTTAGCCAGAAGGGCGTCCAGGTGTCCTGTGGACGCCCAATTCTGGGAGAAAATGATGAAAAATGCACCAAACCTTTAACAAATTTTTTGGGGGACATGCCTCCAGGACGCCCACTTTACAAATTCTGGCTAAAAGCCTGCTTCTTGAGATCTATGTATCTGATACCGTAAACCTCTAAACAAAGTCCAAGTGGCCGTTACTGTTGTTGAACGAAGAATAGTTATAATGCTGTTCAGAGCATGAAAATACAGAATATTAGCGACAGTAAATCTCCAACCTTACACCTTTTCAGAGCCGACATTTGACATACCAAATTTTCGGTTCTATTTAAAACCTTCCTCAGGGATGGGGAAGGTTTTTAAATAAAACCGAAGGATTTGGCATGTCAAATATCCAGTTATTTTGATGTTCCTTTCTTATGCCATGGGGGTACATCACATACGACAATACAGTTTACTCCCGATAACTCAAACCCTCAATAACTCAACCCCCCCTTCAGGTTATTTTATTACAAATTTTACCCTTGATAACTTGAACATTTTTCAATATATTTATCTTGAAGGATGGAGTTATTGGGAGTCAACTATTTCCACAAGGTGGCAATTTTCTTTACTCTAGTCGCATGTCTGTCTGTCTGTCTGTCTGCAAAAAAAAAAATGTTTCTGATATTGAAGGAGAAATACAAAATTAATGATCACTACCCCTGGGAATTAAAGGCCTCTGTTGTATTAAATTGGTGCAGAAATGTCACAAACACATCCCAACTCAACACCACAAGAAATGTTAAATAAATTGCAGATTGCCCCATAATGATCACATGACCAATATCTGTTGACTGTTAAACTGACTTGATCCCCATAACATCATGTACTGCATCATCAGATGATTCAATGAAAATACCATGGCCCATATGAAATATACTAGCTGTATCAACCAAAATGCCATGCCATATCTGCAACAGAAGCATATCACACTTCTGATATCAACCAAAATACCAGTTATAAATCTTCCAGCTGCAGTAAATCAAAACAGAACCAGCCACTAAGTTATGAAGTCTCTTGCGGTATTTATCGTCCTTTCTCACAAGCACGATCGGAGATGAAGACGTCAGACTTCCAAGAGGTAACTTTGCCAATTTTCTAGTGTCATATTCAACTTGATACTGGCAGCAAGGATCAAACTGCCATGAAACACCGTACAATGCCGCACAGAAAATGCTTACTCCACCACACACTAAACTGATCGGCTCTTTAAAAGCTTTGGGTAGCACCCAAGGACTTACAAAACAACCAAGTCCAGTAATAACGGATGTCTTGTGCAAACAATTCCCTACTTGGATCCAGCGTGCAGTCTCCTCTCCAATCATAGTTGGTTCAATGACGATCATGCCACACTGTGATTCTAATGCTCTCTCCAAATCTGCTTCAAACTGTTCACGCGCATCCTCAGAATCATAAATTTCATGGATGATGACACAGCCTCCTTCAAGGTCCTCACTAAAGGGGGAAGAAGAATTCAGATTAAATAGATGTTGTACTAGTCTCCTTTGCAGCCGTTATTTGGGTCGTCACGCAAACGCTTATACCTACTAGTGGGGAAGCAGTATTGCGTGATGACAAAAATAACGGCTGCAAAAGAGACTAATGCTCCACTGAAACATTTTATTGTATTTTTACACAACCTTGCAACAGGGGGCAGGATCAAGATTATTTACTAATTGACATGTATTTTAATACTAATGTTCTGAGCATTATTTCCATCTCTTTGTCGATGAATTTTCTTTTTCTTGTGACCTGCCTACTTGATAACGAATTGATACTGTAAGGACAGACTAGATGTTTAATGCCAAAACAGTTGAAGCACGTCCAAAAGCTTACAGTTATAATTAAATTAAACCTATTTAAATGCTGTATGGTCTTGAAACTACAGTGTGACATTAGTTTTGACATCTAAGCAACTTTGTTAATAACCAGGTGTCTACTAGTTGTTTAGTTGTTTGGATATCTATTAGGTATATAATATTGCATGTTGACGTACTAATATTTGTAATTGCTTACAGTTCAAAGTACAAATGCATGCCCGTACAGTTTCAAGAAATTTTACGATTGCGAAAAAACAACGGAGAACAAAAAGCGTATAGTATAAAGAATTACAGACAATAACACACGTTTCAAACAACTATCGAATAATCATAATGTATTCACTGCCATCAAGATTGAAATTAAATTGATGAAGCTGTCAACTTAGACGAAATATTATCTGCCAGATTTCGCGAATATTGCTAATGAATCGAAACGACCAGCATGATAACTAACAGCACAAGGAAAACTCAGATTCAATTAACAAAGGAGGTAGCATTTTAAATAGCAATCCATAATGCAAGCGTAACAGAATACAGCCAGTTTATAAAACAAAGACCAAATATTACCTCACTTCATCCGCCATTTTGGTGCTACTGGAACAAGCGCCAAGTTTTGGACGGGATATACTGGGAAGGAGCATCCAAATCGAGGCTTACTATTTAAAGAAAATGACGTAATTCTCATAGAGTTTACAAGATGGCTTCCCTGTTTGGAGCGAACGCTTTCTCCACACAAGTGGGACAAAGAATAGGTACGTCTAAGGCCAGAATTGATTATTTGTGTGAACTTTTGAAATCTACCATCGTTTCTTTATCAGTGGAGAAAATATTTTGCTTACCCTGAATTTTGTTGACATTGAGAAGTTGGATCGAACACTCGATCATGCCTTCAGCAGTGACATCGATCGATAGTAAATCTTCATCTGTTGTATTTTCAGAGAAAGCCACCGATGGGAACCTTCCATCTGAAGACTGGGCGGCGAATATTGAAATTTGCGATATTATCAACGAGACGGACGAAGGGTGAGCGTTCATTCTTAGTAAAAAATGTTTCTGTTTTCAACTGTAAATCTGCAATCATGTTAGCTAACAATGATGTAAATTGCTACAATGTTCCAGAAGTAGTGTGAACTCCATGCAGACATGCGAAATCATCAATAATTGATAACAAATATCACTATTTTAGATCTTGATATTGTAATAATTGCATATTTATACAGGCCTAAAGATGCTGCCAGGGCAATCCGCAAGAGATTAGCAGGAAACAAGAACTTTAAAAGTGTTATTTTGACTTTGACGGTAGGTGATGATGTACTGACTGAAATGTAC
The DNA here is from genome assembly GCA_029204205.1 of Desmophyllum pertusum. Classification (NCBI taxonomy): domain Eukaryota; kingdom Metazoa; phylum Cnidaria; class Anthozoa; order Scleractinia; family Caryophylliidae; genus Desmophyllum; species Desmophyllum pertusum. The sequence continues at coordinate 202,798 of MU825930.1, read as the reverse complement.
AAGAGATTTCAAGAAAATTTGCTCGCACGTGCATTAAAATTTGTTGTTTTAGCCCTAAATTCTAGCAAGCCCTGGAGTTTTTCTTCCTCTTTTCATTCAAGTGATGGAACTTTAATATTTCATACATAGATCAGTGATCATGTTTTCTACTTTATACATGCCAGATAAACTGTCTCAATCACAAACCTGTAGCTAACATGTAGTTGTACTATTATTTATTTATCAATTTGTTTGGTTCTTATTGCATTTTAATCCTCAGAATTGAGGGTACGGCTTCATTGGTAAATAAATTCGAGCAAAATGGATATTTTTAAAACAACAACAACTACAACAACAACAACTTTATATTTCAATAAAATTATATTTCATTCATTAACTTCTTTCAATTTATGTTTTTCCTATTATGTAACTAAATCAGTTAAGCTTGCCCATGTTTTTACCAACAAATTAACAAGATTAATAAAAATATTGACTTTCTATACTAGGGTTATAAACGGTAGACTATTTCTGCAAAACATGCTCTCATCTTGTAGCTATAAAATACACACTAAATCACTGATGGAATGTCTCGGAGGTATCAAAATATCTTACATACAAAATTTATTGGTTATATGAATGTGAAAGGAACCGAAAGCACTTGATTTTCATGGCAAAATGTTGTAGATACTAAGTATTTAATTTAAATATTGTATATTTATATTCTTATGACTTAATTGTAGCATTGTTTTCAGTTTCATGAAATTGAATTGCAAATTATTGTTTGGAACCTTCTATTTTGGTATGGGTCATATAATGATTTTAGAACTGACATCAATAAACAGGTTTTTCCATAACCAAACTTGACATCCTTCTAGAAAAGATGGGATAGAAAAGGGGGGGAGGGGAGGGGTTTAAATGTTTTTTGTTCCTTGAAAATAATCATGTTCTTCAGTGTTTGTCAAAAGTGTGATCAGGGATTTGTGTTCCTCTCTTCCCTGAGTACCTCTGTGCTGCACATCCCGATTATCCTTGTCCAACTCTCCTATGGACTGTATCTGAGATTATCTGAGAAGGCTTAACCTCTTCATGTGTAAACCCCAGAGATCATAGGAACCTGATGATTCATCAGGCTGGCACTGATTCTGGTTTCCGTAGCATGAAGCGGCTAGGAGTCTGCTACTCCCTGGGGCCTGGATGGAATACTAGTGCATCACAGGCTTCCCCCCCCCCCCCCCCCCCCCCCAGCATTTTCTTTAGGTGGGTCCAAACATTTGCTTTGCACAGTATTTTTCCAATATTCCTGGGAGGGTCTCCAACTTCAAGTTATAGTTCTTTACAAGGAAAGTACTAACCATTGAACCATATTTCCAACCCTGTTTTGGTAGGTGCTTGAGACTTGTGTCAAAAACTGTGGCCATAGATTCCATATGCTCCTTGCCAAGAAGGAATTAATTGATGAACTTGTAAAAATTTTAAATCCAAAGGTAGGCCTTTACGTGATAAAATGTTCAATGTCTTTTGTAACATTCAATTAACTTAGCAACATTTCAAGCTGTTTTACTGCCCATCTTCAGGCCTTGAGGAACTTGAAATTGACCCTAAGCTGACATTTTGTGATAAAATTGCGTTAGGGTAAACTTCATGTAAGCATCACAAAATCTCACTTTAATTAGCTTGTTGCAACAAGCGTTATGAAATGCACTTCCATTTTCCCAGTTCAAATTTCACGTCACAAGCACTGAAGCGCAAGAGAATGATTGGAAACGTTTCCATTCCTTGCGCTTGCATAATGTGTTTGCATTACAGTAGTTCGCACATACCGGTACATTTGCTTTCCGATTTTCAGAGTAATCCTCCACAAGTTGTCCTGGATAAAATTCTTTCTCTGATCCAAGACTGGGCCGATGCCTTCCGCGGGTCACCTGATCTATCTTATGTGCTGGAGACATACGATTCACTCAGAGCACAAGGTTTGAATGTTTTGTTAATTAGTAGTACTCAACATGCAAAAACTACTACAGTCGAACCCCTATTTAAGCGGCCACCCTCAGGGAAATGGCAAGTGGCTGCTTAATAGGGGTTGGCCGCTTAATCAGGGTTTTATTTACAGTATATACACTGTACGCTGCTTAATAGGGGTTCGACTGTAACCATAAAATAGCATCCTTAGCAACAACTCTGTTGTTAAGCTTGAGTCCCTTAAATCCTTAATCCTGTTCAAGAGTGTCACAATAATTCAAAATTAAACAAAAAATGCAAAAAATTCATGAAACTCTAGTTTTCATTTAATTAATGAAATGCACTAGGATTTGTTCCATAGACTTGAAAGTTAGAGCCAACTACATGTAGTACAGCATAACAAACAGTGCGACATCTGAAATCACTGCTCAATTTCTATCATTTGAATGGTCACAGTGAGTAGGGTTTCATCCACAGAAGCAAGGATTTGAACCACAGGAAGTGACACCTTTAACCTTTCACGATTCTGGGATTGAAAGGGTTAAGGTCTTGAGAACATCAAGACCAATTTTGTTGAAGTGTCATTTCTTAGTAATAACATGGTACTTATTAGTGTTTTCTCTTTGGACTTTAGGTGTGGAATTTCCTGCCAAAAACTTAGATACACTATCTCCAATCTACACACCACAAAGGGTAAGAAGCAGTATTTCATTAAATAATCAAATTTGTTTAATTTTAACCTGCAATCAGGCCCCGGTTGGGACTTTTTATGGTTAGGATCTTTTACAGTTGCCCAGACTCAGACTTGCCCGGTTCGGACTTTTCCGACTTGGACTTTTCCGGTTCAGACATTTCAATCTCGAACTTACCCGGTTTGGACTTTTCCAGTTTGGAATTGCTTGGCTCAGACTTTTCCGGCTCAGATTTGTCCGGTACAGAGTTTATACGAGCTAGAGTTCAAATGTGGCTTTGTCAAGGCAGCCGTAAGTAGAGTTGTCCGGTTGCGAGAGTGTCCGCTCAGAGAGAATCGTCTGCAGCATTGTAATTTTATAAATTATTTTTGAGACTTGGTCATTATATCTGTCAATAACAATAATTTATTGATATAATAATATTATTATTTTTATTAATTATGGCAAATAAAATGTTTCCTATGATGTTTCCTATGATTTCAATAATAATAATTATTGCTGTAATCATGGGAGATGTTTTATTTGCCATCAGACACAACCAGAGCGACCTGCAACAGCAATACCACCAAGGCCGCCTCCCTCCCAGGTAATTTGAATTAATTTGCATTCTTCTACTCCAACAGTCCATAGGCCAGTGACGCAAGCTACTACTGATACACATCTTTCTCGTTGTATAAATTAATTCACTTTTCAGATGCTGGCGAAAAGTCTGCATGTATGGTACCTTGTTTGATTACAACAATCATTCTTCTTTTTTTTTCTGCAGCCTCCAGTTATTCCTCCACAGGCAGTCCAACCTGTACCTGCAATGGTTGCACCTGGTGGCCCTGTGGTACCTACACCTGAACAGCTGGGAAAAATACGCTCAGAGCTTGATATTGTCCATGGAAACATCACTGTCATGTCTGAAATGTTAACAGTAATGACGCCTGGACAAGAGGAAGCAGGAGATTTGCAGCTATTACAGGTAAACAGGGTTCCAGATAAGTTTTACAGGCAAGGTGTCAATGAGAAATACTGTAATTTTTAAGCACTATTTAGCCCTCCTCTCTATTAAGCCCCTCCTTTGGGAGTCAAATTTTGTAATAAGCCCCCCCCCCCCCCCCCCCTCTCTATTAAGCTCCTCGCCTTTCCGTCAGGATGATTTAAATGATGTTTCAGCAATATTTTCTGGCGTTTCAGTCACTTTGTATTGAAACGTGGTCTTTAATTTCCAGAAGTATCGTTGAGTTAGGGTATAAATGACATTGCATTTGTGAGACGGTGAAAAATTTCCCTGTGATCGTTTCCCCTCCGTATTCGCTCTGTTCTAAATGGGTTACACCAGGACACTACAGTGTAATACGCTCTCATCTTTTGCATTGTTCTCTTGACCTTATATGGTGAAATGACATAATAGTGGAATAATAATGTCTATTATATCCAAAGAAATAGTTGATCTGTGGAAGGAGAAGAGAAGGGATTCAGTTAGTAATATTGAAGCCACTCAGAATCATTACACAATGTAATATTTTTGTTACAGTATAATGGTATCTTTCCATTTTTTTAGGAATTAAATAGAACTTGTCGAGCCATGCAGCAGAGAGTTTTAGAGCTGATTGAAAGGGTAGCTAATGAGGAAGTAGTAGGTGAGTTGTGTGATGGAATTTTCAGTACAGTCGAACCTCCACTAACAGTTACCCTTATTACTCTCAGGTACCCTTATGACCCTCATTACCCTCAGTTACCCTTATTACTCTCAGGTACCCTTATGACCCTCATTATCCTCAGTTACCCTTATTACTCTCAGTTACCCTTATGACCCTCATTTACCCTTATTACCCTCAGTTACCCTCATTACTCTCAGTTATCCTCAGTTACTCTCATTACCCTCAGTTACCCTCAGTTACCCTCATTACCCACATTACCCTCATTACCCTCAGTTACCCTCATTACCCTCAGTTACCCTCATTACCTTCAGTTACCCTCAGTTACTCTTTTTACCCTCAGTTACCCTCATTACCCTCAGTTACCCTCATTACCCTCAGTAACTCTCATTACCCTCAGTTACCCTCAGTTACCCCTCATTACCCTCAGTTACCCTCAGTTACCCTCATTGCCCTCAGTTACCCTCATTACCTTCAGTTACCCTCAGTTACTCTTTTTACCCTCAGTTACCCTCATTACCCTCAGTTACCCTCATTACCCTCAGTAACTCTCATTACCCTCAGTTACCCTCAGTAACTCTCATTACCCTCAGTAACTCTCATTACCCTCAGTTACCCTCATTACCCACATTATCCTCATTACCCTCAGTTACCCTCATTACCCTCAGTTACCCTCATTACCCTCAGTTCCCCTCATTACCCTCGTTACCCTCATTACCCTAATTATACCCTCATTACCCTCATTATCCTCAGTTACCATCAGTTACCCTCCGTTACCATCAGTTACCCTCATTACCATCAGTTACCCTCAGTTTTTCTCAATTCCCTAATTACCCTCAGTTACCTGTCAGGGTTTGTTGGTTAACTGTCATGAATGTAAATATGATTGACAGTAATGAAAAACGCAATTGTTAGTTGGGTTTTTAACTTCAAAGTTTGTGTATTGTTGAAAGGCACAGTAATTGAAAATATAGTTCTAAGTTTTAAGAAACGTCATAATATATCTTTTGACATTATTTTTTCTTGTTTTTTTTTATCCCCTCAGGTTTGCTTTTAAGTGTTAATGATGATCTAAATAATGTGTTTATTCGATACGACCGATATGAGAGGTTCAGACAAGTGACATCGCAGTCAGCTCAACCATCAGAAGCTCCGTCAGAACCCCCGCGACCTGCTGCTGTGGAACCATTACCAGAACAAACTGGAAGGATGACAACGGCCTGGCCAGAAAATGCCACCAAGGTGAGAAAATTGTGTTCATTAGAAGTAATTCAGAGCATCCTGTTTTCAGCTCATTACTCACCACATGTACAGCTAGCCCATTCATGTCGACAAAGAACATTATTAGAATGAAAAATGTGGTTGTTGTTTATCGTGGTTAGATGAAATCATGATAGCTTTCTTTATTCTTTCTTGTTCTTTATCCTTTCTTTACAAGGCATACACACTAAAAGTTATTTGTCAACATCATTGGACTAGATTAGTGTTGATACTGTACTGCATGTCAAAAACTGAAAGGTCAGATCTATTGATCATGAGAGCCTCCTTAAATATGCATAAAAAGATTGGACTGCATGACAGTTGGGTCTGACAGACTTGTTAGTTCTGTTTGAAGCCTCAGGAGGCTTATCAGTACTCAGACGTATCCTTCTGGTCTGTATAGCATGAAGAAACCTTGGCTAGGAGTTTCACTTCTCCCCAACTGGATCAGATGCTAGTATATCGTAGGTTGCCTCCCAGCATTTTTGTCAGGTTGCCCTGACAATTTGCCCATACCATTTATACTTCTGGATGGAGAGAGGCACTGTGAGTGTAAAGTGTCTTGCCCAAAAACAACACTGACTCTGACCAGGGCTCGAACCTGGACCACTCGATCTGGAGTCCAACATGCTAACCAGTAGGCCAGTGGGTCTCCCATCGCAGGTTACTCAGCAAGTTTTGTCCTGTTTCCCAAACAATTGGTAGTACTTACCTGTTTATACACCTGAGTAGATGCAACATAAGGACAATTTCTTTGCTTGAACTGTTATGATCTCCAGTCCATTAGATACCGTGCCTCCGCTAGATTAGTCTGAGTTATGCAACATCATTGTATTGTTGTGTGACACTTTTTTGTGTGACCAGGTAGTACCAAAACAGTATCACCTGCTGTGTGACAGTGAGCTGCAAACCCCACATGCAGCGGTAGATCAGGTTACCTCTCAGGTGACACACTGTATCTGTTGTGTGACAGTAATCAGGCTTAATAACCTCTCAGGTGACACACTGTTTCTGTTGTGTGACAGTTAATAGTGGACTGAGATAATTAATTTTTTTCGGCTGAACTGCTTACACCTTTGCCGTAAGTAACCACAGTAAAAAGGAAAAGTCTGCACTCGGGCAAAAGGCACTGCCAAAGGTTTTCCTGGTTTCACGAAACAACTAGGAGTTTAGCTACTCCCCCTGGATGGGGGATGCTAGCCCATCACTGGTTACCTCTTTGCATTTTGTCAGGTTGCGCTAACAGTTCACCAATGCCCATTGATACTCCTGGCCTCAGTTGTTCAAAGGATGGATAATGCTATCCACTGTGTAAATTACTATCCAATGGGCAGCTTTGTTTGTTTTGTTATCTGGTGGATAACCGTTATCCACTCTTTGAACAACCAGGCCCTGGATAGAGAGAGTCACTGTTAGTAAGAGTAAACTGTCTTTTCTAGCCAAACAACACAATGACCCTGGTCAGTGCTCAAACCCAGATCACTTTATCTCTCAATCTGGTAGTTGGTTAATAATATTACAGTCAAGATAACTTTAGTGTATCTGTTTATTTAGACTCCAGGAACAGTGGAAACATCTCAACCAACACCACCAGCTCCAGCACTAGCACAAGCAGCTGTGTAAGTGCTTGTTAAAACATAATATAAAGTCGAACTTGCCGAAGCAGACATCCTTGGGACTATTGTTACTGTGTTAGCTAAGGAGAGCTGTCTGCTTGTGGGGAGTTACAAGTACAGTGTTCGTGTGTGACCAGGGCCATACGTAGGGAAGTTATCTCTTTATGGGAGGTTTCTACATTTATGCAGTGTTTGTGTGGCCAAGACCTGACTCGTCCCCAGCCACCTCTCTTGTATCCTATTAATATTAACGAGAGAAGTGTGGTCGAGGGAGCCCGAGGTTCCCTTCGTCGGGCTTCCCTTAGTCCCCAAGACGGTCGCATTTCTCTCATAGGGGACTGAGGACGGCTGGAGACAAGTCAGGGCCAAGACTATGACATAGATTCCACTTACATGTAGTAGAGGTGTCTGCTTATTTGATGTGGCCAGGGCCACGATTGGGTGTCCACTTAGGAGAGGTGACTGCTTATGGGAGGTTAATAATGTAGTACATGTATGCATGGGGCCAGGAACAAATATACCATCATTTCTTTCCACATAGTCCACTTAAGGCCTCAACATTCTCTCAACATTTGTTGAGAGCCGATGAGGCCATTTGACACTCCCTTTGTCTCAACATCTTCTCAACATGTTGCAACATCTCTCAACATGACTCAACAAATGTTGAGAGAATGTTGAGACCGTTTGATCGGGCCTTTACAGTTCAGTTCAGTTCATTTTTATTCACACTTATTTCGATTACAATAAATTATTAACAATCATAAGAAGAAGGAAAAAAAAGAAAGAGGACAGAGCAAGTATGAAATAACATTTTTTTAAGGGGAAGTGTGTAGTGGCCAAGACATGTCCGCCTATAACAATTAACCTTCTTGTAATGTCATTAAAAGATTACATAATAAGAGGTGTTGTTGTTAGAGGTTCAACTGTAGTACCATGTCTTTTAGAACATTCTGCCAGGCTCTGACCTTATAAATGTTATTTTTCTTTTCTTTGTTTTGTTTCTCAGAGTCGCAGATTCATTGATTAGTTTTGACGATGAGCAGCCGGCTCCTTCCCAGGCTCCCTCAGTCAATAGCGTGACCTCTCAGGTGCAATCCATGAGTAAGTGATCCCTTTGATTCAATGCTGGATTATCCATCAAAATTTTGATTTGCGCATGCCCAAAGAAAATGTTTTTGAACTACTGGCCTCAAAGTAGAAGGGGATGTTAGTTGCCATGTTGCAAACTAAGCTTTAGACATTTGGACTATAAACTGTCGAGATAATGGCCAGAAATAGGCATCTGTGGTGTTAGATTGCCGTTTTTTGGAAAAACCCAGGAGTCAATTATTATTGGTTAATATTATTTAATCACACAGTGTCTCGTTTTATTTCTTGTACCCAGACATTGCACCCACCACTCCTGACCAAGATGAGGAATTTGACATGTTTGCCCAGTCAAGAAAAAGCACATTTGATGAGAGTAGACAAGGGTGAGTTATAATAACAAGGTGGTTATCAGGTTGGTATACAAAAATGTTATTTTGGCCAGTTGTACTTAGACTGCTCACACGTCCAGGGTCCCTAAGGGGTCATAGGGCTTCAGGACGCAAGCTTTTAAAATACAGGGCTCCATCCAGAAAAACGTGCCCAATGCCCTATTGCATTACCTTAGGGCTCCAATGAGTGAGCATCTACATTTAATGACTGTATCATGGAGAGAAACGCCCTGGGCTACAGGCTCCAAATATAAAACTGTAGAGTCCCTCTCCTCCCTCCCCCCTTTTACCGTCTGGCACCCAGCAGTATGCATCACACTCAAAGTGAGAGTCCATTTTGACCCCTTTGGTGGCAAGTGAGGGACAGCACTCCTTGGGGTTTGTGGATGATTGCCTACCTTGTTTATGCCCTCCATGATCATACAAGGCGAAAACAGTATACTCAATATGAAGCTACATTGCAGGCACACCTTGTCTTGTTGTGGCAGTTTCAAATCGACTGTAGTCCTACATGATACACTATAATTTATGAGAGTTTCTTTAGTAATGGCAGACTTCACTGTCTAGCAGTAGTTCTATAATTGACATATTTATTTATTTTTGTTTTATGTGTTTTCCAGTGGATCGTCTTACACGGATAATCTTCAGCCATTTGATCGCTCGATTGCCAGTTCTATGTCTATTCAAAAGACGGATCCCACTGAACCACAACCGAATAAGGTACAGTAAACATCCACATATAAGACAGGGCTCGACAAAACCCCCGTCCGGTCGTCCGGGGCAAGTAGATTTTCCTCTCGGGCAAGTAACTTTCTCTGCTCACTTGCCCGACGGGCAAGGGCCCAGGCAAGCCTTCTGCCAACTACATTGTTAAAATGACGATTTTGTGAAACAAAACAGTAAATTTTAAGCACATTTGGTCGGGGTAATCAAGGGTTTTAGATGAAGCTTGACGAAAATTACAAGGAAATAGGCTGAAATAGGAGACGCCTACAAACAACTGTGTGCGCGATAAACTTACCGTTCGCTGGGAAACCTGCTTTTTTCAGTTCTAACTTTGCCATAAAATCAGTCACAGAATAAATTAAAGTTAAAAAACAATTTATCTGGTCTTGTTTTGCTTTCATTAAGAGAAATATAGGCCAAAACACGTCAACAAAGATTCTTTCGGCTCCACAAGCGGCCATGTTTTAAAATCGCCCCAAAATGCATTGCAAGCCGTGCAAACCATTGAATACGTCATGTATGCCGATAGATTGTGTCTCTGGTGAGAGGCACAAGCACAGACATTTTTCTTAGGGGCAACTAAACCCTGCAAACCAGTTTGTAACTTTGGAAGTAAATTAAACCAAAAACACATTACAGTACACATAGGTAGAACAGAGAGCCAAACTGAAGGCCTAACCAGTGTATTTTCGTTTTCTTTGTTTCATGAATAATTAATGAGTTTGAGAACCTGGGCAAGTGGGGAGGTGCCCCGGGCAAGCAAAATTTGAGAGTTGCTTGTCCAAAGGGCAAGCTGGAATTCCAATTTTTTTCGAGCCCTGTAAGAACCTATAGTGATTAAGAAACTGTAGGCTAAACGTTTGGCATTTAAACCCCCATTTTATAAGAACCAACCATTAGCCTCCATTGGAAAGTAGTTTACTAGGAAACGAAGATTACGAATTGTTTTCATGTACTGTAATGGGAAAAATCTCTTAGCATTCTTTCAATTTATAGGGCACAGTTGTTCAAAGGGCGGTTAACACTAGTACTATCTATCCACTGGATAAATCACTATCCAATGGATAAGTTATAACAAAACAAACTAGTCACTATGTTATCCACTGGATAGATATCGCTATCCACAGGATAAATCAATATCCTATGACTGAGTCCAGTAATGTGATAATGATGTGAGCTTTTACTAAATGAGTATTTTGTTTTGCTATTTTCACAGACAGCAGAACCAAGGTAAGAGTAATATCGTAAGTTGTCTTATTTCACACAAACCATCTCGATGGATGACAGTTTTGTTAATGATGATTGATCACCAGTGATCAATCCAGGGGCCTGTTGTTCACAAGCCGGTAGCATGAAGTGACTAGGAGTATTGCTACTCCCCCTGGATGTGAGGTTACCCCGAACATTTTGTCATGTTGACCTAACCATAGAAAAATTTATAATTTTTTTTCTGAAAATACCCCATCCCTTCTTTTACTTTCCTAATCAGTGGTCTTCAATACCGAGACATTTTGTTGTCTGTCGCACATGCTACACATTTTACACGGCATTTCACGAAGGCCAGTTTTGCAATGGAAGTGTCTGCAAACGGCAATCATTTTTATCCAATCAAAAACTAGCGCGAGCACTCACAAGTAAGTACTCCGAAAGCAATCGCGCCAGCAAATACGTCATGCTGCATAGTAACTGTCCCGGATCAACTGGTACTTGTTCCCCCGACTGTGCTACGCAGGTTAGTATACATTAAAAAATAGGTACGCAACGCGTACATGTGTCTACTGCAAGGTTTTCCCTAGGTTGATTTGTCATTGGAAGTGGTAAAGTCTTTGTCACTAAATATGATTTACTCAAAATACACTAGCCAGCTTGGAAAGGATGGTTTCAAAAACTGCTACGAGCTTGTTGCTAACAGGATACGTCACCATGAGCATGTCTACTTGCGTCCAAAACTAAAATCAAGTTTTTTTTCTTTTGTTAGTGCAATGGATGACATAGAGTCGTGGCTTAATGTAACAGAAGAAGACGTGGTAAGTACACTTTTGATTTTCAAACTGTTAAAGGAGCTATGTCACGATATTTTAAGCCATTTTTGCGAAGTGCAAAATCACCTTCAAATTAAAGAAAGTCTCAAAATAATAGTTTACTCAGGTAGAAAAACACCAAAGAGGTAATAATAAACCAAACAGGAACAAGGATGGTTGAGGATGGAGAAGATTAAAACGGATTTGAAAAAAATGGCCATTTTTTTTAAGATGCGCCATCCGTGACGTAGCTCCTTTGAAGGGAGTGTTTCACGGTTCAGCGCATGTGTACGCGTATACGCTTTTCAACTTTATCAGTTAAAAAAAACCCACTCACATGTACTTCAGTAATCACATACTATAATAAGTCCAAGCAAAAACGACGAATGACCAAAATTCACTTAACGGATTACACCGACAATGTCGACATTTAATACCAGAATAAATTACCAGAATAAAGTGTTCGAGAGGTAGATTGTAGACCACCCGATGTCTTTATCAGGCTAATTTTGCCCTTTATGTCATTAACAAGTAATTGCATGATTCCTCGTCAAATTAAGGATTAATATCACTTGTGTTTTCAGAATTTGCAAATTTCTGAAAACACACGTGGTATTAATGCTTAATTTTACTCAGCACCATGCGATTACCTGTACTTACTGCAAGGAGGCCGCCAACCTCGTTCCCAGGGTCTCTCTTCTTCCTGCCAAAAGCGATTTTGGCGGGAAGAAGAGAGACCCTGGGAACGAGGTTGGGAGGCCGCTAAATCGAGTCATTCGGTATTGACTGAAGTGGAGGACTGGACGAAAAATATTTGACTGTTGGTCTCGATCTCACGCGCACCTCCGCTCACAAGCCAAATATATTCCCTTCCGGCCCTCCCAGTCAGTCAATAAGCAGCTCTTATTGTTCTTCACTTGACAGACTAATGCAGAAGCTGCTGCTGCTCAACAGGCTGCCGAGGGAGACACCTTAACTACTTCAGGTTTGTAGATCTTATCGATAACGAAGTGAAAAGCTTAAGTGATACATTTGATACCACACAAAGGGACATCCCAGCTAGTTGTAAAATTGAAATTTTAATTCGTTCTACACAATATCGCGAACCATGCATGGTCTCATGACCATCGCATTGACTTTGAAAACGCTTCCATCATTGACAAAGGTAACTAACGAGACGGACAATAACTCTTGCCCTTTACCAAGACAGTACAACATTATTTTGAACAAACATTTTTATCTGTTCCTATCATTTATGTATTTTTATTACTTCTTACATTTTTTAATTCATGCGTGTTTTCACCATACATTTTAACCCATCAAAGACTGCAGTCAACAGCCGAAAGCTCGGTCAGTTCTTCAGCTTTTTAGCCAGAGAACGTTTTTTTATATTTAATCGAAATGATCAACCCAGGCTACGGTTCTTCAATTTTCTTACAATGTTGGGGTTGGCATACTAAACTCCTTTCCAAATCGTCTTGTAATGCTGTTACACTATATATTTCACTTTACGATTGCCGTCTGGGCGGCCATTTTGGAGTGTTCTCATTGCCGTTGTTATTCTTTCAGAGTTCGACGAGTTCCTTGCGGACCGTGCAGCAGCAGGTGGTCAGCGGACTGGCAGTGTAAAGTCAGGCGTCAGCAGGCCGAGACAGAGACAGATGCAGATGGAAAATGAAGCTGATGATGAAATGTTCGGCTTATGATTCACCTTTAAAGACACTTCTCTTCTTTAACCCTTTCACTTCCAAGAGTGCTAAGTTCAAAACTGAGGAAAAAATCTGGAGTTTAATTTTGCAAAATTGTCAAAAACAAACAGCACCACATGAAAGTACTGCTCAATAGCTTTCATTTGAATGGTCACACACTAGGGTTTCATCCACAGACTCAGACGTTACAACCACATTATTTTATTTACTCAAGGTTTGACTCTGGGAGTGAAAGAGTTATAACTTTTAAACGTTGTTTTTGGAGATTTCTCCTTCCGTAAATGGACCCTGACCTGGACGTCTGTTGCGTGACGAGGAGTTTAGTCACTGACACTACTAAAATATAGCAACAATCTCCTTCGCGGCTGTTATTTAATCGTCACGCAACGCTTCTCCCGTCGCGTGACAATCCAATAAACGGTTGCGAAGGAGACTACCTTTACAGTCGACCTCAGGAACGTCACGCAACGCTTCGTTTGGAGAAATATTGTGGGAACGACTGTCACGGATGTTACAGCCAATAAGAAGGCTGGACGGTCGTCATCTCACGTCTCTCCAGACAATAGTGCTATTGTCTGTATAAACTGTGTCTTAGTTTCAAAAATGCATCTTAAGTGGTTTTCACCAAGAGAGTATGATCTAAGAGAAGGATTCCCCTTGCTCCATGATAATATTTTGAAATCTGTGAAAGTTAGTTTTATTTCCTTCTGATCGAGGCTCCGACGTCACGTTACTCGAACTGACCAATCAGGTAGCGCTCTTAAAATAGCTCAACTATGGACTGAAAATTAAAAATAGATTTCAAAAAATTATCATCGGAAGAGACCCATATATGGAGGAATGCTTCTCTCGAATCATTCTCTCTTGTTTTAAGCCAATCAAAATCTAGATGATATGGAAAATATATAATTATAGTACTTTTAAGAATTTTCTTTAGGATTCGTCTATATGTACGAATTCTTCCTTGAAATTGTCCCCAAAGACGGAAAGACTTCTTTCTTTAGTTTTTGTGGCGATACTGGTGATATTGTTTTGTTTGAAAATATGTTAGGTAGAAAAAGAAAGACATAACTTAACTATACGAGCGTATAGGTACATGTAGGTAAACAAATAGTTCCAATGTTGCCAGGATAAAGCATGAAATCGGGCACGAAAGAATAATTGTCGATAGAGTATAATATAACACTTATTAATACTGTGTTCGTAATCAGGCATGATAAATATAAAAACTGGAGTTGACACTGATTTCAAAGATTTAAGAAAACGTTTCGGTCACTTCAGTGACCTTCGTCAGTTCGAATGTGAATTCTCAGTGTCAACTCCAGTTTTTATATATAACACTTATTATTTCTAAATAATCTTCTCCTTAACCTTGGTAGTGTGTAGTGTATGAAACACGGTACGGAGAGTTGTAGGTCACATGGCAGTCTTCAAGTCTTCTGCTATCATTGCTAAATTTAAAGTTAGCATCTCGGTATTTTAAATATTTACTTCAGCGTTATGTTTTGTGGAGACCTACCCGGGAGACGTAGGAACAAGCCTACGAGCAAGCTCTCTTGGGAGTGGTGGGAGAGGGAAAGAGAGCCCCTTTCTCTCTCTCCTACCTCCAAGAGAGCTTGCTCTACTCGCAGGCTACGTGGGAACGAGATGTCTGGAAAATCTTATCGTCGTTTCAAAGATAATCATGTAAAAAAGGACAACTCAGATGATTTATAGACAGAGAGCAGGAGAAAACTCGGCGGCAGGAAAATTAGTATTCTAATTATGCTTAGTTAAATCTGTTGTTAGGAAAGCCGAGTTGTTTGTTCATGGCATTGTGGTGTCTGCTATGTAGGCATCAAGCTCAGTGGAAGAGACAGTTACTACTATGGTAGTACGGTAAAGAGGCGCGCGCGTGTGCGTGTATTTTAGCAGGATTTGGAGAAGCTAAATCATAGGAAACCCTACAATAGTGGTTTGATTTTTTGTAGAACACTAACCATTAGGAAGTGAGGATGGCTATTGACCCGGTATTAAATGATGCCTAACAGTAGCTTGAAGTCATTTAGTTTAGATTTAAGGTTCATAAAGTCATTATTCCCTAATATATTATTTCATATTTTTAGAGTGACAGCGCGCCTCATCGTAACTCCGGCTCACTTCCTCTTTCCTCTAAACAAAATAGTTCAGTTCACTTAATCTAACGAACACTTCAAGTTTTATAAAGTCTGAGTTTATTGTTTTGAATTACTTCATAGAAACAACATCTGTTTATTAAGAGATTATTTAAGAAGACTGACTAGGCTTGAAAAGCAGTTTTTCTTTTTCAATGAAATAAAAGAATGTCCAACAATCACAGCTGGCTTTGTGTGATGACGTACATATTATACATACTGTAGAGCTCTCATGACAATTTTAAGGGGCGGGAGGGTGTGGGGCAAAAAATAAAGGGGCGCTTTTCGCAAGAAACCATTTCGGAAGTACCAAATAGTTGTGAACGGCTGGAGACCAAACATCAAAACTCCCAGAAGGGGTTAGAGGGATAGCCTGTATCAGACGTTAGGTTCCGTGGTGGTGAGCGGCGTCGGTCGCCTTTTTCTTCGCGCCGCTTCCATAACCGAACGCTTGGCACAGATTACTCAAGGAATTCCCCCTACCCATTTCATAGCAAATGTAGTCCTGCCAGGCCAAGATAACTAATTTCATCTAAAAAATGTTAAGTGAGGGATGCTATTGTTCTCGAAAAAATCAATGGCTCTTATGAGCACCCTCGTGAATGAATAGATCGTTTTCAGTCACGTGACCACCTTACAATTGGCCGCCATATTGGTGCACATCACATGCACATGTAAACACGAAACACTAAGCTAAAAAATGGTTTTATGCTCGATTTTTGGCTGTGGGACCCAAAGTGTCCGTGATAAAGGAGTTTCTATGGCAAGAATACCTTCAGTTATAACTAATCAAGGTGAAGAAGTGAGGAAACGTTCCGAGGAGAGGCGAAACAAATGGATATCCGTCTGCGATCAGTAGAGAAGACCTCACAGACACCATTTTTGGAGCACGGCCGAGTCTGTGGCAAACATTTTATCTCCGGAGAAGCGGCAAAACTGTGGGATAGTTACGATCCAGATTGGATTCCAACCCAAAATCTAGGTCATGAGAAATGTGATTCTGCCGAAAAGCTTCAAGCCGATCTAGAAGCTGCCGCGAAGCGAGATGAGAGAGCCAGAGATCGTGAGCTGAAACGTGTTTCGGCAGAACATGAAATTTGGTTGTAGGCCTCGAGACTTCGGAAAGATTGAAATTGCTTTTGCGTGTAAAAGCTGGTCTCGAGAGCCAAATAGCAAAGCAAATCAGTCGATTTAACCGGCGGAAGGCAGTCGGGTTCGAAGCGTTTCCCCTCTATCAAAACAGGATCGATTCGAATCGATCCCAATAGTCGAGATTTTCTTTAGATAGCGCTCTCCGACTTTTACATCCAGCTTTTTAGCGTAATCAGATATTGGACATGGGACTATATTGTCTGGATCAGACGAAGGAATATAATTTGTTTCGCTAGAAGCCATTAAACTGGAAGGAATTATAATTTTGGACTATGTTTGCATGTATTAGTAGCTGAAACACGTGACTCAGATGTGCACCAACATGGCGGAAATTAATTCTGTGACGTCACGTGAAAACGATCTATAAATTAATCTGCATAAATTAATTAGCGCGATGAAAGCTTACAGCCCATCGAGCGAGTGAAATTTGTCCACCAAATGCTTCAACCCGTTCATTGCTTTCGCATTCACGAGTTAAAAATGAACTCAACAAATAAAATTTATTTGTTATTGAATTAAATTAACGTTCGACTCACTCAACTGATACAATTATTCAACATGCAGTTAGTTACCACCGCATAGCCTAACTCTCGTGAAAAACAGTAAGTATTCTAAAGGCCGTGCAACGTTCGTGCAATTACATCTACGAGGCAGTATCGATTAAAGCCGAGGTTCGCCGATATCTAGGGGCTGGGCCGAGACCTCGCAACCTCGTTCCCAGGGTCTATCTTCCCGCCAAACTCGATGATCGCTTTTGACGGGAAGAAGACCCTGGGAACGAGGTTCGTACTCGACGGCACAGCCCCCCCCCCCCCCCCCCCCCCACTCCCCCGACGACACACCTTCGGTACACGGCTTATGTGGAGCTTTATCCGCGCTAGAGCTAATCACAAACAACCATTAAAGTTTACATATATAACACATCAAATCTGAAATGTTGTCCATACCTGTTGTCAGTTGAGGTCTGCACTCTTAGACTTTGTCAGGTCGCATTTTGGTGATAGCATGATATGTTTTGACTTATTGGTTTATTTTTAATATCCAAAAGGTGAACTAAAAATTCAGCACTCCCTGAAATGCGGTTTTAAAGGCTGTGCTCTAGAACAACCAGAAGTTTATAACTTAAGGAACAATGCGTTTAGAATATCCTTTGTAGTCTCCCCCCCTACCCACCACTTTGTAATCATCCTCAAACGGGATGACTGACGTTTTACCATCCCAATTGGATTGCCAACTTCCATGAATCAACCAGCTTGAATTTGACACAATTCAGTTTACTGATAAGCTTACATTTATTCTGTCGTGTTACGAGGAAGGGTGAGTTCTTTTTCAAATTTTATAAGGGGGCACTCATTTCAGGAGAGGCGCTTTATCGACAACGCCCTGAGTATATTAATCAGTGTTAAGACAACGCCTGGGTATATAAAGTGAAGAAGAGTTGGGCATGGGCGAAATGAACGCGCGAAGCGAGAAAGAATACTGAAAGGAGAGAGGACTAGGGAGAGCGTCTTTGTTTGCTCGTTCCAGTTTTTTTTCTCCCGGCTTCGCGCGTTCCGTTTCAATATATGAGCTTCAAAAAGATTAAACCTGCGCGATCGAATAGGTGTCCAATTTACAAAGCTATACAAGTGTCTTGATACTCAGTCTTAGCCGAGTAAAAATGCAGGAACTTGAGCCACGCCCGCAAAACAGGAGTGCGGTCAGCAGTTTTAGGGGTTCCTTTTAAAATTTCTGACGAGCATCTCCGTCACTTTTAACAACAAATCAGTTTTTTTCAGGCGACTTTTCACTGCCCTTTTTCGCCAACGCGGTTAGCCAGCCTCATTTCCTATAATTTGTTTTTACCCTGGGTTCAAAACTTAGCGTCTTGGACGAATCAAAAGAAAATAGTACAGGCTCCTGTGGGATAAAGATATCAGTATCAAGTAACAAAGTTCTTCGTAATTGGTTTACCAGTAATTGGAAAAAATCTCTGATAGATAATTCTGAAAATTTCAAAAATTATATGGAAAGTGACCACTTTCGACTGTTTTGAAACCCAGAAAAATTCCCGCCTGTCAGTTCAAAATTCGCGGTCAATATGTACTCCAAATATGGTATTCTATTGTCTCAATTGTCCAATCACATTCGCGGATTCCCATTCCGGCCTCTTACATATGCGCTGTTGGTTTGTTTTCTGCGCATATCGCACATGTTCCTTTGTAGGAAATGTTTTTGATTTGAGATTTGGGCCATTTTTGCTCGTGTCTATGATTGATCTCCGGATTCGTTCGACTCATAAACGCAGGATGTGTTCCTGCCCGCACCTGAAAGACTTTAAAAAGGCCGATGGCTTGAAAGTCTTTCGCAAAGTCCACGCGCATTTCGTCTGCTGTGGTTCGCGTGAAGCAAGGAAACGAAAGGTACACAGGTTGTAAATTTCCGCGATGGATGTTTACCGGCCTGAAAATGCGTCATTGTGATTTTATGCTCATGTTGTTAATTTTTCTTGACTCAGGCCAGCTTGTGTTATTGCCACGAATGTGGAACTTACTCGGGTCGACTTCACTCCTGCCTTTTCTGCGTCTATTTTGGTTGCTACACCGGAAACCGGCACATTCACCATCACGCGCAATCAACTGGTCATTCTCTAGGTACGGAACTAGCAAAGTCTCTGTAAATGCCTCGGTGCTCTGTGCCGATCAGCTGTCGCATTCATAACTCTATTGTTTGCCTCTGCTGTTTTTAGCTTTGGACTTGACGCATGGCGTAGTGTACTGCTTCGTGTGCAGAGACCATGTTTACGATCTGGATTTGGAGAAAATTGGTGTCGAGCAAGCCGTAAGAGCTTGGAAGACTCTAGGTAAGAAGTTGTGCTCGCATCGCTTCAGGAGAAATGCTTTTAATCATATACATAGCAAAGCTTCATAGTTTAAAAGCCAGAGAATAGAAGGGAATAAAATGTGCTCTAGAAAAGCGAGATGTACACATAATGTACATGCAGCGACAGGATTGTACATTTCAGCACATGCCATCTTTCATTTTATTTGAGGTTAAATATTTTCAGTGTGCATGCCATAACTTGTCATTTTATGCAAATAATAGCGATTGTTCAACATTTCCATGTATCCTGCTAGCAATAATCACAATGAAGATAGAAAAGATACATCGAAGTTTGAACTTTTCATCATTTATTGTGAAATTGTTGCTTTGTGTTAAGCTTATTTTTTCCACCTCGAGAACTTCAATATGTCCATCGTTCAAAGTTCGACCTTTTCTACAATATTTTAATTATGACCAAACACTGTAATCAAACGGCGAATATCTAAAAGAGATCCAGAAATCTGTAAATTAATAAAATTCCCCGCCAACTTTGAGTCGCACAAAAATAAATCCCCCAACGCACCAAAAGTTACGAATGCCATTGAAATTCCGCTGATTTTGAAAACAAACTCGAAAAAATATGAATAAATTAAATATCGCTTGAGCTAAGATGTATTTTTTAATCCAGTGAAGTGTTTTAATAGTTTGCGAGGAACTATTCTTGTGTTGTTCCAGAAGATAAAATAATCTGGAAGCACTTTGTTGACATGGAGTTGACCTTGACCTTGGGATCGTCTGTAAAGGCTGCTTCTGTGTCACTTTCAGTGATGATGATAAATAATTTATTACCAATGGTGCATGTCAATGTCACTTGTCCTGAATCCAAATAAAAGTAAAATAAAAGTGTGACAGGTTTCTTGCACCTTTCTTTGTTCTTTTTTTGTAAACTTATCATAGATGAGTTTTTCTTGCCAATGGACACCTCATGTATTTGTGGATTTTCATGAATATATTATTTGTTCTTATATGGTATGTTAGAAGCATCAAACTGAAAGGTACAAGTTTTATGGGGTCTATGGGCATTCTCTCCTGGGAGATATTTACATCTAAGACTTGTTTAATTATTAATGGTTGTTAATTCTTGTAGCTGCCTTACTGGCTGAATTTTGTTATTGCGTCACTGTCTCATCATTACTCACATTGTATTTGCTCCATATGTCCCCATTTAGCAAGATCCACATTGCTTGCTTTAGATTCATGTTGCATGTCACTTTTGTATTTATAATGATGTGCAATTCCAGAAAATATTCATACCCGCGTGCACTACACTGGGGGGGGGGGGGGGGGGGGGGGTACTCCCAAAAAATTGGGTGGGGTTGTGCCGCTGGGCTATAAAAAACCCTTACCCTGTACCAGACCACAGAACACTAATTGTGCGACCCTGTTCCAGAGTAGATGTTAAAAAAGATACCCTTTTTTCTAGCCCAAAAGGCTAAACTAGTAAGCAGCACTGCTAACTTATAGTTGTAAAGCTTCTCAATACTCTCCTACGCGTTTCGTTTCATCTGACTATAAACGTAGACTTCGCCTACCCTATTCCAGAGTATCAATGTCCGATCTTCATGCCAACTTGTTTAGGACAAATCAACATGTTACTGCGTCTGCGTATGTTGCTTGCGCTTGTGCTTGCGTCGCTAGTGAAAATCAGACTTTAGTAATCATGATGTGCTTGAATTGTTTTTATAGGAAATGGCCATATTAAGTATATTCCTTGGGAGCCAAGTAAAGCTGAACTCCAACTTCTTAAAGAAAATAAGAAAAGGATCAAGTTAGAAAAGAATTCTTTTATAGGTTTGTAAAAATAGTGCTAAATAAAAATTAGTGATAAAAATAGTTTAAATTGAGAGCGAAGCACGACCGAGCTGAAATGGCCCCATTTCCTTTCGCTCGTGCTTTGAACTCAATTTCTGCTCGCTTGTGCTTCATTCCCACTCAAGAGGGACTGCTTACAGTCTAGAAAACGCTTTATTGAGACTGAGAAATATGACTCAAAAATTCAAGATTATGAGCTCAAGACATGCTTTAGCTCTGACAAGTCTGAGAATTCTGAGACTAATTAAATGCCGTTGAAGTTTCTGTGATCTGGATTGACAGGTCCAGGTTCAAGTCATGGCCAGTTAATAAAGTGTTAATAAAGTGTCTGCCCGGCATCCTTTTGTTGCTTTCTTGGGCAAGCTGACTTATTATTAATCCAGATGTCATGACAGACTTGTACCCAGACTCGCTATTTATCTGGTTAGAAACAATTTAGCCGGGGAAATCTGGAGCGAGATTAATTATGCGGCGCATGGGGCATTCTGGGAAGGGACAAAGGGTCCCTAATTTTGCTTGACCCTTCCCATGACTCCCTGCGCACCTCGATCTACTCTCATATCCAATCTTCTCTCATCCCCAAAACACATAAATAGCGACTGGGTACAAGTCTGACGTCATGTTGCAGAGCCCCATTCACTATAGGAACTTGTACAGCAATCATTACTTGAACCTTTCTCAGTAATCTTTTGAAAGAGCTTCTGTATGTATTTTATGCAGGTCTTAGAGGTCTTACCAACCTTGGAAATACATGTTTTATGAACTGCATAGTCCAGGCATTGACCCACACTCCATTGCTGAGAGACTATTTCTTATCTGATCAACATGTCTGTGCGGGAGACAAAGAGCAATGTATTGTTTGTGAAGTTGCTTCAGTCTTTCAGGAGGTACATGTAATAGAAATAATCTTGTAGTGTTGATTGTTTTGGCTTGTAAATAGTAAAAAAATCAACAATCTGTTACTATATATACCTACCAACTCTCACGCCGTAGGCGTGATTCTCACCCCTGCCGGTCGAAAACTTTGATCTCATGCTAGCTCACGCTTACAGACCAATTTCTCACGCCTGGCTGAAAAATTTGAGATATTACAGCCTTAACTGACACACTTTCGAAAAATATGTAAACCCAAACCAATGTGAGGAAACAATTTTAGTCCTATAAATAATGTTATATGTCGTGTTTGAATCCTCCAAACCGTGTCCGAATGCATTGTGGAACTGGATACAAACTCTTCGTTAATGTTCGGAAATCTTTGAATCATCTTCGGAAATCTTCGGATGTCTCCGGCAACGTTCGGAAATCATCAGAACATCTTCGGAAATCCAGGTACTCTGAAGACAAAAATCTCACGCATTTTACTTAGAAAAAGTTGGCAGGTATATGTTACAAGCTGTAACAATCCTAATCCAATCCTATAGTGTGGATTGATGAAGTAGAACGTTTTGATGAAAATTAAATGTAATAGCCATACAAATGTAGATTGCAGTAAATATTTTTTTAATGAAGATGAAGTTTGTCTAAAATGTAGAGCCGTAGAGGTGTACACCTTATAATGTAGATGAATAATGTACAAGCTGAAAGCAGCCTTTAGGAGTACTTTATTTATTAATAAATAAAGAAGCTGAAGCCAATGTATTAAACTGTCATAAAACATGACAAAACATGAGCCACATATTCTCAAATAACTGGTCGGAGTGTTTTATGACAGTATATAATACACGGCTTTGGCTTCTTTATGTGCTTTAAAATATAGATTTAACACATGAAAAACATTAAAGATGATTTCCAGTCCGTACTGCGCATGCTCAGGGTTTGTTTACATTTTTGTTTTGAATTTGTTGATACGTTACACTTTGGTGATAGCATACATGAAGTTGTTGTGAAGTTTTTTGAGTCCGCCATTACGTGTCGTTGAGTTCCTGAATGCTCGATGAGCTGAAACGTCGGTTTGGGATAACGCCAAGGTTCTTCTACTTGTTATTATTGTTTGGCAGGGATATCTGGTGTTAATAATGAAGAAAAATTAATGTAAGTTTGTACAACAATTTCTATTTTTGCTATAGTATTTACATTCCTTCGTATATATGCGACTCATAAACATATCAGGCAGAGATTGCGCAGTACAGACTGTAAATCATCTTTAAAGCATGGTTTTCTATGTTTATACTCTCATGCACTGATTAACCAAATCAGAGTGCACATGCAATCCAGTCAATCTTATAACACTGTTAAATTGAAACATTTTTTATGCTGAATTTACAGTTCTACTCAGGACAAAAGGCACCGCATACTCCTTTCAAACTGCTGCATCTTGTTTGGACACACGCTCGTCATTTAGCAGGTTATGAACAACAGGATGCACATGAGTTCTTTATTGCTGCTCTTGATGTACTTCATCAGTATTGCAAAGGTGTGTTGTTACGTAGCGTGATAAATTATCATGATTATTTCAAACAGTAGGTTAGCTTGCGAGAGCAGCCGTTTTTTTTCGGAGACGAAAAACCGGGTGCTCTCGCAGGCTAACAGTAGGTACATGTAGGTAGGTAGGTAAAGTCTTCACATTAAGCGGAGTGACCCACAACTGACTTAGCTTATCCCAGTATTTGTAGCCTGAAGTGACTAGGAGTATTGCTACTCCCCCTGCTGGATGGGATGCTAGATTTCTCTTTCCTGAAATCCAGACTTTGAACTGTGTTTGGCGCTTCCATGCAGTCAGAAGGAATAAGAGGACTATACAGATAACTTGTTAAACCGGTCTGCTATTTATATACAAATATCGTGTTTTATTATTTGAAACAAATATTGTAACACCGTCCAAATATGGTTGAGTCGATATCTGTCAGCCGTACTTGACATATATCGTGTGATATATATAATATATACATTCAAGTCAGTTCTTGAAATAAAAGTGAAATATTTTCTTTTTTTTTACTAGTGTTAATCAATTTGTTGAATAATAAAATAATGATTTTTTAGCTGAGTTGGCTAAATTCAGGCGATATTCCACAAGATTGAGCAGGATAATTGTTATCCTGGATAATTATTATCCTGTTTTACAATTGAAGGGTATGCCGCAAAATGAACGTCTATCGCTTTTTTGGCCGATTTTCGTTTTTTATCGAAGGTAGATTTCGACACGAACTTTAATGGTTAACTTTACCAGCATTGACAGCACGGGTTGTATTATATGGTCGTTTTGGTTAACAAAAGAAAAGAAAAGAAAAGGCGAAAAGAAAAAAAAACATCACCGCACTGCGAGTCGAACCGGCTTCATGATAACACGGTTGCATCAGTTGGCCCGCGCTTTAATCACTTGCGCCACCGAAGCGACAATGATGTTTAGTGATAATTTTAAAGAATTATTCTTTGTAGTGGAACAAGCGGCAGCGGCTAATACGACGCTTCGCGACAAACTAAAGGTTCAACAAACACGCCGCCTTGGTTTTTGCATACGTTTTCATTCGAAAATGAAGCGCAAAACAGCGAAAAAAATTACAGAATGATATTTCTCATATCAAAATAAGACTGTCTGCCAAAAATTAGCTTGATTCTGTAAAAAAACGAAAATCGGCCAAAAAAGCGATAGACGTTCATTTTGCGGCATACCCTTCAATTATGTATAGCCAATAATACTAATAGCCTGCACAAAGAATGATAATTTAATCTATGTTTCTTTCAGACGATGCACCAAATAAGGACGTTTTGGTCCCTAATAACCCCAACAGATGTAACTGTATAATTGATAGAATATTTACTGGTGGCCTACAGTCAGATGTTATATGTCAAGCATGCAAGTGAGTTGTATAATATGCTAACAATATTACAGTGTTCCAGATAAGGGGGGGGGGGGGGGGGGGGGGGGTCTCAGGTCAAAAACCCAACAAGGTCATGCAGCTATCTGACCTAATAAATTAATGGAAAACTTCTGACAATTTGGTGAGATCCATATCTTTTGACCCGTTGCAATTTCTCATAGGAAATTTGAACACTCTAAGAAATTATAATTTTATAATATTTTTAAGGACCAATATATGATATGTTTGTGTAATCAGATGTCAGTTACTACTCCCTCTGGATACAATGCTGGTTACTCCCTCCCTCCTTCTCTAAACATATCTGCCAGGTTGCCCCAAGAAGGTTCATAGTATGCATGTACTCCTGAGTGGAGAGAGAGGCACTGTTAGAATACATTTCATGTAAGTGCCTTGCTAGAAGGTTCTTCTGATCAACAGCGTAGTTACACCTTCAGCTATTTTTAGAATCGTTCTCCCGCAATTCCAAAAAGATTTCCGTGTACATCCGCAGAAAATACAAATGTAGTCACTGTGATAACTCGTAGTAACGACATTCTGCCATTCTAGTTTTATTCTACATTTCCTGGGTTTATTTTAAATCTGAAACATGAATGACAACCTCGTCCTCGTGCTCGCAGCGGGGAATTTTCGCGGCAAAAGTAATTCTAAAAATAGCTCAAGGTGTACTACGCCGTGTCATAGGCCCAATAAGGGAGATGGAGGCTCCAGGGTGATATGCTTCTGGCCCCACACAGTCTTCCTTTTAGATAAATATAAGCCCATGGCTTATTATCAGAATTGTTCATTAGTTATGTTCCTTGTATCCTTTTCCTTCTATAGGTGTGTTTCTACTACTATTGATCCCTTCTGGGACATCTCTTTGGATCTTGGGAATATTGATCATAGTAACGGCAGAAGCAGTTCTGGAGCATCAGCTGCGTCAACTCCTGACCCCACCCCTCCAGGTAACACACTACAGTAGGTCAATGTTGGCTGATTATAATGAAATGAGGTCCTTTAAACAGTAGTTGAAACGTAGTGAGACACAGCAGGAACACTACGTGACATACAAAGCCATAGAGGGTAATGGTATAGGCTGCACTTGGACCAAAGTGGCCACACTATCGGATCGAGCTTATCCCAGTTTCTGTAGCACAAATTTACCAACTAGGAGTATTGCTAGACTCCCCCTAGATGAGAGGCAAGCCCATCGCATGTTTACCACCTGGGCAGCATTTTGTCAGGTTACCCCAACAGTTAATATACTACTGGGTGCCTCCTGGCTGGAGAGAAGGCACTGTAAGAGTGAAGTGTCTTTCCCAAGAACACAACACAATGATCCCAGTCAGGGCTTGAACCAGGACCGCTCGATCCAGAGTCCAACGCAGTGACCATTAGACTGCTGCACCACCCGCAAATTATAGAGGTGTTAATAATACCTTTCATACCTTATATGCCACTGGCTTGATTTAGTTGGTTTATATTTCTCATTGTGCAGAAGAAAATGGTCAACCAGTACCTGAGATCAGCAGCCATCATGAGGAAAGCTTTGTTCCAAAATCCCTTGTAGAGTGCTTAAGAAGGTAATGTTTTTGTGCCATCCCTCTCTGCTATCAGACTATCAGACCAAGTGTTCTAGTGGAAGGTGCGAGGATTGTGATCCACCTTGACAGACTATGCACTTTGCTTTCTTTTTCAGATTTACAAGACCAGAAAGACTTGGAAGTGAAGCAAAGATAAAGTGTAGTCAGTGTCAAACATATCAGGTAGGTGTTATAGTTGCCCTGAGGCACTCATTACTGTGTAACACAGTGGAATAAAATTTGATTGATGAGGAAATCTTTTTTTAAAATCACTTTTGTGCTTATGTAGTACCTTAATTTCCACACAGGAATCAACCAAGCAATTAACGATGAAGAAGTTACCTATTGTAGTTTGTTTCCATTTCAAGGTAATTCATGGCACTCAACATACAGAACTGTATACCACAAGTTGTTACCTAATGTGAGGGGTATCGAATGCTTTTTTTTGCGAGCACGAGCATCGATAAAAGTTAGCCTTGCGAGCAACGAGCACTCTGCAAAAACTACCTTCACTAAAAACCGAGCAGGCGAGCACTTGTAAAAATATGCGAGCACGAGCAAACGAGCACCCACTAAAATTTTGCGAGCAATTCGAGCAGAAGCCTAATTTTGCGAGCACTTGAAAATTTTGAGCGACCATTCGATACCCCTAATGTGCACATGCAATATTTGAAACACTTTGATCCTACATATGTACGTGTGAGGTTCATAAGTTCTCTCCCTCTCTCTCTCCCCATCTTTCCATCCTCCCTTCCCTCCATTTTTTCTTTCTCCCTCCCTCCCTCCCTCCCTCCCTCCCTCCCTCCCTCCCTCCCTCCCTCCCTCCCTCCCTCCCTCCCTCCCTCCCTCCCTCCCTCCCTCCCTCCCTCCCTCCCTCCCTCCCTCCCTCCCTCCCTCCCTCCCTCGGGCAGCAACCAGATTACTCCACATATTTGTTCTATCTTGGGTAATCCCTCAGGGTTATCTTCTCAGAAACAAAAACTGAAGGCCGTGAAATGTTGCATTCAGACTTGTTGGTCAGTTCAGTTAAAGTTTTAAATAAGTTTCTTATTTTACTTGGTTGTCTTGCAGCGTTTTGAGCATTCAAAGAAATCCAAGAAAATATCAACGTATATTCCTTTTCCTCAACAATTAGACATGGCCCCATTTATGGCGTCAAGGTATGAAAATTGAGTTTATTCTTACTTTGTCATTCATCCATGAACTAACTGAGTGGGCTTTTCATACTACCATAAAGTTCCGAAAGTAACGATCCCCGAAAGTAACGACCCTCGTTACTTTCGGAACTTTGAAACACTAGCTGTCTTGGGAACGTTGAGGAATTTTGGTTCATGTATTCAAGGGGTGTATGTAAAACCCGGAACACACCCGGAACACCCCGGAACACCCCGGAACACCCCGGAACACCCCCGGAACACCAACCAGAATACCCCAGGAACACAAAAAATATAAAAATAGTAATAAAATAATAATAAATAAATAAAATAAAAACAAATATATTTATATAGTGGTTGAAGTAGTGAAATCGAACACGGTAAGCGGTCAAGAGCCGTTAACGAATCGACTGATACCGAACACTTCCGAAGATGCCCGAAGATTTCCGAAGATGTACCGAAGATTTCCGAAGATGTCCCGAACACTTCCGAAGATTTCCGAAGATTTCCGAACACTTCCGAAGATGTCCCGAAGATTTCCGAAGGTATATCGAAGACTTCTGAAGATGTTCCGAAGATTTCCGCACGTTTTCAGAAGACCGAATTTTTCCGAAGCTTCTTATCTAAGAGTGAATAAGTGGCAAAGGACCGCTCAAAATTCAAATGTTTGCCAATTGGCCAACGCCACAGAGCGTGACATTGAATTTGAGGTAATCGGAGGTCATTGCCATGTGCAATTTCGTAGACAATTGGTCATTGGTCAATCATGTCGTTTGTTCAGTCGAACCTCCCTAACCTGAGTATCAGGCGAATTTTTCTGCGCTCTCTTTTACTCTTCGTCTTTACGTAAGCGGACACCCTCGGGACCAGAGAAAAATTCGGGTCTTCTGAAAACTTGCGGAAATCTTCGGAACATCTTTGGAAGTCTTCGAGCCATCTTCGGAAATCTTCGGGACATCTTCGGAAGTGTTCGGGACATCTTCGGAAATCTTCGGAAATCTTCGGGCATCTTCGGAAATATTCGGAAGTGTTCGGGACATCTTCGTAAGTCTTCGGAAATATTCGGGGCATCTTCGGAAGTGTTCGATATCAGTCGATTCGTTAACGGCTCTTGACCGCTGACCATGTTCGATTTCACTACTTCAGCCACTATATAAATATATTTGTTTTTATTTTATTTATTTATTATTATTTTATTATTATTTTTATATTTTTTGTGTTCCTGGGGTGTTCCGTTGGTGTTCTGGGGGTGTTCCGAGGGTGTTCCGGGGTGTTCCGGGTGTGTTCCGGGTTTTACATACACCCGTATTCAAGGGCACCTAACAAATCATTTTGGTGGAATATCTGTTCGGAAGGCCTGTAATCATTTCAGATATGTACAGTCAAACGTCTCATAAAGCGACCACCCAAAATGTCAAGCCTACAAATGTAGGTGGTCGCTTATGGGAGATGGTTGCGAGAGGTCAGACTACAGGGTTTCAGAGGCTTAATCCACAGGCAAAAAAAGAAGTGTCCACAACTGGAGCTGGCCACCTACGGGAATGATTCTCGTAAGCGGCCACCAGCAGTATATATAAGGGACAGGTGGCCTCTTCCGGGAACTTGTACCACTCACACTTAACAGTATTAATGCAAAGGAAAATACCATTGTATGAAATGAATGTTTTATTGACATTAATAGTCTTACTGCAATAAAACACAGTGATGCAAACACGAATATCAGCAGGGTCATAGTTAGGGTCCCGCTTATGGGAGCTTAGAAACAACAGAAAAATCCAAATCATGCCCCTCAAAAATGTCTGCGGCCGCTTATGGGAATGGCCGCTTACAGGAATGTGCAAATACAGAGTTTGTACGACAGTTCAAACAGGGTTTTGTCAAGGATTATGTTAGTAGAGTTGTCCGCTTACGAGAGTGTCTGCTCAGAGAGCTTTGACTGTACTACTTAAGATTCACTTGACAGGTAAAGAATCTGAACATTTCAAACTGTGTTAGTTTACACAAAATTAATATTATCCTTTAAAAGGCCATAAACGACATGGGAAAACAGAAAAATAACATTCCATGTATTTTGCTTAAATTTATTCGTTGGGTGCCCCTATGTGTATTTATTTTATTTTTATTTTTTTTAGATTAAATGGTAATGGTGATCACAGTCAATCCAGCCTCTGTTGTGACTCAAAGTAAGTTTTCTTTCATGTTGTTCAAACTTTAAGTTAAAAACAAGTCTGTCTGAGTAGTGTCATGGTGACGGATAGAAAAATGCTAAAAAGTAAAAAAGTAATAATATAAATACTTTCACTTGGAAATTGGCACACGATGCGATTTGTTTGACCCTAAAATGTTTGGTGGAAGATTAAATGTATGCTGATTTCAGTTTATTACCACATAGCTCGTCTAAGTTCTGTGCATAAAAAGGATCGGATAGAGTCGGTGATAATCTCAAGCTTTCCTTTGAGGATATAGCACCAATGGCTGCAATGTTCTGCTGGTGTAAATTGGCCAGATCAGTAACCCAGTAACTACTGGGTTTGTAAATTGGCCAGATCAGTAACCCAGTAACTACTGGGTTTGTAAATGGGCCAGTTGTAACCCAGTAGCAACTGGATTTGTAAATGGGCCAGTTGTAACCCAGTAAATAGAGGATTTGTAAATGGGCCAGTTGAAAATGACGAAATGAAATGACGTCAAAACGGATTAAAATTCCGAAATGACGTCAAAACGGATAAAAATTCCAAAAAATATGTCAAAACGGATTAAAATTATGAAATGACGTCAAAACGGATTAAAATTCCGAAATGACGTCAAAACGGATCAAATTCCGAAAAGACGTCAAAACGGATTAAAATTCCGAAATGACGTCAAAACGGATTAAAATTCCGAAAAGATGTCCAAAACGGATTAAAATAACGAAAAGACGTCAAAACAGATTAAAATTGCGAAATGACGTCAAAACGGATTAAAATCCGAAAAGATGTCAAACGAATCAAAATTACGAAAAGATGTCAAAACGGATTAAAAATTCCGAAATGACGTCAAAACGGATTAAAATTCCGAAATGACGTCAAAACGGATCAAAATTCCGAAAAGACGTCAAAACGGATTAAAATTCCGAAAAGACGTCAAAACGGATTAAAATTCCGAAAAGATGTCAAAACGAATCAAAATTCCGAAAAGATGTAAAAACGGATCAAAATTCCGAAATGACGTCAAAAGGGATTGAAATTCCGAAATGACGTCAAAAGGATCAATTCCGAAATGACGTTAAAACGGATCAAAAATTCCGAAAAGACGTCAAAAACGGATCAATTCCGAAATGACGTTAAAACGGATCAAAATTCCGAAATGACGTCAAAACGGATTAAAATTCCGAAATGACGTCAAAACGGATTAAAATTCCGAAAATATGTCAAAAAGGATTAAAATAACGAAAAGACGTCAAAACGGATTAAAATTCCGAAATGACGTCAAAACGGATCAAAATTCCGAAAAGATGTCAAAAACGGATCAAAATTCCGAAAAGACGTCAAAACGGATCAAATTCCGAAAAGATGTGAAAACGGATCAAAATTCCGAAAAAGACGTCAAAACGGATTAAATTCCGAAATGACGTCAAAACGGATCAAAATTCCGAACAGATGTCAAAACGGATTAAAATTCCGAAATGACGTCAAAACGGATGAAAATTCCGCAAAGATGTCAAAACGGATCAAAATTCCGCAAAGAGGTCAAAAACGGATTCAAATTCCGAAAAGAGGTCAAAACGGATTCAAATTCCGAAATTACGTCAAACGGATCAAAATGCCGAGAAGAGGTCAAAATGGATGAAAATTCCGAAATGACGTCAAAACGGATTACAATTCCGAAAAGATGTCAAAACGGGATTTCTAAGTTGGCCAGTTGTAACCCAGTAACTACTGGATTTGTAATGGCAGTTTTAATCCAGTAACTACTGGATTTGTAATGGGCCAGTTGTAACCCAGTAACTACTGGATTTGTAATGGGCCAGTTGTAACCCAGTAACTACTGGATTTGTAATGGGCCAGTTGTAACCCAGTAACTACTGGATTTGTAATTGGCCAGTTTTAATCCAGTAACTACTGGATTTGTAATGGGCCAGTTGTAACCCAGTAACTACTGGATTTGTAATTGGCCTGTTGTAACCCAGTAACTACTGGATTGTAATTGGCCAGTTGTAACCCAGTAACTACTGGATTTGTAATGGGCCTGTTGTAACCCAGTAACTACTGGATTTGTAATGGCCAGTTTTAATCCAGTAACTACTGGATTTGTAATGGGCCAGTTGTAACCCAGTAACTACTGGATTTGTAATGGGCCTGTTGTAACCCAGTAACTACTGGATTGTAATGGGCCTGTTGTAACCCAGTAACTACTGGATTTGTAATGGGCCAGTTGTAACCCAGTAACTACTGGATTTGTAATGGGCCAGTTGTAACCCAGTAACTACTGGATTTGTAATGGGCCTGTTGTAACCCAGTAACTACTGGATTTGTAATGGGCCAGTTGTAACCCAGTAACTACTGGATTTGTAATGGTACAGTTGTAACCCAGTAACTACTGGTTTTGTAATGGGCCAGTTGTAATCCAGTAACTACTGGATTTGTAATGGCCAGTTGTAACCCAGTAACTACTGGATTTGTAATGGGCCAGTTGTAATCCAGTAACTACTGGATTTGTAATGGGCCAGTTGTAATCCAGTAACTACTGGATTTGTAATGGTACAGTTGTAACCCAGTAACTACTGGATTTGTAATGGGCCAGTTGTAACCCAGTAACTACTGGATTTGTAATGGGCCTGTTGTAACCCAGTAACTACTGGATTTGTAATGGGCCAGTTGTAACCCAGTAACTACTGGATTTGTAATGGTACAGTTGTAACCCAGTAACTACTGGTTTTGCAATGGGCCAGTTGTAATCCAGTAACTACTGGATTTGTAATGGCCAGTTGTAACCCAGTAACTACTGGATTTGTAATGGCCAGTTGTAACCCAGTAACTACTGGATTTGTAATGGGCCTGTTGTAACCCAGTAACTACTGGATTTGTAATGGGCCAGTTGTAACCCAGTAACTACTGGATTGTAATGGTACAGTTGTAACCCAGTAACTACTGGTTTTGTAATGGGCCAGTTGTAATCCAGTAACTACTGGATTTGTAATGGCCAGTTGTAACCCAGTAACTACTGGATTTGTAATGGCCAGTTGTAACCCAGTAACTACTGGATTTGTAATGGGCCAGTTGTAATCCAGTAACTACTGGATTTGTAATGGGCCAGTTGTAATCCAGTAACTACTGGATTTGTAATGGTACAGTTGTAACCCAGTAACTACTGGATTTGTAATGGGCCAGTTGTAACCCAGTAACTACTGGATTTGTAAATGGACCAGTTGTAACCCAGTAACTACTCGATTTGTAATGGCCAGTTGTAACCCAGTAACTACTGGATTTGTAATGGGCCAGTTGTAACCCAGTAACTACTGGATTTGTAATGGCCAGTTGTAACCCAGTAACTGCTGGATTTGTAATGGGCCAGTTTTAACCCAGTAACTACTAGATTTGTAAATGGACCAGTTGTACCCAGTAACTACTGGATTTGTAATGGTACAGTTGTAACCCAGTAACTACTGGATTGTAATGGTACAGTTGTAACCCAGTAACTACTGGATTGTAATGGTACAGTTGTAACCCAGTAGTTACTGTGTTTACATCTGTCCCATTAAAAATCCTGTTGTTACTGGGTTACAACCGTATCATGTACCATCCAGTATAGTTACTGGGTTACAACCGTATCATTTACAATCCAGTGGTTAAATGATTGTGACATTGCCTTTTAAGGTCGGTCGGCGGCTCCCCTTACTAACCATTTCGAACTTTTTTTAATGTTAATTTTTTATTTTCAGCTACACTTTATTCGCTGTTGTGAATCACAGTGGTACATTAGAAGTTGGCCATTATACGTCTTTCATTCGTCAGCAACAGGAGGTCTGTAACTGATTTTATTATACGACATGACGTTTTAGAGTGCGAATACGCACAAAGAGGATAGCAAATATATAGATATGAGACCGTATTACACGGGTCTCAGTCCCCTGACCGCGCGCTACGGAAAACACTGTTGAAAGCCTATATTTTAGGAAAGATATTACCTGTATGTCGTATAATAAACAATTTATTCAGCGGAAAGTTGTTTTACTCGTTAAAGGCTCGAAAAAAATAAAAACTGACTCGTAAAAATACCCAGCCGTATTACACAACTTTCCGCTGAATAACCTCTATTTATCATTCCACTATTACGTCATTTCACCATATAAGGTCAAGAGAACACGCAAAATATGCGACGGTATTGACCAGTTGATCAGAGCGTATACTGAAAATAGCATAAATATAAATTTATATAATTAGCTGCTATTGTTGCAAATTCTCTCTGTTATATTAATAACCTGTTTTACGTGTTCTGTTCTTCAGTGGTTTAAATGCGATGACGCATGGATTACTAAAGCTACTCTGGATGACGTTCTTCAAAGTGAAGGGTAAGTGTGTTTTTTTTCTTTCTTTCTTTTCAATATTACGTTGAGGACTTACAGTGTAACGCTGTGGTTGAAACGTCGAGAAACAGCGATCGATCATGGCTTATAAAACCTTGCTTGCTCAGCTTCCTGTAAATAAATTAGTTAAATTACGAACGTAGTGTCGTTACATGGTGTCAGGGAGGGGACGGCAGGAGTACTATTTACTACGGGCACTATCTACAGGAGGAAAACACGACTCATGTAATCTCCTGGTTATATGACTATGTGCTGTGTATCAAGAAGACAGTTGTTGAACTATTTTACACGAACTCGGGAGAGGACGATCCAAGCGAAGGATTGCCTGTTCACCATGATAATTTTTTAAAAATATATTTAATAGTTTCGCGCCATGCTGTGAAAGTTATTTATATTTCTTTCTGATCGATGCTCCGACCTCACGTTACTCGAACTGACCAATCAGGTAGCGCTCTTAAAATAGCTCAGCTATGGACTGAAAGTTAAAAATAGATTTCAAAAATTATCATTGGAAGAGACCCATGTATGGGGGAATGCTTCTCTTAGATCATCCTCTCTTGATGAACTATAGTTTATCTTATCATTATTCGCTGCTTGAATAGCCTGCGTGGCAGGCGTAGAAAGGGGAGTTCGGCGACACGCAGGCTACTGCTTGAAAGGATTTTGAGATATATACAACGCAGTTTGTGATATTTTCTTTCGTTTTTCTTTTGCAATTTCAGATATCTACTTTTTTACCACAAGAAAGTCCTGGAATACGAATAGCTGCAGGGAAAGCCTGGGCCGAGAAACGCGGTGTAATTAATAAGGCGTTCAAGAAACGAACAGCCAAAATAAATTAGATAAATATGCGCTTAATTTATGTAAAAATCTTTAAAAAGATGAACTTCCTCTAAAGAATTATTTCTTGAATTTGTTTCTCGATTTTTTGGGGTGTGTGTGGGTTTGCACGCCCACGTGGTCGTATGGTCAGTGTAACAGGTCCAACCTCGTTCGCAGGTCTTTCAAGAGCCCGGAAACGAGGTTGATATATAATACGTGTACAATTTGGGAAATTTTTCTCACTAAAGTGGGAAGGTTATAAATGTACCATCGTTTTCTATTTTTCTTGCTTTTGCAAATCCCTTAATATGCTCGGTCGAGCTCCTTGCCGCAAAGAATAGAGACCTTTAGATACACATCGATTACGAGATTTGACGCTAGTTTTTAGGGAATTACTAAGAACAAAGTATGAGCTTTCGACACAAACAGCTTGTGTTTTGTCGCTACAAACATTTTCGCAAAAACTCGTAGTTAAAATGACGCGACGGCTACCACGTCTTTTCCCGCCAAAATGACGCGTTCACACGCGCGCACTGTTTTACTTTTGGAAAATCTCGTAGTCGTACTCACACTAGAAACTAAACAGTCGGGGGGGAACAAGTGCCGGTTTTGGCAAATCTTCGTTGAAGCACTCTAAGTGTTTCCGATTGTTATTATCCAATCAAGAAGCAGCGCGAGCACTCACGAGTACTCCGAAAGCAATCGCGTCAATCGCGCCAGCAAATACGTCATGTTGCTTAGCAACTTCAGGGACGATAACCGCGGGCTCAGTCCTGTTTCATGACAGGATTTCGTCATCAACTTGCACTTGTTCATCCGACGGTAAAGCTGTCAAATACCTGTGACGCCCAGGAGACCGTAGGCATACAGAATTCCTTTTATAAAGGAATTGACTACACGTACTAAGCAAGCATCGCAAAATACATGTCAGAAAATAATATAACAAGAAGGAAACGACTTCATCTGTTGAAGAAACTTAATTTATCACTCATTTTTGAAAGTGAAAAAATAATTTTATACATACAGCAACTACCGAAAAAAATACGTTATTTTCTTTGCCTGGCAAATGTCTGTCTTCACTGGTCCGAAAGTTTGCACAATTTTGACTGTCTAGTTTATTCCTCAACACTGTTCTCGCTTTTCAAGTTAGGTTTTGTAACTTAATCAGATTTCGTACATAATACTGTTAATAAATCACAGATTTATAATACTATTTGCTATAAATATATGGGAATGTATTTATTTAAAAACGCTTTCGCTGTAAAACAAATTGTCGGACACTCCGATTGTTAAATAAAACTATTCACTGTGAAAGATCTGTTGTTTGTGATGTTCTCGGGAGGGGAACTAAGAAATAATTGTTATAGCCTAATGTTTGATGGGTTTTTTCGACAAATCTTACATAGCCAAAGCATCAAAAGACTGACAAAAATATTCAAACAATCACAATAATGGAAACCTCACGCGAACAGGCAAAAACATTGAACTTTTGGGAGAGATCATTGACAAGTTTTGTTGAGCAAAACAGTGCATATTTTCCCAACTCTAAAAGTGACAATCAAGAGCTGAAGATGTTTAAAAATACTACAGTCGAACCTCCACTAACGGCCACCTCTCTACAACGGCCAGAATGTTTTGTCCCAACCGTGCGCCGAGCCATACACTTTACTCTTATTGAAACCTCCCAACAACGGCCACCTCTCTACAACGGCCAGTTAATTGTGCCCCAGGGTGGCCGTTGTAGAGAGGTTCAACTGTATAATTTCTCACCAGTCAACAAAACAAAACTGTGAAGAACCCTCTTTCGTGGTTTAATTTTCGGCCGTGACTTATTTGAATTTCAAATTAGGACATAATTATTCGTATTCTTCTATCGAGTGTACACGCGGACTTGTACGACAGCCAACGCCGAAAGCAAACCGGCTACATCTTTTCCAATGTCCTACTCGACAAATAATGTACATGGGACGATTTAGACGCTGGAAAATTATGTGTTGGACTTCTGGGACTATTATCTGCTAACATGAAAGACACAAGCTCAAACTGCATCTGTGGAAACGAACTTTCGCAGGAAAGTTTCGAAGTGAATTGAAGTTGAAGAGCTGGAATGCGGCAAAGCTTCTCACTAACCACAGGTAATGGAAACTTGAGAATATTTGTTAGTTTGTCTTAGAGGCACATTGTCCCATTTATCTTTCACGGGATATTTAAGAACCTGATATTTAATGTACTGATGTAATTTTACGTGAAGCTTTCGTATACTCATTTAAATGCACTGGGTGGGAGGTTGATACGTACTGCCGCTGGCGGGTGGTACTCATATTAGCTACGGAAATGAGCACATGATAGCCGGTCGGCCTTAAGATGGGTTTCGATCAGTAGTTCCTGCTCAATTATTAAATTCAATATTTCCGCCGGCATTTTACGCGATAGGTTTTATACGTCACGTAGTGGGATGAAAATTCACTTGCGGCTTCAGGGATGGGGTTCCAAATTTAACCCGCGTTTGGTCTACCCACAACACCCCACCCCACCTAAAATATTGAGGATTACCACCGCCCAACAACGTCTTTCACTCGAGTTGAGTCAAGATTTCTTATTTATACTGAGAACTGTGCGAATCAGAAAAGCGTGAACACTTTGCAATTGATTTAACGCTTGAATTTTTCTTTGCCAAAAATTGGTCTATTTTTTTTATTGCTATATGATTTTCGTAAAGCTTTTCTGCAAAAACAAAGAGTAAATTTTAGTTTCCTGACTATTCTTCCTGCGGCTTGATCATGTCAAAGTTAAATAAAAGTGTTCACGCTAAATTAATTAAATTAAATAAATTTTAATAAATCTCGTATTGAAGTTGACTTTTTCTGACAAATCAATAAAATCAAATGCTGAGCAACATGTTTTGTACCTTGCTTCAGCCTATTGTAGAAGACCACCACAAGGAGAATAAAGCTTATCATCTGAAGCACACTGACGTTAAATGCCAGAGTTTATTAACAGCGACAGACAGGACATTAGGACATACCTTGAAGGTCAGTTATTATAATTTTGGCAGTTGTGGGCCAGTTTTGTTACCCTAAAGAAGGCAGTAATTCCGATGTGACTTTATATAACGCTATAAATGACATTTTTCAACATTAGAATTTTGGCAGTACTTGGTAAACCCCCCATATATAAACAACGAGAGGCGCGGTGACCTAATGGTTAGCACATTGGACTCCGGATCGAGCGGTCCGGGTGGTCACTGTGTTGTGTTCTTGGGCAAGACACTCTCACAGTACCTCTCTCCACCCAGGAGTATAAATGAGTACAGGCGAACTGTTAGGGCAACCTGAAAAAATGCTGGGGGTAACCTGCGATAGACTAGCATCCCATCCAGGAGAGTAGCAATACTCCTAGTCTCTTTATGCTACAGAAACCGGGATAAGCTCCGGCAGTGGGCCACCAGGAGACAATCATGAAGGAACACACGAAGGGCAGTCAGAATACGGTGAGTGGAAGGTGATTGACAGGACTGATTGACAGGCGATCCCTGGAGACATCTTTGCAGGTCAGTTAGAGTTTGACACACGTAGTTCGAGTTATACCGTTTGCTTATTTCTTTTCA
Organism: Desmophyllum pertusum; assembly: GCA_029204205.1. Classification (NCBI taxonomy): domain Eukaryota; kingdom Metazoa; phylum Cnidaria; class Anthozoa; order Scleractinia; family Caryophylliidae; genus Desmophyllum; species Desmophyllum pertusum. The sequence continues at coordinate 164,205 of MU825930.1, read as the reverse complement.
AGATGTTTTGGGGTGGGGTGGGGTGGGGCGGGGCGGGGCGGTGGGGAGGGGACAAATTGAAGTTCTAAAAAAGAGCTTATTAGAGGGGAGGTTAATACAGCATTTGCGGTAAATGCCATTTTACAAGTAAAGATCTCCTAATTTTGACCATCCAATAGGCAAAAGAAACAAAAAACAACAAAGATGTAGAGATCAGATTTTTAAAAGCTAAAAATCGCTCGCAAAATTGAAGTCAGAATTTTATGCTTTTTAAAACCCTTTCATCCCCAGAGTTAAACCAAGAGTCAATTACCGTAGTTGTATATAACTTTTAAGTCTGTGGATGACAATTCAAATGAAAGTTATTCAGTAGTACTTTCATGTGGTGTTGTTCGTTTCTCGATATTTAATTGAAATGTTTTTCAATTTTGAACTTGGCCACTCTTGGGAGTGAAAGGGTCAATAAACTGTCAGTATCATGATTTCAGAAACACGTTTGGCGAGAAATAAGACTAAAATATACAATTTTACACCTTTTTATTGCCAAGGAAACATACAACCAGGTTATAATTAATTGAAAACATTTTTGCCAAAAGTTTACGAGACCGTGCAACATCGTGTATCTCATTGGGGTTGACATTCTTTTAATTAGAAAACAAAATCAACAAAACCGAGTGAATAACTTATTTTATATCTTGCTTGCTTCTATAGAAGATCGCCATAAGGAGGAAACTCGTTACCAAGGAACAAACGTCGTTGGCAGAGAACATCATTGAAGACAACTCTTTCAGGCTAGTTCGAGTTTTATTTGTTCTATGGGAATCCAACAATATCCATGCAGCCATTTTAAAAACGATTTTTACGGGAATAGAACAATTAAAAAAACATACTTCTTCTGGCATTATTTCGTCTAAAACATGCATGTACGTAATCGTAGGGTGATTTTTACAAAACCCGTGAAGGAACTTGTTGTCAAATGCAGCTCGGGTCGTCGTATCGTCGGGTCGTCGGGTCGTCGGGTCGTCGGGTCGAAAGGGAACAATGAATTCGGTGTAACAGTATTCTAATAGCCCTTTTCACGGTTAACTTGTGATATTTGCATAACAATACACTTGAACATAGAAGCGAGGCAATTTCGGGCACAAGCTGCAAGACATCGTGTTTTTCTTGAGCTTCTTAAACCCTTTTAATATAAAAACAGTTTTAAAATATAGAAGAACTACAATTCTTTAAGTAAACGTTGTTTTTAGAAAAAAATTGTAAAACGACTTTTCTCTATTTATAAAGAGTAGATTCGCATAAGCAACAGTGAGATCGTTTTATGATCTTTACGGCAAACTTCAACCAAAAGAGTTGTATATTTAGTTCTTCCCCATTTTAAAACTATTTTTATACTAACATAGTCCAAGGAACTCAAGAAAATCACGATGTTTTGCAGCTTGTGCCCGAAATTGCCTCGCTTCTATGTTTAACTGTATTGTTATGCAAATATTTCAGGTTAACCGTGACCTTTTACTCGGTTTTGTCAAATCACTTTCCAAAATTTCATTCAAAAATTGTATTAAAAAAATTTCATAAGCATGCCGCGGAGATATCACGCGTGAAAACGGTTTTGAACGAAAAAGGGACTCCCAGTTTATATCTAGTCTTTCGCTTGTGTAATATATCTACTAAGTCAAATTAACTGTAAGATCTAATCCTGCAAAAGTTAGAAGCTACCCTTAGTGTCTGTTATATTCGTCAATTTCTTTAATTTTACTAGTAATTACACAAAGATTCGCGGCAATACAGCGCGCGTACATGCAAATTTATCCTCGAAGAGAAAATGTAAATATTACATGTTTTGTCGCAAGTTTAAACCTCGCAAAAATAAAATGGCATTGGGGTACATTTAGGCCCCGTCCACACGTATCCGTTTTCGTTTGAAAACGCAAAAGTTTCTTTCCGTTTTCGCCTCCCGTCCACACGTATCCGATGAAAAACGGTCACCGAAAACGGAAACTTTTGAAAAACGCTTTCCAAAGTGGAAACTTTTGAAAACGGCGTTTTCGTGTTCTCGTGTGGACACCTGAAAACGGAACTTTTCGAAAACGATGACGTCAAGAGGCCGAATTCAATTCACTGCGCATGCGTTTGTGCTGACCAAAAGAATCGTGGCCTCTCTTTTTCGACATTTTTGAATGCTTTTTTCCAAAGACTACATGTAGCAAAACTGAAAGCGATATAAAGCCACAAACAAACTCGCAGGCTCGGCTAAACTCAGTGGCGCGCATGCCCTTTAGAGGCATTTGAAGCGTTTTCAATCGTTTTTGCGTATACGTGTGGACGGGCAAAAACGATTCGAAAACGCTACGTGTGGACGGAAAAAATTTTGAAAAACGGAAAGAAAGTTTTGCGTTTTCAAACGAAAACGGATACGTGTGGACGGGGCCTTAAGGTGACGCAGGACCCTTGCTCTCATTATGTATGTATTTATTTAAAGAGTATGCACGAACCGTGACGACTGATGCCGACCGTACGCGAAATATTCGTGAGAAGGTGTTTTTATAACGTTACTATAATCGATTCAAAAAAATTTGTTTTCGGCGTATTGATAATTAGAAAATTATTGTTCTTAGTTTTGCGGCACGTGCAATTCAATGTCCCGAATTATCATAATTAGATTCACAACTTTTGTTGTCATACACTTTGTTGACTCGGTCAGTCTTCGGAACGGGGCAAAACCGGCAATTTTGTGTCCAAGCTTTCGTCGCGGATATATAATTTCAGGAATTGATATACGAGGAAGGTAAACTTAGTGTACTGTATTGTGATGTGACAGAAGCGGAATTGCAAAAAAGCCTTTCAAAAAGAAGATAGAACGTTTCAAATTCTAATTTTCAAAATTTTACTCCTTTGGAAGGCAATAACTTTCAACGAGTCTTGAAATTGCAAAATCTGCTTCTGTCACATCACAAAAGAGGTTATTATCTACCACTAGGTAATACAAACATTTAATTTAGAACGCTTCTCAAGTTGAAAGCTTGGACACAAAAATTGCATGTCCGCAATTCTAACTTTAGAAGCTTAACGTATCACCGTACAGCGCGATCTGCCAGAAAAACCACAATCATGATATAGTTCCATCATCCGCCAATATCCCTATTAAGTTTCAGGGGAATCGACTTTCAAAATTCGGAGATTTGAAGGTTTAGAAGACAACACCCACCCCAGAAATTAAGCTTATGAATTTATTCATGGGCAAGGGTCCTGCGCCACCTTAAGTTGATACTATTTATCTCTATATCATATGAATTTTCGTGTCACTATTGCTGTTGATTTGTGACTGAATAATCTCGTTAAAGAATGCAACATTTTATAACGCTTGTCTACGTTTAAGAGTTGTATCATTACGTGGTAAATAAAACTTTATATACCTATGATTAATTTTATTTTATATTATTTCTTGCAGGCTGAATCAGTATTTTGCCATCAACACGAAGAAAGAAGCAAAAAGAAAGCAAACAAGTTCAAGGTCGTATCGCTTTAATGGACCGTGTATTTAAAGTAAGGTAGAAAATTTCAGATTTATCGCTATTCATTTATTTTTTGCAAAAAGAATTTTCATGCTGGAAATTAAATTAATTATTTCAAAACAACCGTGAAACAAAAATTTAATGTTCAGAATCTAATTGTCTAGTATCTATTTCACGGGTTTAGTCAAATTGGCCAAGTTTGTTGTTTCTCACAAGGTTGCATTGTTTTGTTTCTGATATTATATCATATTAACATCTGTTTAAAAAAACATTTTCCCGCCAAAAGACTTAGAAAAATACGGGGCGCTTAAAATACGCATGCGCCAACTTTTTTAATTATTTACTTCTTGTTAACATCTGTTTGAAAATTTTTAATTTTCCCGCCAAAAGACTTAGAAAAAATACGGGCGCCCAAAATACGCATGCGCCGTTTTTTTTTTTAAATTTTTCTTTCTTGTAATAATTTATAAAGTATAAAAGTTATATCCAACACAATTCTGTTATTTGTTGTATTCCTTTATTATCTTTAATATTTTTTCTGAGTTAATAAAATATACACATTAAAAACACCACTTGTTCTTGTTATTATCATCTTTATTGTCTTACAATAATTAATTAATACAAAATCAGATAAATTTAATTAAAATGTGTGAAGAAAAATGTTCCCCTCTATATACTAAGTCTTTTGGCGGGAAAATTTGAAAAAATTTGCACAGCGTTTCCCCTGGCAACTATTTCCAGAATAATTTTCAAGAGGTTACCCTTCAGACTCTTTTGATCGCCAAAAAATTCTCAAGGGCAACAAATGAAAAAAATCCCGCCAAAAACTATTGCACCATCTCGCATTAAACAATTTTGACTTCTGTTCTTTTTTCCCGTCTCGAAATAAATTTTTGCCAAATCACTACTCGATTTTCAATTTTGAACCATCTCAGCGATGGTTTACATGCGAGATGATGCAAAAGTTTTTTCAAAAATTAAAGTAAAAGATGAAATTACAAGCCACAAAACAAGCAAAAATAAAATGACCGACAAAATAATTTCATTCCGAAATGGATAAGCCCACGAAATGTTGATTTTCTTTCTTACTTTCCAAATATTTAATTTGTTGTCCAATCAATTATGATTTACAACTGTTTGTAGCTTTTTATTTCATCTCTTACCTATAGTACAACGTTTGATCTATTTACACAGGAGCAAGAGAACGCTTCTCAATTTAAAATCCAATTGCCCACCACGTTGCCCAATCTCAGTGATAATTTGTAAACAATTTTAAACTTGAAAACATTCAAGTGAATTTTCTGCTCCGATGCGATCTTTTGCTCCGTTCTCTTGCCCCATGTAGCAATCAAAAGTACAACAATACACATAAATCAATATCTGGTCACACAAAGATGTTTAATCCCAAAACCGCGCGCAAAAATTTACAACACTGTGATAAAAAGTTACGAATTTGCGGACTACAGGTTAAAAAATAAATACATAAATGTGGATAATCAACTGTGAAAATTGAAGCCCTCGAGAAGAAATTAAAAACTGAAATTTATATTTGAACTAAACGCTAAATATTCCAAGGCATTTCTTTATTATAATTGAAAATATCGATTGTCCATTTCTTAATTTTGGAAATTTAAAACATTGTAGATAACAAGCCACGATTCACCGGCGAGAATTGCGTCTTGAAGCTTACACGAAGGCGGCACTCGCAATCTAATTTGCAGTGTAGTTTTGCACGTGGAAGCTAGTGCGTTCCTTTACAAATTTCAAATCCACTGTGAACATAAAAAAATCTCACAACTTCTGAAGTTTCCTCGTTTTCCCTCAATAAGTTGTATTTTAAAACCTTTAGAAAAGATAAGTGGTGAAATGATGTACTTCAAATATGACTGAACTTTTTTTCGAGTTTGAATTTCGCGGGAACACGCACATTAATTTATACATTGTATGATAATATTAGTCTATGTCAAAATTCTATCTTATATTTCTTGCAAACCGAAATGGTTCAAAAAAACTATTGTAAAAGTTTTCATTATTCGCTAATTTTCAGCTATTGTCTCGTTCGATTGAGCCCGCCTTCACGTTTTTGCAAGATTAAAATAATAATCCATGAACGTTGCTTGTTTGCAACTGTACATTCAGCAGGTTAAATTCTAACCTGAGTATCAGGCGAATTTTTCCGCGCTCTCTTTTACTCTTCGTCTTTACGTGGTAGCGTGAGACCCGTAAAGAGAATGCAAGGAGCGCGAAAAATTGGCCTGATCGCAGGTTAGTTAAATTCGAGAAATGAATCAGTAAATTTGCTTGTTCTATACAAGACAAATAGCTTTGAAAATGGTAATTATATTTTGGACACGAACGTGTGAAAAACTTCAAAAACAACTCAAAATTAACATCAGTGGGTTATCAAAACACTACACAATTGACTTTAAAAAAATATTTTACAAAAACATGTTTTCTATTTTGTGATTTGTGGTCCGTGATTCTTATATGTTCAAGCTCCAAAATATTAGTGCCATACACTGTGTTTAACGTTCGTTCTAAGAATTTGGTGGCACATCGAGCCAATTATTTTCTTCATCATTCACCCTAGCAGCTGTTTGCTTTTATTTGGTTTGCCGACAAAATCAAACGACACCAAAATTTCCTAATTTATTTGGCGCTCCATCAAGACAATTTCTCTTAGCGGATTTTCTTTATCGATCACTGTTTCTAGTTGTACGTTTTTATCCGTTTTACCAACAAATTGCAAGAATTTGGTTGTACATCAAGACAATTTATATTATCGTAGCGGATTTCTTTTATCAGTGTTTCTAGCTATCCGGTTTTTTTTGCCAACAAACCGCGAGAATTTGGCGCTACATCAAGACAATTTTTCTCAGTCGATTTCCTTATCAGTGTTGCGTGCTGTCTGCTTTGTTTCTTTTTGCAACAACCCTATGAACCAGATATTGATTTGTAAAAGCTAACTAAGATCACATAAACTAATAGAAGGGTTCTCCATTCAGTGTAAAGGATTCATGCAAACTTTAACGTATGGAATTGAACACGCCAAAAATAAGTTAAGGGAAAGAGGAAATCCCCACAAAATGGGTCCTCAGCCGATCACTGAAATTTGAAAGATGGTTTTTAAAGCCAGCAATTTGTATTTCATGGAGAGCCCTTCAAACAGTCATGACAACAGTGCGCAAAGTAACTTAAGTGGTATGGAACGCGAAACTATGATACAAGGTGACGCTTTCAATGATTAATTATTGTGAACATGGTCTAAAATGAATTTCTCGTTTGTTACCGAGCTACAAGCCCCTCCCCTTAAATCGAATTTTCTAAAAATAAATCAGACAGCAGTCATTTACTTTGACCCCGACCGAGATAAAAATTGAAAATTTTGATCAGAAATTTTTGATCGTGATACAGTGCCACCTTAACAAAGCTCCACGTTATTATACCACTCGCAAACAGTTTCAACATCAATAGTATCGATACAGAAAAAATATATGGAGCGGTGTCCCAGGCAATAATTTCCAATTACTTTAGTACTGTCCTTTGCATCAGTTCAAGACAATAGACCAATTTCGATATATTAAAATTCTAACTTGGCTCCGAGGCTTAGGGGAATAAAACAAAAGAAATCGACAAGAAATCACATCGAGGTTGAGGGATGAATAAATCATTTATTTTGTTTTATTCCCCTAAGCCTCGGAGCCAAGTTAGAATTTTAATATATCGAAATTGGCCTATTCAATAGGCGATCAGATACCCACCTACCTACCCACCTCCCCACCCCCCCCACCCCCCCCCCCCCCCCCCCAAAAAAGTTCAATTAGCACGAGTTGAATTAACGCGTTGTAAACTATCTTGTTTAATTTGTCGGACAGTAACCACGGTCGCTTTGGTTTCACGAATGCTATTTTGGACAACCGCTTGAAAAAATATGTTTCCTTGTTTCCTAAAACCTTTCGAAAAAATGGTGGCTAGTATATTTCAATAATTCAAATTTCTTCCGGCTAGTGAAAACGCTATAATGGTTTTTGAAGGCACGACGACTTGAAGGTACTAAAACAAAAAACAAAACAAACTAATCGAACGGTTTGAGTTTCAAATATATTGCCACCATTTTTAATCCTAAATTTGACAATGAAATTCTTATCTTTTGTCGTCCCAATTCTGAATAATCCACTGACTCTTCACCACTGTCCATCCTGTCGACATACCAATGAATTCCACTCCTTTTCGTCTTCCTTCCTGATTTGGAGTTTCTTCTCTCTAAGAACACGAGCAAAGAGATCAAACAAGACAAAGAGAAACGTTAGGTTATGGCTGCACTGTTGACTGTACAGAGCCTTCAACAGTAAAATCTACAAAGCCTTTGGTACTACTAGTGTTTAAGATTTTACAATATTACAGTGGTAGATGTTCGTAGACGAAAAATTCTTGGTAAAAACCCTATTCCGGCAACATTGGACCCCGACCTATATCGCTTACTCTTATCGCGGAATAATTTCTGTCGTGTAATTCTTCTCGAGCCAATGAATATCCAAGTACACACCAAGCAGCGACCAAACCCAACACGAACAACACGTGGTAACGGTTTTAGACTTTTATTCGCGCTGAACATAACGAGAAGACCAAGAAAATACAGAACATTTCGACATAAATATGTTACAAATTTGAAAAATTATTTCTTAATCCCGTTTATCAAGTTGTACGTAAAACCACGATTATTTGGTACGCTTAGCAACAGAGCGACACGCAGCTCAAGTAAATTGTGAGCGAAAGTAGAAGCTTAAAGCAGGATATTATTTGTGCCGTTTTGCGAAGGCGCAAACATGCAAAACGCAACAAAAATGTACACTCACCATTAATTTCGAGATTTAAAAGTTCCTTTTTCGCGTCTTCTTCCAGGAAAGACTTGACGGCGTCTTCACACATCCACGAACTGTTTGGTTTGGCTCAAAATTCTATACGTTGTCATGAATATTGATTAAAACTGGAACCAATCCTTGACAAAAACATCGCCGCATATTTTAGCGATTTGCATTTTGCTCTGCTGCACGTGCGGGACTTTTCACGGAACTTCTGCAAAACTTTTGTATTACTTCAACAATTTCAACACCACGAAAGGAAATACCTTAGAGAATTTGCGACGTTTCCCGGCTGTTTGTTTTCTTAGTCTAATTCCACGTTGAATTTATAAAAGGGATGTTTGAAGGAAAAAATGTTGTTTTGCGTTGATATAAATAAAATGGCTCAGCACGTGCGTTAAGCCTGGTTTCCATAATGTATACATGTAATCGCAACGATCGCAGCGATCGCAGAAAAAAAGTGTTCTGCGATCCTTGCGATCATATAGAAAACCATAAAACGTTGCGATCGTTGCGATCCTTGCGATTGCGATCGCAGAGATAGAAAAATTTATATCTCTGCGATCCTTGCGATCGTGCAGTTTTTATATGGAAACCACTCTTGCGATCATATGGAAACCTGAGGTCTCACTGCGATCGTTGCGATTATATGGAAACCAGGCTTAAAGCCCCGATCAAACGGTCTCAGCATTTGTTGAGTCATGTTGAGAGATGTCGAGACCATGACTTGCCACAAGTCGTCTTCTTTGAGCGAAACCGGACGACGCGCGAAAACGAAAGGGAAAAATAATATTGGAAAGGGCTTTTAGAAAGTCTAGTCGAGACCATGCAGTGACAAACGGAGTCAACATTTCGAGAACAAAAGAAATGTCGAGAAAGGGGTGTCAAACGGAGTCAACATCACCGCTCTCGACAAATGTTGGGACCGTTTGTTCGGGGCTTTATGCAGCTAGTTACATTTCTTCCTTGTACTTCCTTGCTCTGCAAAAGAACAAATAACGCGAGCTGCCTCATTTTCAAACTGAGACAACTTGGAAACGCCCTATTTCTGGGGGTGCTTGGGTCTCCGAGGATGCAGAATTAATGAAGGATTTGATCGGAAAACCCGTCCAGCTTGTCTGAAAAGCAAACTCCCCTAAGGACCATGGTAGAAAAGTATTAAAATAGTATGGAGAATTTTGAAGCTCAAATTGGGAATCAAAGGATGCTGCACACGTAACAAAGATGTACGGAATTTCATCGTAAAATATTGGTAAAGCCGCACTCGAATCAACTGACCCACACTGCTGGAGCTTATCCCGGTTTCCGTGGCATGAAGCGACTAGGAGTATTGCTACTCCCCTGGATGGGATGCTAGTCCATCCCAGGTTACCCCCCAGCATTTTGTCGCCGGTACCCATTTATACGCCTGAGTGGAGAGAGGCACTGTGATAGTTAGGTGTCTTGCCCAAAAACACAACACAGTTACCCCGGCCAGCGCTTGATCCGCAGTCCAACGCGCTAACCATTAGGCCACCGCGTCTCCTACATCTTTAAACACAAGTTACCTCTAATAAATAAAGTAGTTAAGAGACAGTGAAGTAATCAATTTGTGAAAGTCACAGCAATCTTTATTTACAAGTTCTTTATAATCACACACCCTTGGAGACGTAGGAGGTATGGGGACGACTACATCTCTTACATTCTGAGGTAAGGTTGGTTTGTACTCGCAATGAAGCGAATGCCTCAATGCCTTTTAATTTCGCGAGTTTCTCCGGGATCAAGTTAAACACACTCCACAAAAGGTAGCATTTCAGCAGACAAACGAAGGAAAATCATCATAAGCTCGACTTTGAAAGTTTTCCGAGTATTTAACCCTATAAGCCTCCGATTTCGCCGCCCACACTAATACGATAGTGCTCCGTTTTCAAATGTCTCCACTCTGGACAGCGTTTTCAAATGTATGCGTTTTCGATGACAAAGCTCAGCGTTCTTCGATCGTTGTAGTGTCGACGATAGGCGAAAACGCATCGAAAAGTATGCGTTTTCAAGCGAAAACGCATTAGTGTGGCCGGGGCCTCATACTTTTACGTATGTGGATAAAACCCTATAGTATGTGACCATTCAAATGAAAGCTTATGAGCAGTGCATTCATGTGGTACTGTTTGTTTGTCCATATCTTGCAAAATGAAATTAGAAATTTGGATTTTAATTTGGAGCTTTGAAACTCTTGGGAGTGAAAGGGTTTAAAACAATTATTGTCTCGAGAAAAAACTACATTGCCAAATATCAGCTACTTTGCTTCGGTAACTTTGCGCAACACCTGACCCTCGCGGAAGTAAAAGGCATCGAGGTTATATAGAGAAACGTTTAGAGAATAATTCTGTGAATTTCTTTTAATCGTTTAGCATTCAAGGTTTGTATTAAGTCAAGTAGCCAGCTTGGGTATAAAATTTTCTTCAACCAAAAGTATGTCATTTCATATCAAATAAATAGAAAAATAAGCATTGAATTTCGTTGCTATCTGTACAAGAACAATTGTAAATGATTATCAAATAGAAGGTTAAATCCATGAAGTGAAAGTATCATCAAAGTGCAAGCTTCTACTAGTGTAAACTATCATGCCAACCTCGTCCCCAGAGTCTTCTCGGCGTTCAAAATGGCGGCGCGAAGAAGACCCTGGCGAACAGCAGGTCACGTGACCACAAAATTAGCCAATCACGAGCCCGCCGCCATTTTGAAACGATCAAAATCTCCAATATTTTTGGAGACACGTGACCTGCTGTTTGCCAGGGTCTTCTTCGCGCCCACCCGCCATCTTGAAAGCGGAGATAGCCCTGGGGACGAGGTTGCTATCATGCAATAATTCCATATAATACATTGAAAAGCTATGTACATAAACAAAAGAACAAAACTAACACCGCTAACCCCTATCTATCCCTCTTACTGTACTCTTATCTATGGCCAGGAGTACATCACCGGGAGAGGCCACCTCCAACACTGCGCGTTTTCCCCCCGGTTTATTTTTAGAACGATTTTCCCGCCAATTTGGGGTTAAAAAAAAAGAACATATGAAAATAAGGGCAACTAAAGTCGGATAGGGAAACTAGAGCCTTTTTGGTCGAAATGCTGTCTCCGAACGAGCCCGAACGATTTCACCGAGCCCGTAGTTTGCGTCGGAGATGTTGCTACGCAACAAGATGTATCCTGAAGGCAACAAGCTCACGTGATAACTTTCCGATTGCTCGTGCTATTATCTGATTGGATAATAAGAATCGTAAACTCTTCGGGTGTTTAAACGAGGATTTGCCAAAAATGGCACTTGTTTCCCTGACTGTAAATGATCCTTTGCTTGTTTGCGTTAGATTTGACACGAGAGTCTGCCAATTCAAATACCGATTGTTTCTTGGTGTTGTGAAGGCTTAGGATTGGGCGACCAAAAAAGTCGTCTTCAACAAGAAACAACCAAAATATTTGTAATAGGTTTTATACATAGTGCGGTTTTCAATTGAGTGTCGAAAGTAATCATTGAATTTCTTTGGTTTTGCTTCACTACGCTCTATGATTGGCTTAAAAAACTCGCGCAAACCAATCACGACTTGGTCACGCGCGTTTTCCCGCGCTTGGCGCCGGTCACGTGTATTTGCTTTGAGTTTTCATTGGTTCATTGCTTTGTTTACTTTTCTGTGATTGGCCATTGTAATTGCTTTGGTTTGGGTTTCAAGACACTCAATTGAAAACCTCTCCATAATGTCAGTTGCTCCAAATTCAGCCCCGAACCTCGTTTACACGAAATATCCTCTCAAACCTCTGGTAAATTCACACTGTTTTAGACATGTGAGTATTCTTTTCATCGTTGCTGCTTTGGGAATTCGTTCATGAGAAACTTAACACGTTTGCACTTTGAAAGCGAGGCTTGGGGTGGAAACGGGCTATTGCAACAATCCTCTAACTGAGCTTTCTCGTATGATGCTGATGAAACCGTTTTGTAATGATAAACGGTCCCTTTTCAGTGTCTAATAGATAAGCCCCTAATAGATAAGTTCCGGCCCCTTTTCTCAACACGCCACTTGACCCGGTTCTTTCCAGCAGTCCCGCAGCTTGCCACTGATTTCTTCAATCTGACTGGAGGTGATCAAATTGAAGTCGTGCAGATTGACAAGGTGAAGCAGAAAATTCCGCTCCAAGTTTCTTTCTTTGAGTTCTTGGCTGTTCTTATCGATAAACGAACGACAAGCGTTGATGACTTGGAAGTCGGCAATGTAGCTGAAAAACAGAACAAAAAGTGAACGGTTTGGTTTCATGAAGCGGTTTTTCCCATGACGTTTTGAAAGAAACTACGTGTTCAACATCTTAACCAATCAGAGCGCAGATGTCGTCTGTTTTAGCCAATCGGGTGCGACATGTAATTTGGCTCGCGCGAATTTTCCCGCCATTGCCATCGGTGACGTGTTTTTGCTTGCAGTTTTGAATGACTAGTCACTACGCTATTTACAATCAAGTGATGTTATGGGATTACTTGTGTCTGTGGACATCATTATTTCTTTAAAAGTAAATACAAGAAAGCTACCAACCTGTTCTTCATCAAATGAAGATTCCAAAGTTTCATCAACTCTTTTTCTCCGTCATTCACGTCCGAGAACTCGTCGATTAACTGAAAATTAAATGGTAACAAGATTTATAAAGTCTGTCTGAAGCCAAGTGAATAAAACTCTGGTTTCCATAGCAAAAGAAGCGACTAGGAGTATCGCTACTCCCCTGGATGGGATGCTAGTCCATCACAGGTTACCCCAATCAGTTTTGCCAGGCAGCCCTAACATTTCGCTGGTACCTATCTATACTTCAGGATGGAGAGAGGCACTGTGAAAATAAAGTGTCTTGCCCATGAACACAACACCATGACCCTGGTCAGCGCTCGAACCCGGAGGGACCGTTCGATCCGGAGTCCAACACGCTAAGCATTAGACCACCTCGTCTCCGAAGATTTACCTTTAGCACATCCTCACGCGTTTCCGAAGAGTTCCGATTCTAATTGCCCAATCAGAAATAGCACGAAGCCATGAACGCAACGTACGTTGTCACGTGAGCACTGATGTCGTGATAACGATTATACGTCACGTTCTTGGGAACATCCTTGTGGAAAACCGAGGGCTCAGCCAATTCTTGCAGACAGGATTAATTCCGACCGAAAATAGCACGAGTTTCCTTGAATGTTAAGTTGTAAATCCTACTAAGAAAAGTCACCTGAATAGTCTTGACTCTCATCCACTGAGGAATAGTCTCGTCTTCACTGTCCTGGTCCTTCTCGGTGGTTCTGATGGGAATGGTTGTCTCCGAATGAAAATACATCCTAAAGAGAAATGCAAGGTGTCAGCATGCCACGCACGCATCGCGTGGAGCTTGCAGTAGAACCATGAATCATGTGTAGAACCATTTCTAATGACAGTCACGGTGACTGGTCAACACGAACTCCTAAATAACGAATTCCTGCTTATAATGAACATCGTTTTCGGTCCAAACGAAATAATTTATTACACACTAAGTGTGAGTGACTTACACGGATACAACGAACATTGAAATTCTGTCCAAAAAAGTGCACGTCTCTTACTCTAGACCGACAATTTTGATGTTTTTCAAGAGTGATTAAATTTCTATAAGTGATGTTATGTTGTCCAAGTTAACTGTTTGAAAAGGGGAAAATACTTGGCAGACATAGACAAAAAATGGAAAAACCTTAATAAATTTCGGAACAGTAAAATAAGATTAATTTACAGATACCTGTGATGTCCATTATAGAAAGGTCTGTTGCCGTCAAACTCGCCGTCATCCGGTTCCAGGAATTCCGACAGACTTTCTCTGCGACGCTGAGGTCTGAAAGACAAATCCGTTTTGAGTTAAAAAGAGCAGCGAGGCTGTTGGTTCTTCCTCAGTTAAGTCGGAGTTATTTCATCAATGAGAGAAAGTACTCAATTTCCGTTTCACCAACTCGATAATTAGCTATACGTAGTCGAGGGAACAAGTGCCAGTTTTGGCAAATCTTCGTGGAAGCACTCGAAGAGTTTCCGAATCTTTTTATTCAATCAGACACTAGCGCGAGCACTCACGAGTACTCCGAACGCAATCGCGCCAGCAAATACGTCACGTTGCTTAGCAACGTCGGGGACGAACACCGCGGGCTCAGTCCCGTCTCGGAGGCGGGATTTCGCCATGAACTGGTACTTGTTTTCCCGACTGATACGATGATGTTCTTGCAATCATGATCCAACAATTGTGTTCAATATTGTGGGATTATCCAGCAAAGTTTAACATTTTTTTTTGCGGGGGTAGTGTACGAGAACTTTCACATGAACAGAAGGGAGGTCTGTTTAACTTGCAAATTTTATATTTGGTCCCCCCCCCCCCCCCCCAATAAAGTAACCATAAGGCAAGATTCCACTGTATTTAAGATTCTAAAATAAGCGATTTGTCAACGTCTTAGGTCTGTCGTGTCAGGGTCTTCACATCACAAGACAAAATGAGATTGCGTTACAATGACGTTGTACAGGAATATTGCGTTACCTCCAGACCATGACATGCGTGGTTGACACTCTCCTGCATGGTCCCTCTCGACTGAGGGCGTAACCGAGAAGATCGTTCATGTCCTCGGGCTTACCATCGTAGGAGCCATCATAATTCTCGTTCACACTCACGTCTATTCTCTCTCCCTTACTGTGAGGCTGAAAAGCAAACGACAAGAGCTTATTACTCGGACCTAGAGTCATCAAACATACAGATGGAAAAATCAACTTTGTTCGGGGAACACGCACGTCTTACATGGCGCACGTCTTACAATGAAGTTAAAGGTTAAAGTCTGTCTACAGTTTCCATAGCATGAAGTGACTAGGAATATCGCTACTCCCCTGGATGGGATGCTAGTTCATTGCAGGTAATCCTGGCTTGGCGCTTCTGCTTTAAGTTCTAATTGGTCCATTGCATTATCTACATTTGCTGCAATTGGCTGGATGTTCGAAGATGCGATAGCTTTGGTTTTGGTTTTGGTTTTGGTTTTACGTGAGCCATTTGAAAACCGTTGATGTTATGCTGAACTAGTAAGTTACTTTTTACAAAGGGAAAAACTCGGACTTAGCGAACAGTTTTTGTAAGAAGTAGAAAATTCGTAATGACCTGCGTTACATTTATAACAAAACCAAAGTTTTGGCCGTGAGCGGGGTTACGCTGTAGGTACGCAGTACAGACCTGCATGTATGCCTACTCAGTGTGTCCGGGTCTGCTATGCAATCAAGATACTTACAGCATAGGTGAAGATAAAGCGTCTGTGACAGAGTTTGAGATGTTTCAGCAAGCTGTACAGCCTACGACAGTCGATAGAACACCAAGGGCAGTACAAATCTTCGCGAGCCTCGGTCTGTTGGCGCGTGTTGTTGTTATAAATAAACTGGTAAAATATTCGTTGTTTCTTTCGAGTTTCACTGTTCCCATCAGCCTCTTCGGCGGGTGTGCGCGCATCGTTCGTGGACGCTGTGTTCTGACTTGTCAGCGGTGCACGAAGCGGAAGTGACGTAGGGCGCCTGGGTGGCCGCGCCAACGGTGTGCCTGACCAAGACATTTTGAACTTTAAGGTTGGGCCGTAGGCAAATACCTCGAAAGGACCCATCTGTGAAAAGAAAAAGTTTGGTGTTAAAATCCACCACACCAACGAAACGAATTTCAAAACAGCTGCTATGCTCTCCTGTTGGTTCAGTGGAGTAATGAGGGACCTCGTAATGAGGGGCCACGACGGCAACGCCATGGAAAACGTCACTTAAAAAGTGAATTCACGTTCCTATAAACTACTGCGCGATTATTCCAACACGTTCAATTTGTCCAATGTGGCTGAACTTTCCAGGAGCTGAATGTACAAAGGGGAGTATTTCTTCTTACAATCGCGTTTTTGTCGTAATTTTCAAATTGGCTTCGATATAATTGATATTTTGGAGTGTTCCTTTCCAATGTTCTCATACTTTACTCACTCCCAAATGTAACTTAAGAAAGGAAAGGAAAGAGGACGAAAACGACTGCAAAGCGCGATGCTCCTCAATTCCCTCACGATAGCGCTTCACGTTCGCGTTCTTTCTATTCACACTGCGCTGGTTTCTCCTCTCTCCTCTCACGCGTGTTAAAGCTCAAAATGAAATAAAATCCCAAATTGCACTTTTCGAGATATGGAAAAACAAACAGTACCACATGAAAGTACTGCTCAATAGCTTTCATTTGAATGGTCACACACTAGGGTTTCATCCACAGACTGAAAAGTGGAGTGGAAGGCTTAACGCTTCTCTGTGCTACTCACCTGTCCTTCAAACACGTTCTCCCACGAGGTCCTGTTGGACAGGATTCCCTTCTTCCTCCCCGGCCTCTTGTGCTTCTCGTTCAGTGCGAGTTCATAATCGCCATCCGTTAGCAAACAGTGCTTGTTGTTATCAAACACGATCAGTTCCGCGGTGTACACAGTGTGCTCTGTCTCGCACGAGTTCGAATTTTCCGACGCATCGCCCGTATCGTCCCACTCCCCCTGGGGGCATCCTCGCGCAACTCGACGTCGTTTCGCGGGGGGCTCGTCTGGGGTGACATTGTCGTTAACACCTGTGAGAGATAGATTAAGATACGAATAGGGATTAAAGTAAGCTTCCTGTAGATAGGTCACTAAATCATTTAAAATAGAAGTTAGTACTTCCTTAAGGGTGGTGTGGCCGCTTAACGAGGACCTGTTTTTGTTCAAATAAAAATAATGATTAAATAAGAATCGAGGAATCGAGAAAATACGGAACAAGCAAGAGTCTGGTTTAGGAGATATAGTATTATCCTCTTTAACCCTTACACTTCCAAGAATGGGCAAGTTAAAAAAATCCCAAATTTCATTCTGTAAAATAGCGAAGAAACCCAAGAACATTGTGAAAGTACTGCTCATCAGTTTTCATTTGAAAGGTCACGGTTATTTGGGTCGTCACGCAACGCAACGTGAATATGCTGAAAAACGCTGAAGGAATCGACTTACGTGAAACTCCTTTTCGCGCGGCTCAAACGTGAACGGTAACCGTGAACTCAGGAGTCCGGTCACGTGACGCCTAGAGGTTTGCGATTAGAAGTATAAAAAACAAACCTCGATCGATGCGGATCTAAAACTCTCTATTAGAGAGATTAAGCACCACGTTCTACGGCAAACGGCAGCTTGCAGTTGATTCTCGTTACTTTTCCTCCAATCGTTAAATAAATCCATCAGAAAAATCGAAATAACTTTATACACGTTCACGTCAAACGCAAAACTAGTAACTTTCACGTAGAAACGGAAAACGGTAGACAGCAAAAGTTGTATTTTTGCCGTTCGCGGGAAAAACAAACGCGATGTTTAATTAATCTCGCTATTTACGTCCGTCGCTAATGAGAAGAGGCCTTCATATAAGTTGATCACGAAACATACCGTTCTCGTCTTCGACTGCATCAGAAAGTGACTCGGCCCCAGCTTTCTTCTTCTTCCTCCCTCGTTTCTTGACGCCTTTGCTATTGACGCGGTAAGGGACGCTGACCTGCAGGCTCAGAATACACGTTCGACTCGTTTTGCCGCTCTTGAACGTGCCGTTAGGTACAGAAACACTGGACGACGGGGAGACTGGTAACAACTGAGATCGAGGGTTGAACGGAGCAGAGCCTTGACCGAGTGGGACTGTTACCACTTGTGGGTCGCTTTCCTGTTACAGAAAGAAAGAAAGACAACGTTAAAACGTTAACCTGTTCATTTTATGGCGAAATCCCGCCTCCAAGACGGGACTGAGCCCGCGGTGTTCGTTCCCCCGAAGTTGCTAAGCAACATGACGCATTTGCTGGCGCGATTGCTTTCGGAGTACTCGTGAGTGCTAGCTCTAGTTTTTGATTGGACAATAACAATCGGAAACACTTCGAGTGCTTCACCGAAGATTTGCCAAAACTGGCACTTGTTTTCCCGACTGTTTAATGGCAACCTCCGTTAAATTGTCAGAGATAGTCTACTCCTTTAACAACCCAATGCATCTCTGGCCTTTCACTGTAAATGTTTCGCGAGAGTATGGGCAAAATACCGCAATTAATGCGCTCTTTTAACTGCAAAATACTTTTGTAAGGCAAGCTGATACGACTCTAGACAGAATCACCAATCTAAATCAAACTCTTGTTCGGTATTTCTCGATGGAACAAATGCTGTTTTCAGTCAATCTTCGTAAAATCACCCGAAGATTTTCCGATTCTTATCAGCCAATCAGAACATTGCACAAGCACTCGCGAATACACCAAAAGTTGTCGTCAGGCACGTTGCTTAGCAACTTCGCAATAACGAAAACCACAGGCTCAGTCAGTCGTTATCAGTACGATTTTGGTCAAAGGAATTGCATTTTGCAATTATTGTTTTATACCTTTCTTCGTTTATGACAGACTTTTACGAGGAGCACATCAACCTTGATAAAATCTTCCACCAGCAACGTGCTCTTCTTGTTATTTGACAAGTCACCATTCGCTGTAGAGAGAAGAAATGAACGTTAATGTCTTTGTTGGATTTTTGCTATTTTTGCTATCTACGTTTTGAGAAGCCCCCTTGAAGCCCCCCTTTGAAAAGCCCCCTTGGGTAAAGTCAATAAAGTATGTATATAATATGTAATGACAGTGAGCAACAGACAAATTCACACACAAAATTTTCGGACGAATAAACTTTCCGACAAAAAAAAAATGTACGAAAATTTTACCGTCCGAACATTTTCGATTATGCATATTTAGGTAAATGTGCAAATTACTGCAATTTTAAGCATTTTAATTTCATTGCGAGTTTTGAAATGTTATAGAGCAACATCGAAGATTAAATGTACAGCCGCGTTAGGCGTTAGTTTTCATGCACTCTCGCTTTGTTTTGTCTTTGTCTTGTTTTTGCTCAAAGTATGTGTACAGTAGTTTGTTGCGTTCAAACTGAACTGTCTAAATGGAACTGTTTTCAATAAATTTAACATTATTTACACGTTGTATCGTCTCAGAGAGTGTTTCGTCAGAAATTTCAAGAACGTCCGAAATGTGCCAAAAAATCGTTTATCGTCCGAAAATTGTAAGTCCGAACATTGATCTGGAACTGCAGTCTGCTTTTCTTGATGTGTATGTAACGTCACTCATGAGTTGCTTGCAAGGACTGGCCGTTAATTCGTCGGAGCAACTCACCATTTTTGGCTCATTAGGCTCGGCAGTGGATGTATAGAACGAGGGACGAGGGTCTATGTACATGTATTTGGTGGCTTGTTTCGCTCGGCAGTGGAACAAACGAGCCAAATGAGCCGGCACATTTAGTATATGATTTAAAGTGGCCCTGTATTCTGTAGTTTATAGTTTTTTTTCACGTTTGCGTTGTGTGCCTTTGGAACAATATTGAAATGTGCAATAAACTACATTTACCTGGCCCTGATCCATGGAAAAACCCAGTGAATGTAAGATTCATATAACCACTGTTTTCACTGCAAATGAAGGAAAAGAAAATGTTACACGCTGAAATATATTAACATCACTATAGAAAAACTGTAATAAAAATTTATACCTTGGATAGGAAACAAGCTTTGATTTAATTGTTACAACAGAAAAGTTACAGAAGCACAGGTTTCAACTTGACAGGGAGGGGATGAAAGAAAGGGGGGAGATGGGTGGAAGGGGGGGGGGGGGGGTGGGGGTTGGAGGGGAGATTAATTGATGGAGGCAATCATTTCAAATATTATAAGTGGGGGGCAATTAATCGAGGGACAGCTATTATTCGAGGTAATCGTATCAATAACAAAATTGTTATAATTGATAACGTCAAAATTGATAACGTGGGTTTCCAATAATAATTTAGTTTCCAATAAATAATAATTATTACAGGTGTCCAATTTGAACCTATAATCGAAAAGAGGTTCTCTCAAACTTCCTAACATTGACTTTTGTTATTTATACGATTAATTTTATTGGTAATTGGACCTTGTCGTACAATTCAGGGAGAAATCAGTCAAATTGGCCTTGCACTGCGTTCTCGGCCGATTTCAAAATCACTAGCCCAATCACACCTGAATTGTACTCCACTCGGTCCAATTACTATTACAAATACGGTACATGAAAATGAACTTGTGAGTAAATCTCATTTTCATATGAAATGTGTTGCACTAGGACTTGTTTTGAAACAGAGGTGAAAGGAAACTCAGAAATGGCCTATTGTCCTCACTAGGAATCACTGCGGCATAAGCATTATAAACACAAGAAGAATGAACAGTTTTGCTATTCTTATGCTTGTATGCCATGGTGATTCCTAGCAAGGACAACAGAAGAAGGAAGAGTGTGTCCATTCTTCTTGCGCTTGTGCTGATGCCACTACTGTCCTCACTACAGAAATTTATGCTTATGATTGTGCTTATGTCACAAGTGAAAACGGAGAAATTGAAACTGAAAACATTTCTTTTTAGTCTAGTTATTTTTATTATTGCATATCTGTAAGCGTGTTGAGATTTTGAAATGCGCAGATAAGAACTTTATTATTATTATTATTATTATTTATTATTAAAACCAGCCTAAAGGATTGATCTACTGATGGACTGGACCACTAATATTGTTTGGCAATACATGTACAATAATGTAAATGTGGCTTAAATTTTCAAGTCTGTGGATGAAATGTTATATTTGTGTAACCATTAAAACGAAAGCTATTGAGTAGCACTTTCATGCGGTACTGTTTATATCCTGTACAAGGTGGTGCTAACTTTTAAGTCTGTGGATGAAACCCTAGTGTGTGACCATTCAAATGAAAGCTATTGAGCAGTACTTTCATGCGGTACTGTTTGTTTTTGACAATTTTGCTGTACAAGGTGGTGCTAACTTTTAAGTCTGTGGATGAAACCCTAGCTGTAATTTCATGTGGCGATGTTTGATATTTTAAAAAGCGAAAGTTGAGTTTGTTTTTCTTTACACAAGCAAGGAACTCACAGAGGATCTCCTACGTCTGACTTGCTGCTGTCACTCTCAACTTTCTCCAACATGTTGTCGACCTTGAAACCTTGCCTGCAAAGAAACATACACAGGATTGTAACAACTCTTAGTATGTCACGGATGAAAAAAAAAAAAAAACAGATGTTCAGTGTCAAATAAAGCACATTAGTGCGCATCATTGTGAAACTGGGTATCAACTAAGTAGCTAACTCAAAAAAATTATGCACAGCAGTGGCAGATCCAGGGGGAGGGTCGGGGGGGGTCCGGATCCTCCCTATCAGACATTAGGGTTTTTTGCTTTCTCCATTATCCATAGCAAAACCATCTCCATTCTCCAGGATCCACCAAAATGCACTTTTCAGAGCCTGAAATCTCATTTTTTTTTCTGGGGGAGGCCCCCAAACACCCCCTCTGCGACGTCTACTTCCAAAAGTTATTCTTCAATCTACTTCATATTTCGGGAAAAACCTGGGACTCCTCCCCCACTATCAAAAAATCCTGGATCCGTCCCTGCACAAATATTGTTAATGTCTGTTTACTACACTTCTTTATTGGGCTTTATCATGATAATGCGCATAATTTTGAAACCAAAAAATATCTCCAAAACAACAGCTTAGTTATGTAGAAAAATGTCTGGAGAAGGGCCACTGATGGTTAACATTGGACTGGAGAGAATCAAAATGGATTAAAAACTCACCATTTTGTAAAAGATGAATTTGTTTCTTTCTTGGAATCCAAGTTGTAATAATTTTATAGTGTTTAATGTATGACATGTTCTCAACCTTGATCAAGTTAATTACCAAGTTACAATGTTTTAAATTCTTCTCTAAAACTTATGCACTAGTCAGTGGAAAGCCCTGTACCCCGATACCGGGGAATGAGGGGCAATGAATAACGGGGCATTTGATCGGGTTCAGACAAGTGGCGGATCCAGATCTTTTTATAAGGTGGGCGCCCTCTTAACTAATGCCCACTATTCTTCGGGTATGGGGGTGCGGGGCTTTCCACTGACTGGTGCATTAAATAAAGCAACTTAATACTATCAAGTATTTCTTGAATGGTGAGCTGAACTGCACAGTATGAATAAAAGGCTCATAAATTGCTCTATTTTGAAAATCAACTAAAATTTCTGAAATTCCCTCAAAATTTCAAAATCATGGGAAGAACAAGGAATACTTTTACAAGGTTGCACAGGAAAGAAGCAAATGTATACAATAACGCAAATAATTCCAACACATAGTGTTTCAGTTCTCTGATGTTTTACAAGCTTCCTTTGTTATGATCATAGGTATTCAAAAGCGGCCACTGCATGCTAAATTTGGAGCTGTACTGATTAGTTCTTCCAGTCATTCTATAAAAATGGACGTCCATTGAAGCATTATTATTCTTCAAAGTGAGGCCTACACGTAGATTGACATGTTATCAGTGTATTTGAGTGTGTTTTTGACACATGTGCTTCCATCCAGCACAAGAACCCACATCACTGTTCAATAAGAGTAGGGACGTAGTCCCGGGTGTGTGGTCTGGCCTTTTCATTCATTCACTTCACATGCCATGGGTTGGGTGGGGAACAATGAGATCAACAATGGACTGATAGCAGCAGCCAGAGGCTCCTTCTATATGCTGACATCCGATCTCGTTGTAAAATACAATACAATGTAGGCGGACACATCTGTTGTCGGCTCAGAATCCAGGCAAATCATCATCATCATCATCAATGAGGATGGGAGCTGTTGAGAGTTCAAACTCTCGCTCACATTTGGCCTGAAACCCTCAAGCACTCTCAGCAACTCTCATCAAACTTGGATCTGCTCAAATTTTTCTTGAGAGTCATTGACAACTCTTGATCTTGTTTGGCCAGAGGAGCCAACTCTCATCCTTAGGCTTAAACTTGTTTGGCCTTAATATGAACACATTTTCATGTCTCCTCTACTCAAAAAGTCAAATTCCTTTCTTCAACTGGCTATTAAAGGTTGTCTCTGAAATCATTGTTCTAACCGAATATTCTTCTTAGCTTAGCAGCTAATCCGTGATCACAAAATTCCCAACCTGGCTTTCTGTCAGGTCATAAATCGGGTTGTTGATACCTTGTCCAGACCATGGAAAATAGTTTCACAAATGTGTGATTGTTTTGTAAATGACGTACAAAGGTTTCTGGTGCTATTAGTAGTTTTAATTGACTTTAAGTAGTACAGTACTTAGAGGAAAATTAAATATTAATAAAGAGAATTAATTAATTATTTATACTTGCCTGCAGCTATTATCTATTATATTTGCTTGCCTTTTCTAAGAAAACTAAATATAACTCTTTTGTTAATTATTACAATACTGTGCACAAGAAAATATTAATCATACTTGGGGACAATCATTTATATGTACTTAGGTCGTGTTCTATTGGGATCAACCGCTTCAACCGCAACCGGTTTAGGTTGAAACAGTTGAGGTTTCCCAATAGAATACTTTTCCAACCGTTTTCGGTTGAAATGGTTGCAACCGTTTCAACCTAGTTTGATGCCGGTTGAAAAAGTTGATCAACCAAACCAACCGAAAACGTTTTTTTCCCAATAGAACACGAAAAAACTCAACCAACCCAACCAACGTAAAACGGTTGATCCCAATAGAACACGACCTTAATCTGTTAGTCTGAATTTCTGTTCCATGGGATTTTCTTTACTGAACACAAAATTTTCAGGTTTGATGAAGAAATGAATTGGAATAATTTTTGCTACTTTGATGCATTTTTCAACATACAGAGAGTCTAACTCTTTCACTCCCAGAGTCAAACCTTGAGTTGAGCCAATAAATGCGGTTGTAACTTTTGAGTCTGTCCATGGATGAAACCCTAGTGTGCGACCATTCAAATGAAAGCTATTGAGCAGTACTTTCATGTGGTACTGTTTATTATGCTGTACAAGGTGGTTCTAACTTTTAAGTCTGTGGATGAAACCCTAGTGTGTGACTATTCAAATGAAAGCTATTGAGCAGTACTTTCCAGTGGTGCTGTTTGTTTTTGACAATTTGCAAAATGAACTTCAAGATTTTTTCCCTCAGTTTTGAGCTTAGCACTCTTGGGAGTGAAAGTGTCTGTTCTTTTCCTTGTCTGTCTGTGTGTCTATGAAATAATGAAGTACTACGCATTTCCCTGATATTTTTTTCTTAATAAATGGCATTTTGGTAAGTGACTCCCACGCAGGTTACCTAAAGATACCAACCATTTATATTATTTCTTCACAAAACCCATTCTAAAATATTTTCTCTTCATGAACATTTTGTATGTTTTAGAATAATAAATGATGTTTGTACACCTTACAACTCATATCAAAAGCAAAAGGTGGGAGCTTTGTACAACAAAGGATTTTCTCTCACATAGGAAGATGGGCGGCATGTTTTTTTTTTGCAAGAATGATTAGTGCAAAGAATAAGTACAAATTATTAACAGGAA
Organism: Desmophyllum pertusum; assembly: GCA_029204205.1. Lineage (NCBI taxonomy): Eukaryota > Metazoa > Cnidaria > Anthozoa > Scleractinia > Caryophylliidae > Desmophyllum > Desmophyllum pertusum. The sequence goes on along the minus strand of MU825930.1, from coordinate 139,438 downwards.
TAACAGAGACACGTGTTGAAGGAACCACACGTGTTGAGCCCTTTGTTTAAAAGTCATAAGAAATTCTCAAAAATTATGTACAACCCATAAGCTAATAATAAAACATGCAGAAATATATCACTATCTTTATCTGAATGATGTTTGGTTTTTGCTAGAACTGCGATCTCAGTATCCGAAATACACTTACCGCTTTTTCACCGGTGTTGTCCGTCGATGCTTCATGTACGACAAGTTCCGATGAAGAAATACGGGCTGTAAGACATTTAAACATGCCAGTTAGTAAACCCATTTGTTTCGTGATCTGATAATGAGATAAATCCGTACACTAATACTTCTTTCCAAGATTTTCTATCGACAACAAATACAAGCGATTTTGGGTGTACACAATGACAAATTTGCCTTGCATTTTGTCAGCTTATAACGTGTTGAAACCAAAGAAAGACAACAAACTACAGTCGCACTTGTACTCGCTAGCACAAAACTAGATCAAGATATCTGCTACTTACCGCAACGGCATTCCTTGTTCGAAGAAAGCGATAGATTTGTGTGGGTTCTGAAAGCGAAATAATCAAGAAATTGCAAGTTAAAAAGCCTTTCATTGAACTGAATGAAGCGAAGGACCGTGTATATTTCGAGGCCTCGGCATACAACAAACTTACTTTCAAAAGCTTGAAGGAACAATTCATGATCTGCGCGAAGTTGTTCGAATTTGGTCTTCTTGGGACTCGGATAGATCACATCAGCCTTCTCGCTGGTCATTTTCGCTGGGTTTTCAGGGCTTATAGACAACAAACGACAAGCTCTTCTATCTCGCCCTCACTTCCTGGCGTTTGAGAACCGCGCGAAATGCACGCGAACAACGACCGAAAGACATTGTGGGTATTTTTGCGCGACCTGTTGCCCCTCGGTCAAAATGGTAAATCAACACTAGAATGCTGGAAATATATACTGAACCATGACTGAACTTTGTGTTTGAGTCTAAACTTCTCCTTTTACCTACTTTTGTTTCCTTTCGCAAATTACAATCAAGGTTTCGATTTTTCTCGCAAATTTTGCGTGACGCCGCAGATTGTTGCAATGGTTTTCAAGTAAAATTTTGCGCGGGAAATTGGCGCGCGGGCGACCAGAATTTACGCCTTTCGCATGCTCGAGCATTTGACCACGGTGGAGCCGCAGGCGAAGCAATCTATTCCGCGCCTATTTCGTTCCCAGGTTGTCAAGGATTCGGAATGCTTCACAATTTAGATTTCAAACAACACATTGCTAGCTCTTAAATTTATAAAAGGACTTATAACAACGCAAAAACATGGTTCAAAGGTTGACGTATAGAGCGTATCAATAATCACGATTTTTGCCCGGACCAAACGCGATGCTTTTGTTTGGCTTGAAACTCTCATGCGCTCTCATAACTTCTCATCGAATTTGAACCTGTTCAATTCTTTCTTGAGAGTCGTCGACGACGCTCTCGTTTGGCCCGAAGTGATCAGTGATAGTCGATGAGTCGATCTAATTTTTGCGATTCGTCATGGAAGTAAACTTTTTCGATTTTCAGCAATTTTTCCAATGTTGGAATTACAACAGTTAATCGGCAAAGTGTAACTATTCATTGTTTTCTTTTCGAAAAACAGGCAAGACAACGTAACGTTTACTTTTCATTGTTATAATAATGCTCCGAAGCAACGCTCAACACTACTTGATGAACATTCGGACAATGTCTAATCAGTTAGAATTTCAAAGATAATTTTTTGCGGAAAACTGTACATGTTTTGCGGGAATATTTTTTTGCGGATACTCATTTTTTTTTTTGGCGAATCCCAGAAGAAAAAAATCGCAAATATTTAATAGAACCCGCAAAAGTTTAGAACACGCCGTAAACACACTGAACTGATAAGACTGATAATTTCGGATTCTTCAGCGCTTGATTGTAGCGGAAGAAGATATACCAATCATGCAGTTATTTTTAGGGGAAAATATATCCGATATCGCTAGCTGCAGCGAAACTTTTAGAAAAAATTGACCGAAAAACATAGATGAGTTGTTGACATGCTGAACGGTTATTTCAAATAAAGCTAAAAAAACATCAGCCGCTCGGATTCGCGTAGAGTTATCAGTAGCGACTGCTAGATTCCTCTGAAAAGACTGAAAACACTGTTTAGCTTTCATTCATCGGAACAGCAAAATACAGTAGCTTTAGGCCTCTCTTGGCCCGTTTACTCGTGATTCAAGATGCTACTGAAGGACAACTTCAAACGTTTACTGTCTAGCTTTGTTCAGTGACTTCAGTTAGACTCTGAATAATTAATGGCTTATTCAGTGCTCCATGTTACGAAGACTCTACATCTGGAAGCCTTATCAGTTGTTGAAAACCTGATTTTTATTATCAAAGTGAATGTCTCATGTATCCACCAAATAAATATTTAAACCTTTTCGTTGGATTTCCTATATAACATATAACATTCCTGCGATCAGACCGTCCAATTTTTCGCGCTCCTTATTATTCTCCTTATGGCGATAAGGGGGTCGCGACCACGTAAAGACGAACCCAGGTGACGGATCAGAGCGCGGAGAAATTCGCCTGATCGCAGGTTACTTCTTTGTCGACGTTTAGCTTGTCGGTACTAAAATAGGGAATGTAGAAATTCAACATCGACAGAAAAAATTGCGTAGTTAAAAGACTTTTTCACATACATTTGACTCGGTGGCAATGAGAGAAACTGATAATAACAGGCCCTTCAAACTCGATGTGTTTGTACATTTTTATTCCGCCCGTTCTGTACAGACTCTGACTGTACAGCTCATACAAGTCCTTGTGTAATCTAGCTAGTTCTAAACGAGAGCTTTGGTGGTACCTGTCATAACATAGCACCAGGGGACAGAACTGTACGTGTAATCCTTCATTTTGCATAAACATAAAAAAAAGTGGCGGAAAAAGTAAATATTTAGTCGTGGATGAGTTTCAGTAACGTATGTAAATAGTTTCAATCAGTTAGCTCACTAGCTCAGTTTTTTTGCGTAATTTTTAACTGAAATTGTCGATCAAAACATGACTTTGTAGTGACTACCCTAAGCCGAAAGTATAGCTATTAAAGAAAAAGGACATTTTCAGTCGCACCCTTCTGAGTGCACGCGTGTGTGATCAAACTTGGCAGTTTCATCGTTCAGTTTAATTTCCCGTCAAAGTTTCTATAAAAAATGAGTAGGTCAGTTGAATTAAAATCAATTGTAGTCGCGTCTTCCTGTTTACTTGGTTTTCTTTTTCTCAAATAAAAAGTGTCAAGATATTTGGTCATATTGCTTTCATAATGATTATAATGTCGCGTCAGTTGTGTTTAGTAAAAGATGACCGCTTTCCAAACGAGAAAATTCGAGTTGACTCATCACTGATGCAATCGATTCTGGATGTAAAATATCAATTCAATGCTCAGTTTTCTCATTCTACGAGAACTGCGAGAAGCATATCCACCGGTGAATTCCTACAGTTTTTATAAGAGTCGGCATTCAATCTGATATTTTCTTTTCTTTCCGAAAGGTAAGATATTTCGCGACTGATTACAACGGCTTACTACTGTAGGGGTCGCCTTTTTTACCACGCTAGACTGTACGTTCTCGGTTTTTATGTCGTGGTCTCTCGAGTTCACGACTTTACTCGCACATTGAAATTTAGGATCAATTTAGGACTGTTTAACCGATACGATTTATTCAGTTTTATTTTCTAGCCTAACGGCATTTTATAAAGTGAATCCATACGTATAATTGAAGTAATTGAAACCGTTGCGCCAAAATATTTTCAGTTCATCGTCATAATTCGGTCCCGGAATTCGGTGTCTTATACTCTTCCCATTTTTCTTCTATTTCAGATCAAAATCATGTTGTTCAAGTTCCTTATGATTGCCATGATGGCCACAGTGTGCTTTCTCCTAAGCGACGAAGCCTCAGCGAATACCTGCCCTCGCTGGGAGAAGCTCAACAAGACGCCAATTTGCTTTGGAGCCCGAGGAAACCAGTACGGCCGTTTTCGTACGTTTAATCGGAACATCTTCGTGAGCCAATTCATGCTCGTGCACCGTACGGGAACGGTGTCGTGTAATAAAAAGAGTTACAGCTACTGGGGATGTTCTCCCAATGGCCCAACCTTTTTGTCGTCCTAACAGACCATCAAAACAAGCTACTGGCTCCAGCAGTAGCCAACAAGTATGGATGGTACAAACTGGCTGGTTACACATCCTCTTCGTCTGCCCTCGTGTTCTGTGCTCCCAAGAAGCCTCACTGCGTCTTTGCTAACAGCGAGCTGCGCCTGTGGTACGGAGAAGATTTACGTGGATACAGCGAGAGCAGCAACGCTGGTAAAACGTGCGCAGACGTGTATGCTCTGTTGGCTTAAACTGGGCAACCGGCACAGTCCAGAAACCTCGAACATTACAGTAATTATTAGCAAAAACAACAGTTTTGTAGTGATTTGAATGAAGACAATAAAATAACTCGAGGTAAATTTGTGTTGGTTCAATGCTTTCTCAAAAACTACATCCCTGTCACAAGGAAGGGGGGGGGGGGGGGGGATTGACAGGGGGTCCTGAACTTCCCGTAAATTCCCTTTTTCCTATTTCTCCTGGCTTCCACCACCTTGGGAATCCCGCTCTCTCTTTTTCCTCCTCCCGTTGACTTCCCGTCCCTCTTTACTCCCGCCGGTTCCCACGCTACAAAGAAGCAACGAATGGAAAAATAATCAAAGCGAAAAAAATAAAAGAGTCGTCAAAAACAAAGACGCGAGAAAAAATCGGGATGTCGGTGAAAATAACATTTCGTAAAACAGCAAGTGCTAGATAATGCGCATTTTTAGAATTCTGAATTAGAAAAAGATATATATATAATAAGATAAATAAGATTAAACTACGTAAAACTACACACTGTATAATTTGGTAGGTTTATACACAACGTTAAGTTCCTTATTATAATAAACCCCCAACGAAACCTGTAGACTCTATTAGGCAAAGCGCGGGATAATTTTGCCAGGAGCTACTGATTTTGATGGGACCGATGCGGTTTTTAACAAATCTTTGTCCTCGAACGAATCAAGAAAGCTCCGAATGTTGCCTATAGCTTGCGAGCAGGCTCACAAATTAACGCGCGAGCGGCGATACATGTAGCCGCGACGCTCAGTCTCATAGCTTACGTCACGAGTGCTTGCTTAGAAAGGAGGCACTGAAAAAAATCTTTATAGCTGTTATTTATTTGGCGACGATGTTTAGCTCAATTCTGGTTATTTGACGGTCTCGCACATTTCGTCGCTTCAGCATACTGTTGCGAAAATTGGAAAGGTGACAGAGAAGCGAAGGACTGTGTATATTTCGAGGCCTCGGGCTTGCAATCTCGTTCCCAGAGTCCTCGTTACCCTTGTCCAGCGGTGGAGTGGCAAGACCGGAAGTCCAAGAATCTTGGCGTCCGTTAGTTGAAACATGGGGTAGAACACATGCGCAGTAGAGCCGGAAGTCCAAGAATCCTGTCATGGCGGATCGCTTCCTCCCAGAGCTCCTTGGTGGCCGCTCCACCGCTTGACAAGGCCAGCAACGAGGACTCTGGGAACGAGATTGTCGGGCTTGAAGAAACAATTCATGATCTGCGCGAAGTTGCCCGAATTTGGTCTTCTTGGGACTCGGATAGATCACATCAGCCTTCTCACTGGTCATTTTCGCTGGGTTTTCAGGGCTTATAGACAACAAACGACAAGCTCTTCTATCTCGCCCTCACTTCCTGGCGTTTGAGAACCGCGCGAAATGCACGCGAACAACGACCGAAAGACATTGTGGGTATGTTTGCTTCTGCGTCCGGCTGGCCGGTCACACCGACAAACCTCTGTGTTTGGTAAACGTGAAAAAAGGTAATTTGTGTTTGAAAAGTTCTAAGCTGCTTTCCTTTTGCAAATTTAATACTATAAAGGTTTTGATTTTTCTCGCAAATTTTGCGTGACACCGAATTGTTTTGCGCGGGAAATTGGCGCGTGGGCGACCAGAATTTACGCCTTTGCGCATGCTTGAGCATTGACCGCGCGTGAAGCCGCAATGTTACCTATTTCGTTCCCAGGGTTGTCTAGCCTGATTCTCAGACGGTCCGAGTCGCTCGCTCTCAAGAGAGGGAGTGAGAGCGAGCGACTCGGACCGTCTGAGAATCAGGCTGTAAAGGGTTGTCAAATAAAGATCGCTCAGAGAGCTTCGACCGTACCCAATTGTGACACATGCATGGCATAATGAGAGAAAACGACTTTAAAATGACATCTATACGATTTGGAATGCTTCAGAATTTAGATTTCAATAGATTTTTTATTATTATTATATCGGCGGGTAAACGTAAAAGGATTTATAACAATGCAAAAACATGGTACGAAGGTTGACATATACCCTAAAAGCTCTATTTAGCCCCCCTCTCTATCCAGGAGTGTTTACGTGCCGCCCGATAGTGTATGGTTTTTGAGCATTTTGGTCTGGAACAGGATATACCAAAAGGCATTTTTTGGCCTGGAACAGGGTATCAGTTTCCCAGAAGTTGGCACGAAGATCGGTCATTTGATCTCTGGAATAGGGTAGACAAAGTCTACGTTAGTCGGAGCTATCTGCTTAGTAGTTTAGCCTTTTGGGTTAGAAAAAAATCGTTAAAAATCGTCTGGAACAGGGTATCTTTTTTCAACATTTAGTCTGTACGGCAGGGTCGCAAAATTAGCGTTTTGTGGTCTGGTACAGGGTAAGGGTTTTTATAGCCCAGCGGCACACCCCCACCCATTTTTTTGGGAGTACCCCCCCGGGCTCTCCATTAAGGCCCCCTTTGGAAGTCAGATTTTGTAATAAGCCCCCCTCTCTATTAAGCCTCCCCCATTTCCATCAGGCTGATGCAAATGACTTTTCAGCAATATTTTCTGGTGTTTCAGTCACTTTGTATTGAAACGTGGTCTTTAATTTCCAGAGCTATCGATATCGTTGATCTAGGGTATGAGATGACATTGCATTTGTAAGACGGCCATACATAACCCATTTCTTGTTCTGTTTTAGTGAGTGGTGTTATAGTAAACAGTTTGAAAAATTAATGTAAATTTTCTTGAAAATTCATTATTTAAAATAAGTCCCCCTCTCTATTAAGCCCCCCTCTCTAATAGGCCCCCCTTCTTGAGGTCTGAAATTAAATAAGCCCCAGGGGGCTTAATAGAGCTTTTACGGTATAAAGCGTATCAATAATCACGGTTTTAGCCCAGGCCAAACGAGAATAAAAGTTCTAAGAGTTCAAACTCTCGCTCTCGTTTGGCATCACATGAAACTTTCATGCGCTCTCAGCGACTCTCATGCGCTCTCGTGAATTATCATTGAATTTGAACCTGTTCAACTGTTTCTTGAGAGTCGTCCTGTCGTGGACTCTCCCTCTCGTTTGAGGAATTGAAAAAATCCGCGAGTCGAGCGCGGACTAGGACGGAACGGAAGGCTAGGCTAAAGAAAACTCTCAAAGTGAAAGCCGACTCTCATGCAGTAACTCTCATTCTCGTTTGGCCCGGACTTCTGAGTGCAATATAACTATAGACTGCCGGCCAAAATGCTCAAAAAAAAATCCGGGGAAAAATATCCGATATCACAAGGTGCAATGTTTCTTTCAACGAACCTTTTAGAAAAAGAAAATTACCGAAAAATATCGAGTGAGTTGTTGACATGCTATACGGTTCAGTTAGCCGGATTATTTATAAGTCTTATAACAAATAACATAGAAAGTTAAAAAACATCGCTCGGATTCGCGTAGACTTATATAGCGACTACTAGATTCCTCCAAAAACACTTAGACTTGAAAATTTGATGGCCAATTTTTCGCGCTCCTTATCAGTTTCTTCACGCGTGTCGCGCGAAAATTTTTCGCGACACGCGTGAAGACGAAGAGTACTATAGCGTGGAAAAATTCACCTGATCGCAGATGACTTCTTTGTCGGATTTTCATTCGAATACCAACGGTTACCTTACTAAAATACTAAGGCTGGAATGTAGAAATTCAACATCGACAGAAAAAAATTGCGAAGTTCAATGACTTTATAATATTCACATACATTTGACTCGGTGACACCAGAGAGCTGACATGCAGGGAGAGGCCCTTCAAACTCACGGACAACATAAAAAGGATGGATGTGTTTGTATATCAGTTTTTAATCAGTACTAGTACCTACAGCATGCATACCCTCACTCAGTCCTTTCGACTTCGGTGTGATATATACGTACATCCTGAATTCGACTCTCTTGATCAGATCTGTGAATATTTCAGAAATCCGATTTCGCGTCTAGTCAATCCGTGTCAATATTAAAGCTGTCATTTTAAAATTTCAGAATCAGTTACGTCAAACCGTTCTGTACAGCTTATACAAGTACCTGTAATCTAGCTAGTTCAGTAAACTAGACGCTTTGGTTACCTGTCATAAGACAGAACTACATGTATACGTGTAATCCTTTATTTTGCATAAGCATAAAAAAGAGTGGCTGAAAAAGTAAATATTTAGTGATGAGTTTTCAGTAACTGCAGTATGTATGTAAATTGTTTCAAACTTATATTAGCTCACTAGCTCAGTTTTAACCAGTGCGTTCAGTTTTTAATTGAAATTGTCGATCAAAACATGATTTTGTAAGCTGACTGCCGAAAGTATATAGCTATTTGGAAAAAGGCCATTTTTCTACCGTTCTGTTTATCAAAGGTACTGTTTTATCGTTCAGTTCACTATACGTCAAAGTTTCTAAATGAGTAAGTCAGGTGAATTGAAATCAATTGTAGTCGCGTCTTCATGTTTATTTGGTTTTCTTTTTCTCAAATAAAAAGTGTCAAGATGTTTGGTCATATTGTTTTCATAATGATTATAATGTCGCGTCAGTTGTGTTTAGTAAAAGATGACCGCTTTCCAAACGAGAAAATTCGAGTTGACCCCCATCACTAATGCAATCGATTCTGGATGTTAAATATCAATTCAATGCTCGGTTTCTCATTCTACGAGAACTGCGAGAAGCATATCGACCGGTGAATTCCTACAGTTTTTATAAGACTCGGTATTCAATGTGATATTTTCTTTAATTTTCTTTCCGAAAAGGTAAGATATTCCGCGACTGATTACACTGAACGGCTTACTACTGTAAGGGGTCGCCTTTTTTACCACGCTAGACTGCTCTCGCGGTTTTTATGTCGTGGTCTCTCGAGTTCGCGACTTTACTCGCACACATTGAAATTTAGGATCGATTTAGGACGTTTAACCGATGCAATTTATTTTCTAACCTAGCATTTTATAACCGACGGTTATCAACAAAGTAGATTCATACGCCATAGTTTAAGTAATTGAAATCGTTGCGCCAAGATATTCCGGCTTCTCATCAGTTTTCTCCTGTTCTTCTATTTCAGATCAAAATCATGTTGTTGAAGTTCTTTATGATTGCTATGATGGCCACCGTGTTCTTGCTCCTAAGCGACGAAGCCTCAGCGAATACCTGCCCTCGCTGGTTGAAGCTCAACAAGACGCCAATTTGCTTTGGAGCCCGAGGGAACCAGTACGGCCGTTTTCGTACCTTTAATCGAAACATCTTCGTGAGCCAATTCATGCTCGTGCACCGTACGGGAACCGTGTCGTGTAATAAAAAGAATTACAGCTACTGGGGATGCACTCCAAATAACCCAGGCCTTGTTGTCCTCCTAACAGACCATCAAAACAAGCTACTGGCTCCAGCAGCAACCAACAAGTATGGATGGTACAATCTGGCTGGTTACACATCCTCTTCATCTGCCCTCGTGTTCTGTGCTCCCAAGAAGCCTCACTGCGTCTTTGCTAACAGCGAGCTGCGCCTGTGGTACGGGAAGATTTACGTGGAAGCACCGAAAGCGACAACGCTGGTAAAACGTGCGCAGACGTGTACGCTCTGTTGGCTTAAACCAGCATCCGACACTGTCCAGAAACCTCGAACATTACAGTATATTATTAGCAAAAACAACAGTTTTGTAGTGATTTGAATGAAGACAATAAAATAACTCGAGGTGAATTTGTGTTGGTTCAATGCTTTCTCAAAAACTACATCCCTGTCACAAGGAAGGGGGGGGGGGGTGGTGGGGGGGGGGGGAGGGGGAGACAGGGGTCCTGAACTTCCTGTAAATTCCCTTTTTCCTATTTGTCCTGGCTTCCACCACCTTGGGAATCCCGCTCTCTCTTTTTCCGCCTCCCGTAGACTTCCCGCTCCCTTTACTCCCGCCGGTTCCCGCGCTACAAAGAAGCAACGAATGAAAAAATAATCAAAGCGAAAAAAATAAAAAGAGTCGTCAAAAAGAAAGACGCGAGAAAAAATCGGGATGTCGGTGAAAATAACATTTCGTAAAACCGCAAGTGCTAGATAATGCGCATTTTTAGAATTCTGAATTAGAAAAAGATATATATATATATATATATATATATACGTAAATAAATATTTTTCCTTCGGTCGTAGAGTGCTCTACTTAATGGAGCTATATAAATTAAATTATTTGAAAGGGAAAATTATGTTGACATGAGCACTAGTCTGTGCACTTACGCACCTGACGAGAGAGGACCAACTGGTCCTCTCGAAACAGAACTGTATTGCTCATGTCAACATAATTTTCCCTTTCAAATAATTTAATTTAATTTAAGCGGCGATACATGTAGCCGCGACGCTCAGTCTCATAGCTTACGTCACGAGTGCTTGCTTAGAAAGGAGGCACTGAAGAAAATCTTTATAGCTGTTATTTATTCGGCGACGATGTTTAGCTCAATTCTTTTTTCTGGTTATTTGACGGTCTCGCACATTTCGTCGCTTCAGCATATTGTCGCGAAAATTGGAAAGGTGACAATGAAGCGAAGGACGGTGTATATTTCTAGGCCTCGGGCTTGCAATCTCGTTCCCAGAGTCCTCGTTACCCTTGTCCAGCGGTGGAGCGGCCAACAAGGACCTCTGGGATAGAGTGATCCGCCTGCCTTGCGCAGTAAGTCCAAGAATCCTGTCATGGCGGATCGCTTCCCCCAGAGCTCCTTGTTGGCCGCTCCACTGCTGGACAAGGGTAACGAGGACTCTGGGAACGAGATTGTCGGGCTTGAAGAAACAATTCATGATCTGCGCAAAGTTGCTCCAATTTGGTCTTCTATGGACTCGGATAGATCACATCAGCCTTCTCACTGGTCATTTTTCGCTGGGTTTTCAGGGCTTATAGACAACAAACGACAAGCTCTTCTATCTCGCCTTCACTTCCTGGCGTTTGAGAACCGCGCGAAATGCGCGCGAACAACGACCGAAAGACATTGTGGGTATGTTTGCTTCTGCGTCCGGTAAATGTTTGGTAAATGTGAAAAAAGGTAATTTGTGTTTGCAAATTTAATACTATAAAGGTTTCGATTTTTCTCGCAAATTTTGCGTGACACCGAATTGTTTTGCGCGGGAAATTGGCGCGCGGGCGACCAGAATTGACGCCTTTGCGCATGCTTGAGCATTGACCGCGCGTGAAGCCGCAATGTTACCTATTTCGTTCCCAGGGTTGTCTAGCCTGATTCTCAGACGGACCGAGTCGCTCGCTCTCAAGAGAGGTAGTGAGAGCGAGCGACTCGGACCGTCTGAGAATCAGGCTGTAAAGGGTTGTCAAATGAAGATCGCTCAGAGAGCTTCGACCGTACCCCATTGTGACACATGCATGGCATAATGAGAGAAAACGATTTTAAAATGACATCTATACGATTTGGAATGCTTCAGAATTTAGATTTCAATATATTTTTTATTATTATTATATCGGCGGGTAAACGTAAAAGGATTTATAACAATGCAAAAACATGGTACGAAGGTTGACATATACCCTAAAAGCTCTATTTAGCCCCCCTCTCTATCCAGGGGTGGTTACTCCCTTATATACGCTATATAGGTACGTGCCGCCCGATAGTGTATGGTTTTTGAACGTTTTAGTCTGGAACAGGGTATACGAAAAGGCATTTTTTGGGCCTGGAACAGGGTATCAGTTTCCCAGAAGTTGGCACGAAGATCGGTCGATCTCTGGAATAGGGTAGACAAAGTCTACGTTAGTCGGAGCTATCTGCTTAGTAGTTTAGCCTTTTGGGTTAGAAAAAAATCGTTAAAAATCGTCTAGAACAGGGTATTTTTTTCAACATTTAGTCTGGAACAGGGTCGCAAAATTAGCGTTTTGTGGTCTGGTACAGGGTAAGGGTTTTTATAGCCCAGCGGCACACCCCCACCCAATTTTTTGGGAGTACCCCCCCTCCCCCGGGCTCTCTATTAAGTCCCCCTTTGGAAGTCAGATTTGTAATAAGCCCCCCTCTCTATTAAGCTTTCGCCCTTTCCATCAGGCTGATGGAAAGTCATGATGACTCTTCAGCAATATTTTCTGGCGTTTCAGTCACTTTGTATTGAAACGTGGTCTTTAATTTCCAGAACTATCGTTGAGCTAGGGTATAAATGACATTGCACTTGTTTCTGTTTTAGTGAATGATGTTATAGTAAACAGTTTGAAAAATTAATGTGAATTTTCTTGAAAATTTATGATTTTAAATAAGCCCCCCTCTCTAATAAGCCGCCCCTTCTTGAGGTCTTAAATTAAATAAGCCCCCCTGGGGCTTAATAGAGCTTTTACGGTATAAAGCGTATCAATAATCACGGTTTTAGCCCAGGCCAAACCAATACACGTTTGGCATCACATGAAACTTTCATGCGCTCTCAGCGACTCTCATGCGCTCTCATGAATTGTCATTGAATTTGAACCTGTTCAAAATGTTTGTTTAGAGTCGTCCTGTCGTCGACGACTCTCCCTCTCGTTTGAGAAATTGAAAAAATCCGCGAGTCGAGCGCGGACTAGGCCGAAATAGACTGTTCACAGCCTCTCTATTAAGGTGGCTCGATGTAGTTTTTTTAGCGCTGGGGTGAGAGTTTTGAAAACAAAAATTCGATCAGAAGGCAATCTTCGATTTTTGTCATACTACACCATGATGATGACAAATGATGATAGATTTATTTTACACTGGTTTCCAAGCAACAGAGGTTACCATAGCAACGATTTCGGCATCCTATTGTTTTTAAACAAGGCTGATTTTCTCGGAAATCTAGTCGAAAACATTGCATTCATTTTTTCATATTTTAAAGTATGCTAGTTTGACCACCTGTAGACGAAATTTCAAGAAGAACTGCGCGTAGGCACCTCAGAACACGATCGAAGCGCCTAATTTACATTTAGCGGGATATTGCTAAAATGATCTTACAGATTTTTTTTAAAAATTGCTAGGTGTTAGCGTGATGGTTGAACTTGATATAATTCCAATCGAAAATGCCATTAAAAAATCGTTGCAAGCGTTAGAAAATAACACCGAATTATGGGTACGTTTCGCTTCGCTACTGTCTTTCTCCGAACAGGGATTTTGTTTATCTTGTTTCTGGTCAGTTTCTCTCTTGATGCACGTGCAATGAATATTTATTCCAAATGCCGCGTGTGGCCAGTCGTGCGTTTATGACAAATAAATGGATTTTTAAGCAGGATAGACAATCAATTCTGTTCATCTTACTAATCTAATTTAAACAAAAATAAACCGTGTTTTGTATTTAGAACTGTCGCGATTTAAACAAATGATCAACAACCACGCTAAAACGAACTTTAGGGGGAGGGGGGGGGGGGGGGGGGGGGGGGAGGGGGCTACGGCTACTTTTCATACAATCCAAACCATGCTCTCAATTGCAAAGCAATCATCACAACTTTAGCCAGCGGATTCATCATCTGCGGCGTGCGTAGAAGTTGTGTAAAGCCAGAAGAAAAGCTAGAAAAACATGGCGGCCGATGAGGCGATGGAAGTGCGTACTGATGTATGAATGATTATTGTATTTTTTCACTTTGTGATCCTTTAAACCAGAGAAACTTCTTCCTCAAGTTTTCATTTTTAAGATGCAACCAGGACCGCGACGACAACAAGAACGTCACAAAACAATAGGTTTAATTAGTAATATAATATTCTGCACGTGTGTTTTGGCATATTTCTTGGCCGTCCCATGCAAAACAAAACGCACGTCCGTTTTACATTTACATTTCTTTGCCTTCGTATGCAAAACAAAAAAAATCAAATGTCCAAATTCACGGTATTATGGAGAAACGTCAACACGCGAAAGTTAATTTTCCTTTTTCTGTCCTGGACTTGAACTCACGAATTCAGCTCCTGGAAAGTTCGGCCACATTGGACAAATTGAACGTGTTGGAATAATCTCGAAATAGTTTATAGGAACGTTAATTAATTTTTTAAGGAATTTTGCGCGCGAAAAGAAGCCTTAAGAAAACACCGCTGAACGAAATTGATCGCTTTGCAATTCAAGTTGTGAGAGCATGGTTCTCGGTCCCAGGCCCTGTCTCTATCCCCCCCCCCCCCCCCCCCCCCCCCTGGCCTAGACTGAGCTGACATGCCGGGAGAAGCCCTTCAAACTCACGGACAACATAAAAAGGATGGATGTGTTTGTATATCAGTTTTTAATCAGTACTAGTACCTACAGCATACCCTCACTCAGTACTTTCGACTTCGGTGTGATATATACGTACATCCTGAATTCGACTCTCTCGATCAGATCTGTGAATATTTCAGAAATCCGATTTCGCGTCTAGTCAATCCGTGTCAATATTAAAGCTGTCATTTTAAAATTTCAGAATCAGTTACGTCAAACCGTTCTGTACAGCTTATACAAGTCCCTGTAATCTAGCTAGTTCAGTAAACGAGAGCTTTGGTTACCTGTCATAAGACAGAACAACATGTATACGTGTAATCCTTTATTTTCCCGGCGTATCACATCGAACGAAATCGAACGAAATTTTAATCGAACTTAATCGAACTCAATCGAACTAAATCGACCGATTAAATTCGATTTTGTTCGGTCATCGAACGAAATCGAACACATATTTTTTTTGTGAGTTCGATTTCCGAACCAAATCGAACGAAATCGAATGTCATCGTTCGATTTTGTTTGATTTTGTTGTTTTTCATATTTATTTCTTTTATGGTCATCCCGGGTCTCATTAGCACACTGTGACACGCAACTCAGTCCTGTAAATGACCCAAAGGGCAGATGGAGCCTGAATCTATTATGTATTTATAATCAAGAGCTCAAAAAACCGAAACGTTCTATTTTGTTCGATTTCGTTCGATGACCGAACTAATCGAACGTTCGATTTTGTTCGATTCACAACTTTTTTTGTGAGTTCGATTTCGTTCGATGACCGAACTAAATCGAACTCAATCGTTCGATTGAGTTCGATTACGTTCGATTGAGTTCGATTTCCGAACGTTCGATGTTATACGCCGGGTATTTTGCATAAGCATAAAAAAGACTAGCCTGCGTCGCAGACGGACTTGGCTAAAAAAAGACTGGCGGAAAAAGTATAAATATTTAGCGATGAGTTTTCAGTATCGATTCAGTAACTGCAGCATGTATGTAAATTGTTTCAATCTTAGCAGTGCGTAATTATTTTTTTAACATGATTTACGGCCCGCGAACTGATCGATGTTTGACTGTTTGTGGTTTATGCCTCCGGGGACGAGAATGATGTCCGATGACAGATTATCCTAAGCCGCCGAAAGTATAGCTGATTCAGGAAAAAGGCCATTTTTCTACCGTTCTGTTTATCACGCGTGTTTGATCAAAGGCAGTTTTATCGCCGTTCATGCAGTTCACTATAAGTATTCCCATCAAAGTTTCTAAAAATCAATCAGTCGCGTCTTCCTGTTTACTTGGTTTTCTTTTCTCAAATAAAAAGTGTCAGGATATTTGGTCATAGTTTTCATAATTATATTTATATGTCGCGTCAGTTGTGTTTAGTAAAAACGGATGACTGCTTTTGCAAACGAGAAAATTCGAGTTAATTGACCCATCACTGATGCAATCGATTCTGGATGTAAAATATCAATTCAATGCTCAGTTTAATTTCTCATTCTACGAGACCTGCGAGAGGCATATCGACCGGTGAATTCCTACAATTTTTATAAGAGTCGGCATTCAATCTGATATTTTCTTTAATTTTCTTTCCGAAAAGGTAAGATATTCCGCGACTGATTACACTGAACGGCTTACTACTGTAAGGGGTCGCCTTTTTTACCACGCTAGACTGCTCTCGCGGTTTTTATGTCGTGGTCTCTCGAGTTCGCGACTTTACTCGCACACATTGAAATTTAGGATCGATTTAGGACGTTTAACCGATGCAATTTATTTTCTAACCTAACATTTTATAGCCGACAGTTATCAACAAAGTAGATTCATACGTATAGTTTTAGTAATTGAAATCGTTGCGCCAAAATATTTTCTGTTCATCTTAATTGCTGTCTTATACCGTCTTCTCATCAGTTTTCTTCTATTTCAGATCAAAATCATGTTGTTCAAGTTCCTTATGATTGCCATGATGGCCACAGTGTTCTTGCTCCTAAGCGATGAAGCCTCAGCGAATACCTGCCCTCGCTGGGAGAAGCTCAACAAGACGCCAATTTGCTTTGGAGCCCGAGGGAACCAGTACGGCCGTTTTCGTACCTTTAATCGGAACATCTTCGTGAGTCAATTCATGCTCGTGCACCGCACGGGAACGGTGTCGTGTAATAAACGTTCTAAAAGGAATTACAGCTACTGGGGATGCACTCCAAATAACTCAGGCCTTCTTGTCGTCCTAACAGACCACCAAAAACAAGCTACTGGCTCCAGCAGCAACCAACCGTAATGGATGGTACAATCTAGCTGGTTACACATCCTCTTCATCTGCCCTCGTGTTCTGTGCTCCCAAGAAGCCTCACTGCGTCTTTGCTAACAGCGAGCTGCACCTGTGGTACGGGGAAGATTGGCGTGGATACACCGAAAACGACAACGCTGGTAAAACGTGCGCAGACGTGTACGCTCTGTTGGCTTAAACTGGGCAACCGGCACTGTCCAGAAACCTCGAACATTACAGTAAAACGATAATTGTTAGCAAAAACAACAGTTTTGTTGTGATTTGAATGAAGACAATAAAGTAACTCGAGGTGAATTTGTGTTGGTTCAATGCTTTCTATAAAACTACTTTCCTTTCACAAGGAAGGGGGGGGGGGGGGTGGGGACAGGTTCCCTTTTTCCTTTTTCTCCTGGCTTTCACCACCTTGGGAATGGGAATCCCGCTCTCAGTCCTTTCCCGCCTCCCGTAGGCTTCCCGTCCCTTTACTCCTGGGTTCCCGCCTTATAAAGAAGCAACGAATGAGAAAATAAATAAAGCGCAAAAAAAAAAATAAAAGGATCCAACGAAGACGCGATAAAAAATCGGAATGACTGTAAAAATAAAATTTCGTAAAACCGCAAGTGCCCAGATAATGCATATTCTTAGCACTGAATTCAGGTTAAAATTTGCAACGTGGCGGCCCCCCGGAAATAGGCTCGAGTCGATTGTGCTAGTAAAACTGGCATATTATGCTAGTAGCAATGCTCGTTTTTTATCCAAATTATGCTCAAATTATGCTCGTTTTTCAAAATTATGCTACTTTTTTCAATATTATGCTCGACAAAAAATGGGCAAAACAGTAAGAAAGGTCTTTTGGGTCCTTGCAAGACCTGAAAGTTCTCGGGATCTGCTTCGGGGGTGGCGGACGCCATTTTGTCACGTTGTCACACCTATGAGAGTGGGACTGGGAACAAGGTTTTTAGACTTCCGGTTCCGGTTCTTCCCCCAAAAAACTAAAAAAACTATCCCAACTAGGCCCTAGACATCGCCGACCGTTTATTTGGAGAGCTTACTTTATGTCTGAAGTCAATTTATCATTACGATAAGGGATATTTGAGCCTGGTTTTAGCACTTCCGGTCTTCAAAATACAAAATTATGCTAGCATTGCTTTTGACAAAAAATCTAAAAATTATGCTCGTTTTGTCAAATAATGCCAAAAATTATGCTAGCACAATCGACTCGAGCCTACCCGGAAATACCCTATTTAACTTGTCATACAGTGCTGTAGACTCTATTAGGCAAAGCGCGGGGTAATTTTGCCAGGAGCTAATGATTTCAGATGGGTAACTATGATGGGACCGATGCGGTTTTTGACAAATCTTTGTGCTCGAACGAATCAAGAAAACTGCGAATGTTGCCACGTCAAAGGACACTATATAGATGTTATTGAACTAGCGTGAGGTCCGTATTGGGAAAATATTGGTCGAGTTCTTTTTTGCAAGTTTATGGATCGAGCCGAAGGCGAGGTCCATAAACTTGCAAAAAGAACGAGAACCAATATTTCCCAATACGGACCGAACAAGCTAGTTCAATAAAGTTTTTATTATAATGGCTTTTAATAAAAATTGCTGATAAATTAATGTAACCATTCTCGGCTAACGCGCGCGCGCCAAAGCTAAGCAAAATTCTTGCATTTTTCAGGCCACTTGACGAAAAATTTAACCAAAATTGTCCGCCAGACATGAGGAAAAAACGTTTCTACTTGATAGAAAACAGTTTTCTTTTGTTCTATGTTTCATAAAATGAATTTGGCGAAATGAGTTCGCGAGCGGTCCATCTTAGCGGTCCGTATTGCAAAATTCGGACCGCTCAGGTAACCAATCAGAATGCTCCTTTTCATCGTGGACCAGTTTGCCATATAATAAAAGCTATTAAACGTCATGTTGCTTGCTTAGAAATGAGCTCGAGGTAATGGAGAAAATCTTTATAGCTTTACTTTATTGGGCGAAGATATTTTACTCAATTCTTTTTTCTGGTTATTTGACGCTCGCACACTTCGTCGCATTGCGTGCCTACAAAAATGCTCTCGACTTTTGGCCAGCGGCAGTTTACCATTGACAACCTCGAGGGAAAATGGCGGACGAAAGATAAAACTAAATTTTGTGTCGAAAATCGTCAAGTATTCTTCGTTAAAATGTACGCTGCACCATGCAGTCCGTCTTCCTCCATATTTAGTGAGATGCTGGAACTCAATGCAGCGAGAAATAGCAGCAAACGGGACTATTCAGAAGAGGAACAATTATCTGTAGGCAGTAGTTTGTACGATGCTGCGAAAAGTTCACCGGTGTTTTTTGGTCGTTATGGGCATAAACTTTCCGATTCTGTGCTGAGATTCACGAGGGAGAAGATGGAACGTCGACCAGATCTTCAATGTTTCCAGAATTTGATCCTTCTATCAATCATCCAGCGACTTTTGGTTACGTTTTGTTGGACAGAAAGCCTGCACCTCCTAAACAAGAACCTCCCCCGTTACCTGATCCTAAGGAGTGTGAGTAAATACTTAACAAAATGAGCGTGACTACAGTAAACAAGACTTCTCACCCATTGCAGCAAAACTGCTGATCATGGCATAATCTGGCACCTCTCTATAACGACCAACTCTCTCCACATGTACAACTGCCAGGAATTTTCATCCCAACCGTTTGCCAATCGATACACTTTCTTATACAGACACCTCTATAAGACGCGACACCTCTTTAAGACGGACACCTGGTGTTGGTTCCTGCATGACATTTTTCAGTCATGTTACTGTATCTAAAACTCTCTCTAAGCCTGACACCTCTCTAAGTCTGGTCCGAATGGTGTCCGTCTTAGAGAGAGTTGACTGTATTTTGAAAACTTCCCTACAGAAAGTACAACAAGTAAGAACATAACCCAAAAAAGTCCCTTTTCTCTGCATAAAATTGAGAACGCTAAGGTAGTACGCTTTTTATAAGGGTGGCAAATAGAAAATTCGAGACAGTGAGACTAGTGTTTTTCTCTGCGAGCCCGAGACATTTTGACTTTTTAGATTGTGAGACCAAGATCAAGCAAGACCAAGATAGCTTCGCAAAAAAACGAGACTGGGAGACATGTAGAACCACTGAATAAAACGAGACTGCGAGACTGATGAAATTTGACTAAAATTTTGCGAGACCCGTATTTTTTGAAATACCATTTGCCACCCCTTTTTATCAACCCTAAAAAACAACCCTAAAAAATATCCCTGCCAAAACCCATTCTAAATATTTTCTCTTCATGAACATTAAGCTTATGTGTGTTTAGAATAATAAATGATGTTTGTACACCTTACAACTCATAGCAAAAGCAAAAGGTGGGAGCTTTGTAAAACAAAGGATTTTCTCTCACATAGGAAGATGGGCGGCATGTTTTTTTTTGCAAGAATGATTAGTGCAAAGAATAAGTACAAATTATTAACAGGAATAACAGAGACACGTGTTGAAGGAACCGCACGTGTTGAACCCTTTGTTTAAAAGTCAT
Organism: Desmophyllum pertusum; assembly: GCA_029204205.1. Lineage (NCBI taxonomy): Eukaryota > Metazoa > Cnidaria > Anthozoa > Scleractinia > Caryophylliidae > Desmophyllum > Desmophyllum pertusum. Next base: position 119,208 of record MU825930.1, on the reverse strand, counting down.
AAGAAATTCTCAAAAATTATGTACAACCCATAAGCTAATAATAAAACATGCAGAAATATATCACTATCTTTATCTGAATGATGTTTGGTTTTTGCTAGAACTGCGATCTCAGTATCCGAAATACACTTACCGCTTTTTCACCGGTGTTGTACGTCGATGCTTCATGTACGACAAGTTCCGATGAAGGAATACGGGCTGTAAGACATTTAAACATGCCAGTTAGTAAACCATTTGTTTCGTGATCTGATAATGAGATAAATCCCGTTTCACTTAGTACACTAATACTTCTTTCCAAGATTTTCTATCGACAACAAATACAAGCGATTTTGGGTGTACACAATGACAAATTTGCCTTGCATTTTGTCAGCTTATAACGTGTTGAAATCAAAGGAAGACAACAAACTACAGTCGCACTTGTACTCGCTAGCACAAAACTAGATCAAGATATCTGCTACTTACCGCAACGGCATCCCTTGTTCGAAGAAAGCGATAGATTTGTGTGGGTTCTGAAAGCGAAATAATCATGAAATTGCAAGTTAAAAAGCCTTTCATTGAACTGAATGAAGCGAAGGACCGTGTATATTTCGAGGCCTCGGCATACAACAAACTTACTTTCAAAAGCTTGAAGGAACAATTCATGATCTGCGCGAAGTTGTTCGAATTTGGTCTTCTTGGGACTCGGATAGATCACATCAGCCTTCTCGCTGGTCATTTTCGCTGGGTTTTCAGGGCTTATAGACAACAAACGACAAGCTCTTCTATCTCGCCCTCACTTCCTGGCGTTTGAGAACCGCGCGAAATGCACGCGAAACAACGACCGAAAGACATTGTGGGTATTTTTGCGCGACCTGTGCCCCTCGGTCAAAATGGTAAATCAACAGAATGCTGGAAATATATACTGAACCATGACTGAAATTTGTGTTTGAGTCTAAACTTCTCCTTTTACCTACTTTTGTTTCCTTTCGCAAATTACTTTCAAGGTTTCGATTTTTCTCGCAAATTTTGCGTGACGCCGCAGATTGTTGCAATGGTTTTCCTGTAAAATTTTGCGCGGGAAATTGGCGCGCGGGCGACCTTTTCGCATGCTCGAGCATTTGACCGCGGTGGAGCCGCAGGCGAAGGACAGGCGAAGCAAATCTATTCCGCGCCTATTTCGTTCCCAGGTTGTCAAGGATTTGGAATGCTTCACAATTTAGATTTCAAACAACATATCGCTCGCTCTTAAATTTATAAAATGATTTATAACAATGCAAAAAACATGGTTCAAAGATTGACATATAGAGCGTATCAATAATCACGGTTTTTAGCCCGGAACAAACGCGTTATTAGGACGAGAGTGTTGAGAGTTTCAAACTCTCGCTTTTGTTTGGCTTGAAAACTCTCATGCGCTCTCATAACTTCTCATCGAATTTGAACCTGTTCAATTGTTTCTTGAGAGTCGTCGACAACGCTCTCGTTTGGCCGAAATGATCGGTGATAGTCGATGAGTCGATCTAATTTTTGCGCTTCGTCATGGAAGTAAAACTTTTGTGCGATTTTCAGCAATTTTTCCAATGTTGGAATTACAACATTTTAATCGGCAAAGTGTAACTATTGTTTTCTTTTCGAAAAACAGGCAAGACAACGTAACGTTTACTTTTCATTGTTATAATAATGCTCCGAAGCAACGCGCAACACCACTTGTTAATTCGGACAATGTCTAATCAGTTCGAATTTCAAAGATAATTTTGGTGGAAAACTGTTTTGCGGGAATATTTTTTGCGGATAGTCAGTTTTTTTTTGACGAATCCCTGAAGAAAAAAATCGCGTAGAACCCGCAAAAGTTTAGTACACGCAGTAAACACACTGAACTGATAAGACTGATAATTTCTGATTCACCCGATATCACTAACTGCAAAACAGTCCGTATTTTTGCGAAAGAGTCGGGCTGAACGTGGCCCGAAAAGGATCTGGATCGAGCGCGAAAGTTACGAGTGGGATTGGGGAGCCTCTCACTTCGCGCGTCGTACAGTATCTCGAGAAAAGAGAGACTGTTTTGCAGTCTATAGCTGCAGTGAAACTTTTAGAAAAAAAAATTACCGAAAAACATAGATGAGTTGTTGACATGCTGAACGGTTCTTTCAAAGAAAGCTAAAAAAACATCAGCCGCTCGGATTGAAAACTGAAAACACTGTTTATTTAGTAGCTTTGTTCAGTGACTTCAGTTAGACTCTGAATAATTAATGGCTTATTCAGTGCTCCATGTTACGAAGACTCTACATCTGGAAGCCTTATCTGTTGTTGAAAACCTGAGTTTTACTATCAAAGTGAATGTCTCATGTATCCACCAAAAAAATATTTAAACCTTTTCGTTGGATTTCCTATATAACATTCCTGCGATCAGACCGTCCAATTTTTTCGCGCTCCTTATTATTCTCCTTATGGCGATAAGGGGGTCGCGACCACGTAAAGACGAACCCGGGTGACGGATCAGAGCGCGGAGAAATTCGCCTGATCGCAGGTTACTTCTTTGTCGACGTTTTAGCTTGTCGGTACTAAAATATATACTGAGGCGGGAATGTAGAAATTCAACATCGACAGAAAAAATTGCGTAGTTAAATGACTTTTTCACATACATTTGACCGGTGGCAATGAGAGAAACTGATAACAACAGGCCCTTCAAACTCGATGTGTTTGTACATTTTTATTCCGCCCGTTCTGTACAGACTCTGACTGTACAGCTCATACAAGTCCTTGTGTAATCTAGCTAATTCTAAACGAGAGCTTTGGTGGTACCTGTCTGAGTGTCATAAGACAGAACCAGGGGACAGAACTGTACGTGTAATCCTTCATTTTATTTGCATAAACATAAAAAGAGTGGCGGAAAAAGTAAATATTTAGTCATGGATGAGTTTTCAGTAACGTATGTAAATAGTTTCAATCTTAACTCGCTAGCTCAGTTTTTTGCGTATAATTTTTAACTGAAATTGTCGATCAAAACATGACTTTGTAGTGACTACCCTAAGCCGAAAGTATAGCTATTCAAGAAAAAGGACATTTTCAGTCTTCCCTTCTGAGTTATCATGCACGCGTGTGTGATCAAACTTGGCAGTTTCATCGTTCAGTTTAATTTCCCGTCAAAGTTTCTATAAAAAATGAGTAAGTCAGTTGAATTAAAAACAATTGTAGTCGCGTCTTCATGTTTACTTGGTTTTCTTTTTCTCAAATAAAAAGTGTCAAGATGTTTGGTCATATTATTTTCATAATGATTATAATGTCGCGTCAGTTGTGTTTAGTAAAAGATGACCGCTTTCCAAACGAGAAAATTCGAGTTGACCCCCATCACTGATGCAATCGATTCTGGATGTAAAATATCAATTCAATGCTCAGTTTAATTTCTCATTCTACGAGAACTGCGAGAAGCATATCGACCGGTGAATTCCTACAGTTTTTATAAGACTCGGTATTCAATCTGATATTTTCTTTTCTTTCCGAAAAGGTAAGATATTTCGCGACCGATTACAACGGCTTACTACTGTAGGGGTCGCCTTTTTACCACGCTAGACTGTTCTCGGTTTTTATGTCGTGGTCTCTCGAGTTCACGACTTTGAAACACACATTGAAATTTAGGATCGATTTAGGACGTTTAACCGATGCAATTTATTTTCTAACCTAACATTTTATAGCCGACAGTTATCAACAAAGTAGATTCATACGCCATAGTTGTAGTAATTGAAATCGTTGCGCCAAAATATTTTCTGTTCATCTTAATTATATTCGGTGTCTTATACCGTCTTCTCGTCAGTTTTCTTCTATTTCAGATGTTGTTCAAGTTCTCTATGATTGCCATGATGGCCACAGTGTTCTTTCTCCTAAGCGACGAAGCCTCAGCGAATACCTGCCCTCGCTGGGAGAAGCTCAACAAGACGCCAATTTGCTTTGGAGCCCGAGGGAACCAGTACGGCCGTTTTCGTACCTTTAATCGGAACATCTTCGTGAGCCAATTCATGCTCGTGCACCGCACGGGAACGGTGTCGTGTAGTAAAAGCAGTAAAAAGAACTACAGCTACTGGGGGTGCTCTCCAAATAACCCAAGCCTTTGTGTCGTCCTGACAGACCATCAAAACAAGCTACTGGCTCCAGCAGCAACCAACAAAGGTGGATGGTTCACTCTGGCTGGTTACACATCCTCTTCGTCTGCCCTCGTGTTCTGTGCTCCCAAGAAGCCTCACTGCGTCTTTGCTAACAGCGAGCTGCGCCTGTGGTACGGGGAAGATTTACGTGGATACACCGAAAGCGACAACGCTGGTAAAACGTGCGCAGACGTGTACGCTCTGTTGGCTTAAACCAGCACCCGACACTGTCCAGAAAACTCGAACATTACAGTAAAAACGATAATTATTAGCAAAAGGAACAGTTTTGTAGTGATTTGAATGAAGACAATAAAGTAACTCGAGGTGAATTTGTGTTGGTTCAATGCTTTCTATAAACTACTTCCCTGTCATAAGGAAGGGGGGATGGGGGGTGGGGGGGGGACAGGGGGTCCTGAACTTCCCGCTTTCCGTAAATTCACTTTTTCCTATTTGTCCTGGCTTCCACCACCTTGGGAATCCCGCCCTCTCTTTTTCCTCCTCCCGTTGACTTCCCGCCCCCTTTACTCCCGCCGGTTCCCGCGCTACAAATAAAGAAGCAACGAATGAAAAAATAATCAAAGCGCAAAAAATAAAAAGAGTCGTCAAAGAAAGACGCGAGAAAAAATCGGGATGTCGGTGAAAATAACATTTCGTAAAACCGCAAGTGCCTAGATAATGCGCATTTTTAGCACTGAATTAGAAAAAAATCATAGAAGATAAATAAGATTAAACTACGTAAAACTACACACTGTATAATTTGGTAGGTTTATACACAACGTTAAGTTCCTTATTATAATAAACCCCCAGCGAAACCTGTGGACTCGATTAGGCAAAGTGCGGGATAATTTTGCCAGGAGCTACTGATTTTGATGGGGAACATATGCGGTTTTTAACAAATCTTTGTGCTCGAACGAATCAAGAAAGCTCCGAATGTTGCCAATAGCCTGCGAGCAGGCTCACAAAATTAACGCGTGAGCGGCGATACATGTAAGCGCTACGCTCAGTCTCATAGCTTACGTCACGAGTGCTTGCTTAGTAAGGAGGCACTGAAGAAAATCTTTATAGCTGTTATTTATTCGGCGACGATGTTTAGCTCAATTCTTTTTTCTGGTTATTTGACGGTCTCGCACATTTCGTCGCTTCAGCATACTGTTGCCAAAATTGGAAAGGTGACAATGAAGCGAAGGACTGTGTATATTTCGAGGCCTTGGGCGGGCGCGGGCTTGCAATCTCGTTCCCAGAGTCCTCGTTACCCTTGTCAGGGGGGTAACGACGACTCTGGGAACGAGATTGTCGGGCTGGAAGAAACAATTCATGATCTGCGCGAAGTTGCCCGAATTTGGTCTTCTATGGACTCGGATAGATCACATCAGCCTTCTCACTGGTCATTTTCGCTGGCATAAGCTAATAATAAAACATGCAGAAATATATCACTATCTTTATCTGAATGATGTTTGGTTTTTGCTAGAACTGCGATCTCAGTATCCGAAATACACTTACCGCTTTTTCACCGGTGTTGTACGTCGATGCTTCATGTACGACAAGTTCCGATGAAGGAATACGGGCTGTAAGACATTTAAACATGCCAGTTAGTAAAACCATTTGTTTCGTGATCTGATAATGAGATAAATCCCGTTTCACTTAGTACACTAATACTTCTTTCCAAGATTTTCTATCGACAACAAATACAAGCGATTTTGGGTGTACACAATGACAAATTTGCCTTGCATTTTGTCAGCTTATAACGTGTTGAAATCAAAGGAAGACAACAAACTACAGTCGCACTTGTACTCGCTAGCACAAAACTAGATCAAGATATCTGCTACTTACCGCAACGGCATCCCTTGTTCGAAGAAAGCGATAGATTTGTGTGGGTTCTGAAAGCGAAAATAATCATGAAATTGCAAGTTAAAAAGCCTTTCATTGAACTGAATGAAGCGAAGGACCGTGTATATTTCGAGGCCTCGGCATACAACAAACTTACTTTCAAAAGCTTGAAGGAACAATTCATGATCTGCGCGAAGTTGTTCGAATTTGGTCTTCTTGGGACTCGGATAGATCACATCAGCCTTCTCGCTGGTCATTTTCGCTGGGTTTTCAGGGCTTATAGACAACAAACGACAAGCTCTTCTATCTCGCCCTCACTTCCTGGCGTTTGAGAACCGCGCGAAATGCACGCGAACAACGACCGAAAGACATTGTGGGTATTTTTGCGCGACCTGTGCCCCTCGGTCAAAATGGTAAATCAACAGAATGCTGGAAATATATACTGAACCATGACTGAAATTTGTGTTTGAGTCTAAACTTCTCCTTTTACCTACTTTTGTTTCCTTTCGCAAATTACTTTCAAGGTTTCGATTTTTCTCGCAAATTTTGCGTGACGCCGCAGATTGTTGCAATGGTTTTCCTGTAAAATTTTGCGCGGGAAATTGGCGCGCGGGCGACCTTTTCGCATGCTCGAGCATTTGACCGCGGTGGAGCCGCAGGCGAAGGACAGGCGAAGCAATCTATTCCGCGCCTATTTCGTTCCCAGGTTGTCAAGGATTTGGAATGCTTCACAATTTAGATTTCAAACAACATATCGCTCGCTCTTAAATTTATAAAATGATTTATAACAATGCAAAAACATGGTTCAAAGATTGACATATAGAGCGTATCAATAATCACGGTTTTTAGCCCGGAACAAACGCGTTATTAGGACGAGAGTGTTGAGAGTTCAAACTCTCGCTTTTGTTTGGCTTGAAACTCTCATGCGCTCTCATAACTTCTCATCGAATTTGAACCTGTTCAATTGTTTCTTGAGAGTCGTCGACAACGCTCTCGTTTGGCCCGAAATGATCGGTGATAGTCGATGAGTCGATCTAATTTTTGCGCTTCGTCATGGAAGTAAAACTTTTGTGCGATTTTCAGCAATTTTTCCAATGTTGGAATTACAACATTTTAATCGGCAAAGTGTAACTATTGTTTTCTTTTCGAAAAACAGGCAAGACAACGTAACGTTTACTTTTCATTGTTATAATAATGCTCCGAAGCAACGCGCAACACCACTTGTTAATTCGGACAATGTCTAATCAGTTCGAATTTCAAAGATAATTTTTGGTGGAAAACTGTTTTGCGGGAATATTTTTGCGGATAGTCAGTTTTTTTTTGACGAATCCCTGAAGAAAAAAAATCGCGTAGAACCCGCAAAAGTTTAGTACACGCAGTAAACACACTGAACTGATAAGACTGATAATTTCTGATTCACCCGATATCACTAACTGCAAACAGTCCGTATTTTTGCGAAAGAGTCGGGCTGAACGTGGCCCGAAAAGGATCTGGATCGAGCGCGAAAGTTACGAGTGGGATTGGGGAGCCTCTCACTTCGCGCGTCGTACAGTATCTCGAGAAAAGAGAGACTGTTTTGCAGTCTATAGCTGCAGTGAAACTTTTAGAAAAAAAATTACCGAAAAACATAGATGAGTTGTTGACATGCTGAACGGTTCTTTCAAAGAAAGCTAAAAAAACATCAGCCGCTCGGATTGAAAACTGAAAACACTGTTTATTTAGTAGCTTTGTTCAGTGACTTCAGTTAGACTCTGAATAATTAATGGCTTATTCAGTGCTCCATGTTACGAAGACTCTACATCTGGAAGCCTTATCTGTTGTTGAAAACCTGAGTTTTACTATCAAAGTGAATGTCTCATGTATCCACCAAAAAAATATTTAAACCTTTTCGTTGGATTTCCTATATAACATTCCTGCGATCAGACCGTCCAATTTTTCGCGCTCCTTATTATTCTCCTTATGGCGATAAGGGGGTCGCGACCACGTAAAGACGAACCCGGGTGACGGATCAGAGCGCGGAGAAATTCGCCTGATCGCAGGTTACTTCTTTGTCGACGTTTAGCTTGTCGGTACTAAAATATATACTGAGGCGGGAATGTAGAAATTCAACATCGACAGAAAAAATTGCGTAGTTAAATGACTTTTTCACATACATTTGACCCGGTGGCAATGAGAGAAACTGATAACAACAGGCCCTTCAAACTCGATGTGTTTGTACATTTTTATTCCGCCCGTTCTGTACAGACTCTGACTGTACAGCTCATACAAGTCCTTGTGTAATCTAGCTAATTCTAAACGAGAGCTTTGGTGGTACCTGTCTGAGTGTCATAAGACAGAACCAGGGGACAGAACTGTACGTGTAATCCTTCATTTTATTTGCATAAACATAAAAAGAGTGGCGGAAAAAGTAAATATTTAGTCATGGATGAGTTTTCAGTAACGTATGTAAATAGTTTTCAATCTTAACTCGCTAGCTCAGTTTTTTTGCGTATAATTTTTAACTGAAATTGTCGATCAAAACATGACTTTGTAGTGACTACCCTAAGCCGAAAGTATAGCTATTCAAGAAAAAGGACATTTTCAGTCTTCCCTTCTGAGTTATCATGCACGCGTGTGTGATCAAACTTGGCAGTTTCATCGTTCAGTTTAATTTCCCGTCAAAGTTTCTATAAAAAATGAGTAAGTCAGTTGAATTAAAAACAATTGTAGTCGCGTCTTCATGTTTACTTGGTTTTCTTTTTCTCAAATAAAAAGTGTCAAGATGTTTGGTCATATTATTTTCATAATGATTATAATGTCGCGTCAGTTGTGTTTAGTAAAAGATGACCGCTTTCCAAACGAGAAAATTCGAGTTGACCCCCATCACTGATGCAATCGATTCTGGATGTAAAATATCAATTCAATGCTCAGTTTAATTTCTCATTCTACGAGAACTGCGAGAAGCATATCGACCGGTGAATTCCTACAGTTTTTATAAGACTCGGTATTCAATCTGATATTTTCTTTCTTTCCGAAAAGGTAAGATATTTCGCGACCGATTACAACGGCTTACTACTGTAGGGGTCGCCTTTTTTACCACGCTAGACTGTTCTCGGTTTTTATGTCGTGGTCTCTCGAGTTCACGACTTTGAAACACACATTGAAATTTAGGATCGATTTAGGACGTTTAACCGATGCAATTTATTTTCTAACCTAACATTTTATAGCCGACAGTTATCAACAAAGTAGATTCATACGCCATAGTTGTAGTAATTGAAATCGTTGCGCCAAAATATTTTCTGTTCATCTTAATTATATTCGGTGTCTTATACCGTCTTCTCGTCAGTTTTCTTCTATTTCAGATGTTGTTCAAGTTCTCTATGATTGCCATGATGGCCACAGTGTTCTTTCTCCTAAGCGACGAAGCCTCAGCGAATACCTGCCCTCGCTGGGAGAAGCTCAACAAGACGCCAATTTGCTTTGGAGCCCGAGGGAACCAGTACGGCCGTTTTCGTACCTTTAATCGGAACATCTTCGTGAGCCAATTCATGCTCGTGCACCGCACGGGAACGGTGTCGTGTAGTAAAAGCAGTAAAAAGAACTACAGCTACTGGGGGTGCTCTCCAAATAACCCAAGCCTTTGTGTCGTCCTGACAGACCATCAAAACAAGCTACTGGCTCCAGCAGCAACCAACAAAGGTGGATGGTTCACTCTGGCTGGTTACACATCCTCTTCGTCTGCCCTCGTGTTCTGTGCTCCCAAGAAGCCTCACTGCGTCTTTGCTAACAGCGAGCTGCGCCTGTGGTACGGGGAAGATTTACGTGGATACACCGAAAGCGACAACGCTGGTAAAACGTGCGCAGACGTGTACGCTCTGTTGGCTTAAACTGGGCAACCGGCACTGTCCAGAAACCTCGAACATTACAGTAAAACGATAATTATTAGCAAAAGGAACAGTTTTGTAGTGATTTGAATGAAGACAATAAGTAACTCGAGGTGAATTTGTGTTGGTTCAATGCTTTTCTATAAACTACTTCCCTGTCATAAGGAAGGGGGGATGGGGGGGGGGGGGGGGGACAGGGGTCCTGAACTTCCCGCTTTCCGTAAATTCACTTTTTCCTATTTGTCCTGGCTTCCACCACCTTGGGAATCCCGCCCTCTCTTTTTCCTCCTCCCGTTGACTTCCCGCCCCCTTTACTCCCGCCGGTTCCCGCGCTACAAATAAAGAAGCAACGAATGAAAAAATAATCAAAGCGCAAAAAATAAAAAGAGTCGTCAAAGAAAGACGCGAGAAAAAATCGGGATGTCGGTGAAAATAACATTTCGTAAACCGCAAGTGCCTAGATAATGCGCATTTTTAGCACTGAATTAGAAAAAAATCATAGAAGATAAATAAGATTAAACTACGTAAAACTACACACTGTATAATTTGGTAGGTTTATACACAACGTTAAGTTCCTTATTATAATAAACCCCCAGCGAAACCTGTGGACTCGATTAGGCAAAGTGCGGGATAATTTTGCCAGGAGCTACTGATTTTGATGGGGGAACATATGCGGTTTTTAACAAATCTTTGTGCTCGAACGAATCAAGAAAGCTCCGAATGTTGCCAATAGCCTGCGAGCAGGCTCACAAAATTAACGCGTGAGCGGCGATACATGTAGCGCTACGCTCAGTCTCATAGCTTACGTCACGAGTGCTTGCTTAGTAAGGAGGCACTGAAGAAAATCTTTATAGCTGTTATTTATTCGGCGACGATGTTTAGCTCAATTCTTTTTCTGGTTATTTGACGGTCTCGCACATTTCGTCGCTTCAGCATACTGTTGCCAAAATTGGAAAGGTGACAATGAAGCGAAGGACTGTGTATATTTCGAGGCCTTGGGCGGGCGCGGGCTTGCAATCTCGTTCCCAGAGTCCTCGTTACCCTTGTCAGGGGGGTAACGACGACTCTGGGAACGAGATTGTCGGGCTGGAAGAAACAATTCATGATCTGCGCGAAGTTGCCCGAATTTGGTCTTCTATGGACTCGGATAGATCACATCAGCCTTCTCACTGGTCATTTTCGCTGGCATAAGCTAATAATAAAACATGCAGAAATATATCACTATCTTTATCTGAATGATGTTTGGTTTTTGCTAGAACTGCGATCTCAGTATCCGAAATACACTTACCGCTTTTTCACCGGTGTTGTACGTCGATGCTTCATGTACGACAAGTTCCGATGAAGCAATACGGGCTGGAAGACATTTAAACATGTCAGTTAGTAAACCCATTTGTTTCGTGATCTGATAATGAGATAAATCCCGTTTCACTTAGTACACTAATACTTCTTTCCAAGATTTTCTATCGACAACAAATACAAGCGATTTTGGGTGTACACAATGACAAATTTGCCTTGCATTTTGTCGGCTTATAACGTGTTGAAACCAAAGAAAGACAACAAACTACAGTCGCACTTGTACTCGCTAGCACAAAACTAGATCAAGATATCTGCTACTTACCGCAACGGCATTCCTTGTTCGAAGAAAGCGATAGATTTGTATGGGTTCTGAAAGCGAAATAATCAAGAAATTACAAGTTAAAAGCCTTTTCATTGAACTGAATGAAGCGAAGGACCGTGTATATTTCGAGGCCTCGGCATACAACAAACTTACTTTCAAAAGCTTGAAGGAACAATTCATGATCTGCGCGAAGTTGCTCGAATTTGGTCTTCTTGGGACTCGGATAGATCACATCAGCCTTCTCACTGGTCATTTTCGCTAGGTTTTCAGGGCTTATAGACAACAAACGACAAGCTCTTCTATCTCGCCCTCACTTCCTGGCGTTTGAGAACAGCGCGAAATGCACGCGAACAACGACCGAAAGACATTGTGGGTATTTTTGCGCGACCTGTGCCCCTCGATCAAAATGGTAAATCAACAGAATGCTGGAAATATATATTAAACCATGACTGAACTTTGTGTTTGAGTCTAAGCTTCTCCTTTTACCTACTTTTGTTTCCTTTCGCAAATTACTATCAAGGTTTCGATTTTTCTCGCAAATTTTGCGTGACGCTGCAGATTGTTGCAATGGTTTTCCTGTAAAATTTTGCGCGGGAAATTGGCGCGCGGGCGACCAGAATTTACGCCTTTTCGTATGCTCGAGACTCGAGAGTACCGAGCATTTGACCGCGGTGGAGCAACCTATTTCGTTCCCAGGTTGTCAAGGCGGCCGTATTAAAGTAGAGCTGTTCGTTTTAATACATCTATATGATTCCTATCAATGATCACGGTTTTAGCCCGGACGAAACGAGGACGAGAGTGTTGAGAGTTCAAACTCTCGCTCTCGCCGTTTGGCTTGAAACTCTCAGCGATTCTCATGCGCTCCTTCTCATCGAATTCTTGAAGCTGTTACGAATTCGGTTTCTTGAGAGTCGTGGACGACTCTCGCTCTCGTTTGGCCCGAGGTGAAGAGAGTCTTTGACAGTTGAAGAAAACTTAGCCTGTGAATAGGCTCCTAAGTGGGGTATAGGGTGAAGAGGAAATCGGGGAAACTCTACTAGCCGCGCGAGCGCGGACTAGAGAGAACGAAGGCCAGTCAGTAACTCTCATCCTCGTTTGGCACGGGCTTTAGTGCAATATAGCTAGGTTGTTATCTTGCACATATGAACCACGGAATGAGGAAATTGCACCAATGTGAATCAGCTACTGTGGCACTAAATTTTGGCCGGAGGTGCAGATTGGCAATTTTTTGTGTTTTGCGAGATCTAACCAGTTTTGCGATTCGTATACAGGGAATTAAAACTTTTGCGATTTTCAGTAATTTTTCCAATGTTGGAATTACAACATTAATCGGCAACGTGTAACTATTCGGTTTTCTTTTCGGCGAAATACAGGGAAAACAACGTAACGTATACTTTTTATTGTTATAAATCAGGAGCCCATCACTAGGAGCGAGCAACTGGACTGGATTCGTGTCACAGCGTTTTTACAGACCAGGTTATTTTTAGATTCGCTTTTCCCGCGAATTGGTATTCCCGCCAGACAATCAAACGTTTTCCTTTTGTAATCATTAATTGGCGTTACCGCGTAACAAAGGCCGCAATTAGGTCGCCATCTTTTTATTTTCTTTTATTTCATTTCATATTACACATGGGACCAGAAACACATTTTCCCGGAAAAAGGAATCTAAAAATAAACAGGTCTGTAAAAACGCTGTGACATAGGCGTAGTGTCGGAGTTGCTCGCTCCGGCTAATGGGCTCCTGTATAAATTTAATAATGGTCGAAGCAACGAGACTGAGCAACGCGCCGGCACCACTTGATGAATATCACTCCGACGACGTGTAAAAGTAAATTTTTGCGGAAAACTGTTTTGCGCGGGAATATTTTTTTGCCAATACTCATTTTTTTTCTGAAGAAAAAATCACAAAAATTAGAACCCGCAAAAGTTTAGTGCCACGCCGTAACTCACATTGATAATTTCGGATGCTTCAGCGCTTGATTGTAGCGGAAGAAGATGTATATTCTACTGCATGAATAAGTTATTTTTAGGGTAAAATATATCCGATATTGCTAGCTGCGGCGTTTCTTTTAGAATTTTTTTTAACGAAAAACATATATGTTCAGTTAGCCGGATTATTTATAATAAATAACCAGCTGGAAAGCTAAAAAATATCAGAAGCCCGGATTCGCGTAGAATTATAGCGACTGCTAGATTCCTCTGAAAACACTACAGTGGGCTTTGTTGCCATTCTGAAAAATTAATCAGGATTATTCAGTGCTCCATGTTTCAAAAACTCTAGATCTAGAAGTCTTTTCAGTTGCGAAAACCTGACTTTTATTATCAAAGTGAATGCCTCATGTATCCACCTGCATGACCAAACAAATAATTTAAACGAACTTTTCGTTGGACTTCCTATACTGAACATTCCCGCAATCAGGCCAATTTTTCGCGCTCCTTATTCCCTTTATGGCAATAAGGGGGTCGCGCGAAAAACGTAAAGACGAACTACCAGAGAGCGGATAAATTCGCCTGATCGCAGGTAACTTTTTTGTCGACTTTTAGCTTGTCGGTTACCTGACTAAAATATAATACTGAGGCGGGAATGTAGAAAAATTCAACATCGACAGAAAAAATTGCGTAGTTCAATGACTTTTTCACATACATTTGACTCGGTGGCACTGAGAGAAGGGATAACAACAGGCCCTTCAAACTCACAGACAGCATAAAAAGGACGTGTTTGTATATTTTGAATCAGTACGTACAGCGTACCCTGTCCTTTCGACTTCGGTGTGATATACGACGTCCTGAACTCCGCTGTACTCTCTCAGATCTGTGACTGCATGTATTTCTGATTTCGCACAATATATTAAAGCTCCCATTTTAAAATTTCAGATTCATATTACGCCACTGACCGTTCTGTATAGCTTTTAAGTCCCTGTAATCTAGCTACACACCCGGTATAGTTCAGTAAACGAGAGCTTTGGTTACCTGTCATAAGACTACGTGTAATCCTTCATTTTGCATAAACATAAAAAGAGTGGCGGCGGAAGAAGTAAATATTTAGTCATGAGTTTTCAGTAACTGCAGTATGTATGTAAATCAGTTGTTTTTTTAACTGAAATTGTCGATCAAAACATGATTTTGTAAGCTGACTGCCGAAAGTATAGCTGATTCAGGAAAAAGGCCATTTTTCTACCGTTCTGTTTATCACGCGTGTTTGATCAAAGGTAGTTTTATCGTTCAGTTCACTATTCCCGTCAAAGTTTCTAAATGAGTAAGTCAGTTGAATTGAAATCAATTGTAGTCGCGTCTTCTTGTTTACTTGGTTTTCTTTTTCTCAAATAAAAAGTGTCAAGATGTTTGGTCATATTGTTTTCATAATGATTATAATGTCGCGTCAGTTGTGTTTAGTAAAAGATGACCGCTTTCCAAACGAGAAAATTCGAGTTGACCCCCATCACTAATGCGCAATCGATGTTGTATGTAAAATATCAATTCAATGCTCAATTTCTCATTCTACGAGAACTGCGAGAAGCATTTCGACTGGTGAATTCCTTCAGTTTTTATTAGACTCGGTATTCAATCTGATATTTTCTTTAATTTTCTTTCCGAAAAGGTAAGATATTTCGCGACTGATTACAACGGCTTACTACTGTAAGGGGTCGCCTTTTTACCACGCTAGACTGCTCTCGCGGTTTTTATGTCGTGGTCTCTCGAGTTCACGACTTTACTCGCACATTGAAATTTAGGATCTATTTAGGACTGTTTAACCGATACGATTTATTCAGTTTTATTTTCTAGCCTAACGGCATTTTATAAAGTGAATCCATACGTATAATTGAAGTAACTGAAACCGTTGCGCCAAAATATTTTCAGTTCATCGTCATAATTCGGTCCCGGAATTCGGTGTCTTATACTCTTCCCATTTTTCTTCTATTTCAGATGAAAATCATGTTGTTCAAGTTCCTTATGATTGCCATGATGGCCACAGTGTGCTTTCTCCTAGAAGCCTCAGCGAATACCTGCCCTCGCTGGGAGAAGCTCAACAAGACGCCAATTTGCTTTGGAGCCCGAGGAAACCAGTACGGCCGTTTTCGTACATTTAATCGGAACATCTTCGTGAGCCAATTCATGCTCGTGCACCGCACGGGAACGGTGTCGTGTAATAAAAAGAATTACAGCTACTGGGGATGTAATCCAAATGGCCCAACCCTTTTTGTCGTCCTAACAGACCATCAAAACAAGCTACTGGCTCCAGCAGTAGCCAACAAGTATGGAAGGTACAATCTGGCTGGTTACACATCCTCTTCGTCTGCCCTCGTGTTCTGTGCTCCCAAGAAGCCTCACTGCGTCTTCGCTAACAGCGAGCTGCGCCTGTGGTACGGAGAAGATTTACGTGGACACAGCGAGAGCAACAACTCTGGTAAAACGTGCGCAGACGTGTATGCTCTGTTGGCTTAAACTGGGCAACCGGCACAGTCCAGAAACCTCGAACATTACAGTAATTATTAGCAAAAGGAACAGTTTTGTAGTGATTTGAATGAAGACAATAAAGTAACTCGAGGTGAATTTGTGTTGGTTCAATGCTTTCTCAAAAACTACATCCCTGTCACAAGGAAGGGGGGGGGGGGGGGATTGACAGGGGGTCCTGGACTTCCCGTAAATTCCCTTTTTCCTATTTGTCCTGGCTTCCACCACCTTGGGAATCCCGCCCTCTCTTTTTCCGCCTCCCGTTGACTTCCCGCCCCCTTTACTCCCGCCGGTTCCCGCGCTACAAAGAAGCAACGAATGAAAAAATAAACAAAGCGCAAAAAATGAAAAGAGTCGTCAAAGAAAGACGCGAGAAAAAATCGGGATGTCGGTGAAAATAACATTTCGTAAAACCGCAAGTGCTAGATAATGCGCATTTTTAGAATTCTGAATTAGAAAAAGATATATATATAATAAGATAAATAAGATTAAACTACGTAAAACTACACACTGTATAATTTGGTAGGTTTATACAGAACGTTAAGTTCCTTATTATAATAAACCCCCAACGAAACCTGTAGACTCGATTAGGCAAAGTGCGGGATAATTTTGCCAGAAGCTACTGATTTTGATGGGGGAACATATGCGGTTTTTAACAAATCTTTGTGCTCGAACGAATCAAGAAAGCTCCGAATGTTGCCTATAGCCTGCGAACAGGCTCACAAAATTAACGCGCGAGCGGCGATACATGTAGCCGCGACGCTCAGTCTCATAGCTTACGTCACGAGTGCTTGCTTAGAAAGAAGGTACTGAAGAAAATCTTTATAGCTGTTATTTATTCGGCGACGATGTTTAGCTCAATTCTTTTTTCTGGTTATTTGACGGTCTCGCACATTTCGTCGCTTCAGCATATTGTCGCGAAAATTGGAAAGGTGACAATGAAGCGAAGGACTGTGTATATTTCTAGGCCTCGGGCTTGCAATCTCGTTCCCAGAGTCCTCGTTACCCTTGTCCAGCGGTGGAGCGGCCAACAAGGACCTCTGGGATAGAGTGATCCGCCTGACTTGCGCAGTAAGACCGGAAGTCCAAGAATCTTGGCGTCCGTTAGTTGAAACATGGGGTCGAACACATGTATGCGCAGTAGAGCCGGAAGTCCAAGAATCCTGTCATGGCGGATCGCTTCCCCCCAGAGCTCCTTGTTGGCCGCTCCACTGCTGGACAAGGGTAACGAGGACTCTGGGAACGAGATTGTCGGGCTTGAAGAAACAATTCATGATCTGCGCAAAAATTGCTCCAATTTGGTCTTCTATGGACTCGGATAGATCACATCAGCCTTCTCACTGGTCATTTTTGCTGGGTTTTCAGGGCTTATAGACAACAAACGACAAGCTCTTCTATCTCGCCTTCACTTCCTTGCGTTTGAGAACCGCGCGAAATGCGCGCGACCAACGACCGAAAGACATTGTGGGTATGTTTGCTTCTGCGTCCGGCCGGCCGGTCACGCCGACAAACCTCTGTGTTTGGTAAATGTGAAAAGGTAATTTGTGTTTGCAAATTTAATACTATAAAGGTTTCGATTTTTCTCGCAAATTTTGCGTGACACCGAATTGTTTTGCGCGGGAAATTGGCGCGCGGGCGACCAGAATTTACGCCTTTGCGCATGCTTGAGCATTGACCGCGCGTGAAGCCGCAATGTTACCTATTTCGTTCCCAGGGTTGTCTAGCCTGATTCGCAGACGGACCGAGTCGCTCGCTCTCAAGAGAGGGAGTGAGAGCGAGCGACTCGGACCGTCTGAGAATCAGGCTGTAAAGGGTTGTCAAATGAAGATCGCTCAGAGAGCTTCGACCGTACCCCATTGTGACACATGCATGGCATGATGAGCGAAAACGATTTTAAAATGACATCTATACGATTTGGAATGCTTCAGAATTTAGATTTCAATATATTTTTTATTATTATTATTATATCGGCGGGTAAACGTAAAAGGATTTATAACAACGAAAAAACATGGTACAAAGGTTGACATATACCGTAAAAGCTCTATTTAGCACCCCTCTCTATCCGGGGGGGGGGGGGGGGGAGGTGGTTACTCCCTTTTATAGCTGTTTCGAGAAAGGTTGTCGGAAAAAAGCGCACGCGACAATCCCGAAAGGTATTGTGGGTAGTTTTAAGTTCACAGTTCCTTGACTTCAGCATTTCATGGAAATCTGAGAAAATGGCAAGAGATGCCGTGGACGTATGTTTGCGAGTGCTAAAAGAAAGCAACAAAAGTAGGCATCGCGGGTTTGATGTATTTATTTGACTTATTAAAATTCATTGATCATATCCCAGATTGCCTTTCGGGATTGTTGCGCGCGCTTTTTTCCGACAACCTTTCTCGAAACAGCTGTATACGCTATATAGGTATATATATTTAGCCTCCCTATCTATCCGAGGGGGGGGGGGGGGGGGGGTTACTCCCTTATATACGCTATATAGGTACGTGCCGCTGGACAGGGTATGGTTTTTGAGCATTTTGCTCTGGAACAGGGTATACCAAAAGGCATTTTTTGGTCTGGAACAGGGTATCAGTTTCCCAGAAGTTGGCACGAAGATCGGTCATTTGATCTCTGGAATAGGGTAGACAAAGTCTACGTTAGTCAGAGCTTCTGCTTAGTAGTTTAGCCTTTTGGGTTAGAAAAAAATCGTTAAAAATCGTCTAGAACAGGGTATCTTTTTCCAACATTTAGTCTGGACGGCAGGGTCGCAAAATTAGCGTTTTGTGGTCTGGTACAGGGTAAGGGTTTTTATAGCCCAGCGGCACACCCCCACCCAATTGTTTTAGGAGTACCCCCCCCCCCCCCCCCGGGCTCTCTATTAAGGCCCCCTTTGGAAGTCAGATTTTGTAATAAGCGCCCCCTCTCTATTAAGCCTCCCCCATTTTCATCAGGCTGATGTAAATGACTTTTCAACAATATTTTCTGGTGTTTCAGTCACTTTGTATTGAAACGTGGTCTTTAATTTCCAGAACTATCGATATCGTTGATCTAGGGTATGAGATGACATTACATTTGTAAGACGGTCATACATAACCCATTTCTTGTTCTGTTTTAGTGAGTGGTGTTATAGTAAACAGTTTGAAAAATTAATGTAAATTTTCTTGAAAATTTATTATTTAAAATAAGCCCCCCTCTCTATTAAGCCCCTCTCTAATAGGCCCCCCCTTCTTGAGGTCTGAAATTAAATAAGCCCCAGGGGGCTTAATAGAGCTTTTACGGTATAAGCGTATCAATAATCACGGTTTTAGCCCAGGCCAAACGAGAATAAAAGTTCTAAGAGTTCAAACTCTCGCTCTCGTTTGGCATCACATGAAACTTTCATGCGCTCTCAGCGACTCTCATGCGCTCTCATGAATTCTCATTGAATTTGAACCTGTTCAATTGTTTCTTGAGAGTCGCCCTGTCGTCGACTCTCCCTCTTGCTCTCGTTTGAGGAATTGAAAAAATCCGCGAGTCGAGCGCGGACTAGGACGGAACGGAAGGCTGGGCTAAAGAAAACTCTCAAAGTGTAAGCCGACTCTCATGCAGTAACTCTCATTCTCGTTTGGCCCGGACTTCTGAGTGCAATATAGCTATAGACTGCCGGCCAAAATGCTCAAAAAAAATCCGGGGTAAACATATCCGATATCACTAGGTGCAATGTTTCTTTCAACGAACCTTTTAGAAAAAGAAAATTACCGAAAAATATCGAGTGTGCTATACGGTTCAGTTAGCTGGATTATGTATAAGTCTTATAACAAATAACCTAGAAAGTTAAAAAACATCGCTCGGATTCGCGTAGACTTATAGCGACTACTTGATTCCTCCAAAAACACTTAGACTTGAAAAATTGATGGCCAATTTATCGCGCTCCTTATCAGTTTCTTCACGCGTGTCGCGCGAAAATTTTTCGCGACACGCGTGAAGACGAAGAGTATCGAGCGTGGAAAAATTCGCCTGATCGCAGATGACTTCTTTGTCGGATTTTCACTCGAATACCAACAGTTACCTTACTAAAATACTAAGGCTGGAATGTAGAAATTCAACATCGACAGAAAAAAAAATTGCGAAGTTCAATGAGTTATTCACATACATTTGACTCGGTGACACTGAGTGCTGACATGCCGGGAGACTGAGGCCCTTCAAACTCACGGACAACATAAAAAGGATGGATGTGTTTGTATATCAGTTTTTAATCAGTACTAGTACCTACAGCATACCCTCACTCAGTCCTTTCGACTTCGGTGTGATATATACGTACATCCTGAATTCGACTCTCTCGATCAGATCTGTGAATATTTCAGAAATCCGATTTCGCGTCTAGTCAATCCGTGTCAATATTAAAGCTGTCATTTTAAAATTTCAGAATCAGTTACGTCAAACCGTTCTGTACAGCTTATACAAGTCCCTGTAATCTAGCTAGTTCAGTAAACGAGAGCTTTGGTTACCTGTCAAAAGACAGAACTATACATGTATACGTGTAAACCTTTATTTTGCATAAGCATAAAAAAGAGTGGCTGAAAAAGTAAATATTTAGTGATGAGTTTTCAGTAACTGCAGTATGTATGTAAATTGTTTCAAACTTATATTAGCTCACTAGCTCAGTTTTAACCAGTGCGTTCAGTTTTTAATTGAAATTGTCGATCAAAACATGATTTTGTAAGCTGACTGCCGAAAGTATAGCTATTTTGGAAAAAGGCCATTTTTCTACCGTTCTGTTTATCAAAGGTACTGTTTTATCGTTCAGTTCACTATACGTCAAAGTTTCTAAATGAGTAAGTCAGGTGAATTGAAATCAATTGTAGTCGCGTCTTCATGTTTACTTGGTTTTCTTTTTCTCAAATAAAAAGTGTCAAGATGTTTGGTCATATTGTTTTCATAATGATTATAATGTCGCGTCAGTTGTGTTTAGTAAAAGATGACCGCTTTTCCAAACGAGAAAATTCGAGTTGACCCCCATCACTGATGCAATCGATTCTGGATGTTAAATATCAATTCAATGCTCGGTTTCTCATTCTACGAGAACTGCGAGAGGCATATCGACCGGTGAATTCCTACAGTTTTTATAAGACTCGGTATTCAATCTGATATTTTCTTTATTTTCTTTCCGAAAAGGTAAGATATTCCGCGACTGATTACACTGAACGGCTTACTACTGCAAGGGGTCGCCTTTTTACCACGCTAGACTGCTCTCGCGGTTTTTATGTCGTGGTCTCTCGAGTTCACGACTTTACTCGCACATTGAAATTTAGGATCTATTTAGGACTGTTTAACCGATACGATTTATTCAGTTTTATTTTCTAGCCTAACGGCATTTTATAAAGTGAATCCATACGTATAATTGAAGTAATTGAAACCGTTGCGCCAAAATATTTTCAGTTCATCGTCATAATATTATTCGGTCCCGGAATTCGGTGTCTTATACTCTTCCCATTTTTCTTCTATTTCAGATCAAAATCATGTTTGTTCAAGTTCCTTATGATTGCCATGATGGCCACAGTGTTCTTGCTCCTAAGCGACGAAGCCTCAGCGAATACCTGCCCTCGCTGGGAGAAGCTCAACAAGACGCCAATTTGCTTTGGAGCCCGAGGGAACCAGTACGGCCGTTTTCGTACATTTAATCGGAACATCTTCGTGAGCCAATTCATGCTCGTGCACCGCACGGGAACGGTGTCGTGTAATAAAAAGAATTACAGCTACTGGGGATGTACTCCAAATGGCCCAACCCTTTTTGTCGTCCTAACAGACCATCAAAACAAGCTACTGGCTCCAGCAGTAGTCAACAAGTATGGATGGTACTATCTGGCTGGTTACACATCCTCTTCGTCTGCCCTCGTGTTCTGTGCTCCCAAGAAGCCTCACTGCGTCTTCGCTAACAGCGAGCTGCGCCTATGGTACGGAGAAGATTTACGTGGACACACTGAGAGCAGCAACGCTGGTAAAACGTGCGCGGACGTGTATGCTCTGTTGGCTTAAACCAGCATCCGACAATGCATGTCCAGAAACCTCGAACATTACAGTAAATTAAAACGATAATTATTAGCAAAAACAACAGTTTTGTAGTGATTTGAATCAAGACAATAAAATAACTCGAGGTGAATTTGTGTTGGTTCAATGCTTTCTCAAAAACTACTTCCCTGTCACAAGGAAGGGGGGAGTGGGGGGGGGGGGAGGGGGGGGAGGGGGGAAACAGCGGGTCCTGAACTTCCCGCTTCCCGTAAATTCCCTTTTTCCTATTTCTCCTGGCTTCCACCACCTTGGGAATCCCGCTCTCTCTTTTTCCTCCTCCCGTTGACTTCCCGTCCCCTTTACTCCCGCCGGTTCCCACGCTACAAAGAAGCAACGAATGAAAAAATAATCAAAGCGAAAAAAATAAAAAGAGTCGTCAAAGAAAGACAGAAAAAATCGGGGTGTCGGTGAAAATAACATTTCGTAAAACCGCAAGTGCCTAGATAATGCGCATTTTTAGCACTGAATTAGAAAAATATATATATATAATAAGATAAATAAGATTAAACTACATCAAACTACACACTGTATAATTTGGTAGGTTTATACACAACGTTAAGTTCCTTATTATAATAAACCCCCAACGAAACCTGTAGACTCGATTAGGCAAAGCGCGGGATAATTTTGCCAGGAGCTACTGATTTTGATGGGGGAACATATGCAGTTTTTAACAAATCTTTGTGCTCGAACGAATCAAGAAAACTCCGAATGTTGCCCACAAAATTAACGCGTGGGCGGCGATACATGTAGCCGCGACGCTCAGTCTCATAGCTTAGGTCATGAGTGCTTGCTTAGAAAGGATCGAGGCACTGAAGAAAATCTTTATAGCTGTTATTTATTCGGCGACGATGTTTAGCTCAATTCTTTTTTCTGGTTATTTGACGGTCTCGCACATTTCGTCGCTTTAGCATATTGTTGCGAAAATTGGAAAGGTGACAATGAAGCGAAGGACTGTGTATATTTCGAGGCCTCGGGCTTGAAGAAACAATTCATGATCTGCGCAAAGTTGTCCGAATTTGGTCGTCTTGGGACTCGGATAGATCACATCAGCCTTCTCACTGGTCATTTTCGCTGGGTTTTCAGGGCTTATAGACAACAAACGACAAGCTCTTCTATCTCGCCCTCACTTCCTGGCGTTTGAGAACCGCGCGAAATGCACGCGAACAACGACCGAAAGACATTGTGGGTATGTTTGCTTCTTCGTCCGGCCGGCCGGTCACGACGACAAACCTCTGTGTTTGGTAAACGTGAAAAAAAGTAATTTGTGTTTGAAAAGTTCTAAACTGCTTTCCTTTTGCAAATTTAATACTTTAAAGGTTTCGATTTTTCTCGCAAATTTTGCGTGACACCGAATTGTTTTGCGCGGGAAATTGGCGCGCAGGCGACCAGAATTTACGCCTTTGCGCATGCTTGAGCATTGACCGCGCGTGAAGCCGCAATGTTACCTATTTCGTTCCCAGGGTTGTCTAGCCTGATTCTCAGACGGACCGAGTCGCTCGCTCTCAAGAGAGGGAGTGAGAGCGAGCGACTCGGACCGTCTGAGAATCAGGCTGTAAAGGGTTGTCAAATAAGATCGCTCAGAGAGCTTCGACCGTACCCCATTGTGACACATGCATGGCATAATGATAGAAAACATTTTAAAATGACATCTATATACGATTTGGAATGCTTCAGAATTTAGATTTCAATATATTTATTATTATTATTATATCGGCGGGTAAACGTAAAAGGATTTATAACAATGCAAAAACATGGTACGAAGGTTGACATATACCGTAAAAGCTCTATTTAGCCCCCCAGGGAACAGGGTATCTTTTTTCAACATTTAGTCTGGACGGCAGGGTCGCAAAATTAGCGTTTTGTGGTCTGGTACAGGGTAAGGGTTTTTATAGCCCAGCGGCACACCCCCACCCAATTTTTTTGGGAGTACCCCCCCGGGATCTCTATTAAGGCCCCCTTTGGAAGTCAGATTTTGTAATAAGCCCCCCCCTCTCTATTAAGCCTCCCCCATTTCCATCAGGCTGATGTAAATGACTTTTCAGCAATATTTTCTGGTGTTTCAGTCACTTTGTATTGAAACGTGGTCTTTAATTTCCAGAACTATCGATATCGTTGATCTAGGGTATGAGATGACATTGCATTTGTAAGACGGTCATACATAACCCATTTCTTGTTCTGTTTTAGTGAGTGGTGTTATAGTAAATTGTGAATTTTCTTGAAAATTTATGATTTTAAATAAGCCCCCCCCCCTCTCGAATAAGCCTCCCCCTTCTTGAGGTCTGAAATTAAATAAGTCCCCGGGGCTTAATATAACTTTTTCGGTATAAAGCGTATCAATAATCACGGTTTTAGCCAGGGCCAAACGAGAATAAAAGTTCTAAGAGTTCAAACTCTCGCTCTCGTTTGGCATCACATGAAACTTTCATGCGCTCTCAGCGACTCTCATGCGCTCTCATGAATTCTCATTGAATTTGAACCTGTTCAACTGTTTCTTGAGAGTCGTCCTGTCGTGGACTCGCCCTCTCGTTTGAGGAATTGAAAAAATCCGCGAGTCGAGCGCGGACTAGGACGGAACGGAAGGCTACGCTAAAGAAAACTCTCAAAGTGAAAGCCGACTCTCATGCAGTAACTCTCATTCTCGTTTGGCCCGGACTTCTGAGTGCAATATAACTATAGACTGCCGGCCAAAATGCTCAAAAAAAAATCCGGGGAAAAAATATCCGATATCACAAGGTGCAATG
This sequence comes from Desmophyllum pertusum, assembly GCA_029204205.1. Lineage (NCBI taxonomy): Eukaryota > Metazoa > Cnidaria > Anthozoa > Scleractinia > Caryophylliidae > Desmophyllum > Desmophyllum pertusum. Next base: position 94,568 of record MU825930.1, on the reverse strand, counting down.
TTTCTTTCAACGAACCTTTTAGAAAAAGAAAATTACCGAAAAATATCGAGTGAGTTGTTGACATGCTATACGGTTCAGTTAGCCGGATTATTTATAAGTCTTATAACAAATAACCTAGAAAGCTAAAAAACATCAGACGCTCGGATTCGCGTAGATATATATAGCGACTACTAGATTCCTCCAAAAACACTTAGACTTGAAAATTTGATGGCCAATATTTCGCGCTCCTTATCAGTTTCTTCACGGGTGCCTCGCGAAAATTTTTCGCGACACGCGTGAAGACGAAGAGTACTAGAGCGTTGAAAAATTCGCCTGATCGCAGATGACTTCTTTGTCGGATTTTCATTCGAATACCAACAGTTACCTTACTAAAATACTAAGGCTGGAATGTAGAAATTCACATCGACAGAAAAAAAATTGCGAAGTTCAATGACTTTATAATATTCACATACATTTGACTCGGTGACACCAGAGAGCTGACATGGAGGGAGAGGCCCTTCAAACTCACGGACAACATAAAAAGGATGGATGTGTTTGTATATCAGTTTTTAATCAGTACTAGTACCTACAGCATACCCTCACTCAGTCCTTTCGACTTCGGTGTGATATATACGTACATCCTGAATTCGACTCTCTCGATCAGATCTGTGAATATTTCAGAAATCCGATTTCGCGCCTAGTCAATCCGTGTTTAAAATTTCAGAATCAGTTACGTCAAACCGTTCTGTACAGCTTATACAAGTCCCTGTAATCTAGCTAGTTCAGTAAACGAGAGCTTTGGTTACCTGTCATAAGGCTACATGTATACGTGTAATCCTTTATTTTGCATAAACATAAAAAAAGACTGGCGGAAAAAGTAAATATTTAGTGATGAGTTTTCAGTAACTGCAGTATGTATGTAAATTGTTTCAATCTTAGCTCACTAGCTCAGTTTTAACCAACTAGTGCGTTCAGTTTTTAACTGAAATTGTCGATCAAAACATGATTTTGTAAGCTGACTGCCGAAAGTATAGCTATTTAGGAAAAAGGCCATTTGTCTATATACCGTTTTGTTTATCACGCGTGTTTGATCAAAGGTAGTTTTATCGTTCAGTTCACTATTCCCGTCAAAGTTTCTAAATAAGTAAGTCAGTTGAATTGAAATCAATTGTAGTCGCGTCTTCCTGTTTACTTGGTTTTCTTTTTCTCAAATAAAAAGTGTCAAGATATTTGGTCATATTGTTTTCATAATGATTATAATGTCGCGTCAGTTGTCGTTTAGTAAAAGATGACCGCTTTCCAAACGAGAAAATTCGAGTTGACCCCATCACTAATGCGCAATCGATGTTGTATGTAAAATATCAATTCAATGCTCAATTTCTCATTCTACGAGAACTCCGAGAAGCATTTCGACCGGTGAATTCCTACAGTTTTTATTAGACTCGGTATTCAATCTGATATTTTCTTTTCTTTCCGAAAAGGTAAGATATTTCGCGACTGATTACAACGGCTTACTACTGTAAAGTTTAATGGTCGCCTTTTTTACCACGACGCTAAACTGCTTGCGGTTTTTATGTCGTGGTCTCTCGAGTTCACGACTTTACTCGCTAATTGAAATTTAGGATCGATTTAGGACGTTTAACCGATACAATTTATTTTCTAGCCTAACAAGTTATAATTATCAGCAAAGTGAACAGTTGTAGTAATTGAAATCATATCGTTGCGCCAAATGTGTTTCAGTTCATCGTCATAATCCCGTGTCTTATACTCTTCCATTTTTTCTTCTATTTCAGATCAAAATCATGCTGTTCAAGTTCCTTATGATTGCCATGCCGGCCACAGTGTTCTTGCTCCTAACCGACGAAGCCTCAGCGAATACCTGCCCTCGCTGGGAGAAGCTCAACAAGACGCCAATTTGCTTTGGAGCCCGAGGGAACCAGTACGGCCGTTTTCGTACCTTTAATCGGAACATCTTCGTGAGCCAATTCATGCTCGTGCACCGTACGGGAACGGTGTCGTGTAATAAAAAGAGTTACAGCTATTGGGGATGCGTTCCAAATAACCCAAACCTTATTGTCGTCCTAACAGACCATCAAAACAAGCTATTGGCTCCAGCAGCAACCAACAAGTATGGATGGTTCACTCTGGCTGGTTACACATCCTCTTCATCTGCCCTCGTGTTCTGTGCTCCCAAGAAGCCTCACTGCGTCTTTGCTAACAGCGAGCTGCGCCTGTGGTACGGGGAAGATTTACGTGGACTCAGCGAAAGCGACAACGCTGGTAAAACGTGCGCAGACGTGTATGCTCTGTTGGCTTAAACTGGGCAACCGGCACAGTCCAGAAACCTCGAACATTACAGTAATTATTAGCAAAAACAACAGTTTTGTAGTGATTTGAATGAAGACAATAAAGTAACTCGAGGTGAATTTGTGTTGGTTCAATGCTTTCTATAAAACTACTTCCCTGTCACAAGGAAGGGGAGGGGGGGGGGGGAGGGGGAGACAGGGGGTCCTGAACTTCCCGCTTCCCGTAAATTCCTATTTGTCCTGGCTTCCACCATCTTGGGAATCCCGCCCTCCATTTTTCCTCCTCCCGTTGACTTCCCGTCCCCTTTACTCCCGCCGGTTCCCGCGCTACAAAGAAGCAACGAATGAAAAAATAATCAAAGCGCAAAAAATAAAAAGAGTCGTCAAAGAAAGACACGAGAGAAAATCGGGATGTCGGTGAAAATAACATTTCGTAAAACCGCAAGTGCCTTGATAATGCGCATTCTTAGAATTCTGAATTAGAAAAAAATCATATAATAAGATAAATAAGATTAAACTACGTAAAACTACACACTGTATAATTTGGTAGGTTTATACAGAACGTTAAGTTCCTTATTATAATAAACCCCCAACGAAACCTGTAGACTCGATTAGGCAAAGCTCGGGATAATTTTACCAGAAGCTACTGATTTTGATGGGGGAACATACGCGGTTTTTAACAAATATTTGTGCTCGAACGAATCAAGAAAGCTCCGAATGTTGCCTATAGCCTGCGAGCAGGCTCACAAAATTAACGCGCGAGCGGCGATACATGTAGCCGCGACGCTCAGTATCATAGCTTACGTCACGAGTGCTTGCTTAGAAAGGAGGCACTGAAGAAAATCTTTATAGCTGTTATTTATTCGGCGACGATGTTTAGCTCAATTCCTTTTTCTGGTTATTTGACGGTCTCGCACATTTCGTCGCTTCAGCATACTGTTGCGAAAATTGGAAAGGTGACAATGAAGCGAAGGACTGTGTATATTTCTAGGCCTCGGGCTTGCAATCTCGTTCCCAGAGTCCTCGTTACCCTTGTCCAGCGGTGGAGCGGTCAACAAGGACCTCTGGGATAGAGTGATCCGCCTGACTTGCGCAGTAAGACCGGAAGATAAAGAATCTTGGCGTCCGTTAGTTGAAACATGGGGTCGAACACATGCATGCGCAGTAGAGCCGGAAGTCCAAGAATCCTGTCAAGGCGGATCGCTTCCCCCAGAGCTCCTTGTTGGCCGCTCCACCGCTGGACAAGGGTAACGAGGACTCTGGGAACGAGATTGTCGGGCTTGAAGAAACAATTCATGATCTGCGCAAAAATTGCTCCAATTTGGTCTTCTATGGACTCGGATAGATCACATCAGCCTTCTCACTGGTCATTTTCGCTGGGTTTTCAGGGCTTATAGACAACAAACGACAAGCTCTTCTATCTCGCCTTCACTTCCTGGCGTTTGAGAACCGCGCGAAATGCGCGCGAACAACAACAATGACCGAAAGACATTGTGGGTATGTTTGCTTCTGCGTCCGGCCGGCCGGTCACGCCGACAAACCTCTGTGTTTGGTAAATGTGAAAAAAGGTAATTTGTATTTGCAAATTTAATACTATAAAGGTTTCGATTTTTCACGCAAATTTTGCGTGACACCGAATTGTTTTGCGCGGGAAATTGGCGCGCGGGCGACCAGAATTTACGCCTTTGCGCATGCTTGAGCATTGACCGCGCGTGAAGCCGCAATGTTACCTATTTCGTTACCAGGGTTGTCTAGCCTGATTCTCAGACGGACCGAGTCGCTCGCTCGCAAGAGAGGGAGTGAGAGCGAGCGACTCGGACCGTCTGAGAATCAGGCTGTAAAGGGTTGTCAAATGAAGATCGCTCAGAGAGCTTCGACCGTACCCCATTGTGACACATGCATGGCATAATGAGCGAAAACGATTTTAAAATGACATCTATACGATTTGGAATGCTTCAGAATTTAGATGTCAATATATTTTTATTATTATTATTATATCGGCGGGTAAACGTAAAAGGATTTATAACAATGCAAAAACATGGTACGAAGGTTGACATATACCCTAAAAGCTCTATTTAGCCCCCCTCTCTATCCAGGAGTGGTTACTCCCTTATATACGCTATATAGGTACGTGCCGCCCGATAGTGTATGGTTTTTGAGCATTTTGGTCTGGAACAGGATATACCAAAAGGATTTTTTGGTCTGGAACAGGGTATCAATTTCCCAGAAGTTGGCACGAAGATCGGTCATTTGATCTCTGGAATAGGGTAGGCAAAGTCTACGTTAGTCGGAGCTATCTGCTTAGTAGTTTAGCCTTTTGGGTTAGAAAAAAATCGTTAAAAATCGTCTGGAACAGGGTATCTTTTTTCAGCATTTAGTCTGTACGGCAGGGTCGCAAAATTAGCGTTTTGTGGTCTGGTACAGGGTAAGGGTTTTTATAGCCCAGCGGCACACCCCCACCCAATTGTTTTAGGAGTACCCCCGGGCTCTCTATTAAGGCCCCCTTTGGAAGTCAGATTTTGTAATAAGCCCCCCCTCTCTATTAAGCCTCCCCCATTTTCATCAGGCTGATGTAAATGACTTTTCAGCAATATTTTCTGGTGTTTCAGTCACTTTGTATTGAAACGTGGTCTTTAATTTCCAGAACTATCGATATCGTCGATCTAGGGTATAAATGACATTGCATTTGTAAGACGGTCATACATAACCCATTTCTTGTTCTGTTTTAGTGAGTGGTGTTATAGTAAACAGTTTGAAAAATTAATGTAAATTTTCTTGAAAATTGATTATTTAAAATAAGCCCCCTTCTCTCTAATAGGCCCCCCCTTCTTGAGGTCTGAAATTAAATAAGCCCCCGGGGCTTAATAGAGCTTTTTCGGTATAAAGCGTATCAATAATCACGGTTTTAGTCCAGGCCAAACGAGAATAAAAGTTCTAAGAGTTCAAACTCTCGCTCTCGTTTGGCATCACATGAAACTTTCATGCGCTCTCAGCGACTCTCATGCGCTCTCATGAATTCTCATTGAATTTGAACCTGTTCAACTGTTTTCTTGAGAGTCGTCCTGTCGTGGACTCTCCCTCTCGTTTGAGGAATTGAAAAAATCCGCGAGTCGAGCGCGGACTAGGACGGAACGGAAGGCTACGCTAAAGAAAACTCTCAAAGTGAAAGCCGACTCTCATGCAGTAACTCTCATTCTCGTTTGGCCCGGGCTTTAGTGCAATATAGCTATAATATAAACTGCCGGCCAAAATGCTCAAAAAAAATCCGGGGAAAAACATCCGATATCATTAGGTGCAGTGTTTCTTTCAACGAACCTTTTAGAAAAAAAAAATTACCGAAAAATATCGAGTGAGTTGTTGACATGCTATACGGTTCAGTTAGCCGGATTATGTATAAGTCTTATAACAAATAACCTAGAAAGCTAAAAAACATCAGACGCTCGGATTCGCGTAGACTTATATAGCGACTACTAGATTCCTCCAAAAACACTTAGACTTGAAAATTGATGGCCAATATTTCGCGCTCCTTATCAGTTTCTTCACGCGTGTCGCGCGAAATTTTTTCGCGACACGCGTGAAGACGAAGAGTACTAGAGCGTGGAAAAATTCGCCTGATCGCAGATGACTTCTTTGTCGGATTTTCATTCGAATACCAACAGTTACCTTACTAAAACACTAAGGCTGGAATGTAGAAATTCAACATCGACAGAAAAAAAATTGCGAAGTTCAATGAGTTATTCACATACATTTGACTCGGTGACACTGAAAGCTGAATGCGCGGTTTCCGGTTTCAAATCTCTCGCGGCTCCGCCGCTCGCCGGGGCGTCGTCGGCCTTCGGCCTCCGTCGGCCTCCGGCCGATCTCGACGCGACGGAGAAATAAACCTCTGGTACCCAGGGTAAGTACCTACAGCATACCCTCACTCAGTCCTTTCGACTTCGGTGTGATATACAGCTGTTTCGAGAAAGGTTGTCGCAAAAAGCGCACGCGACAATCCCGAAAGGTATTGTGGGTAGTTTTAAGTTCACGGTTCCTTGACTTCAGCATTTCAGGGAAATCTGAGAAAATGGTACGAGACGCCATGGACGTATGTTTGCGAGTGCTAAAAGAAAGCAACAAAAGTAGGTTCGACAGCTACAGTGTCAGGGACGTACCTTGTTGATCAATTCCCAGAATACCTTTCGGGATTGTCGCGTGTCGCGTGCGCTTTTTTCCGACAACCTTTCTCGAAACAGATATATACGTACATCCTGAATTCGACTCTCTCGATCAGATCTGTGAATATTTCAGAAATCCGATTTCGCGTCAAGTCAATCCGTGTCAATATTAAAGCTGTCATTTTAAAATTTCAGAATCAGTTACGTCAAACCGTTCTGTACAGCTTATACAAGTCCCTGTAATAGGCTCGAGTCGATTGTGCTAGCATAATTTTTGGCATAATTTGACAAAACGAGCATAATTTTTAGATTTTTTGTCAAAAAGCAATGCTAGCATAATTTGTATTTTGAAGACCGGAAGTGCTAAAACCAGGCTCAAATATCCCTTATCGTAATGATAAATTGACTTCAGACATAAAGTAAGCTCTCCAAATAAACGGTCGGCGATGTCTAGGGCCTAGTTGGGATAGTTTTTTAGTTTTTTGGGGGAAGAACCGGAACCGGAAGTCTAGAAAACCTTGTTCCCAGTCCCACTCTCATAGGTGTGACAACGTGACAAAATGGCGTCCGCCACCCCCGAAGCAGAACCCGAGAACTTTCAGGTCTTGCAATGTAATAGCACCGGGTTTCAGCCCGCACAGTATTACTTATCTAATCTAAGAGATTTATTAATATAAGAGGTTAATAAAACTCACCTTTCTTACTGTTTTGCCCATTTTTTGTCGAGCATAATATTGAAAAAAAGTAGCATAATTTTGAAAAACGAGCATAATTTGAGCATAATTTGGATAAAAAACGAGCAGTGCTACTAGCATAATATGCCAGTTTTACTAGCACAATCGACTCGAGCCTACCCTGTAATCTAGCTAGTTCAGTAAACGAGAGCTTTGGTTACCTGTCATAAGACAGAACAACATGTATACGTGTAATCCTTTATTTTCCCGGCGTATCACATCGAACGAAATCGAACGAAATTTTAATCGAACTTAATCGAACTCAATCGAACTAAATCGACCGATTAAATTCGATTTTGTTCGGTCATCGAACGAAATCGAACACATTTTTTTTGTGAGTTCGATTTCCGAACCAAATCAAACGAAATCGAATGTCATCGTTCGATTTTGTTTGATTTTGTTGTTTTTTCATATTTATTTCTTTTATGGTCATCCCGGGTCTCATTAGCACACTGTGACACGCAACTCAGTCCTGTAAATGACCCAAAGGGCAGATGGAGCCTGAATCTATTATGTATTTATAATCAAGAGCTCAAAAACCGAACGTTCTATTTTGTTCGATTCGCAATTTTTTTTGTGCGAGTTCGATTTCGTTCGATGACCGAACTAAATCGAACTCAATCGTTCGATTGAGTTCGATTTCCGAACGTTCGATGTGATACGCCGGGTATTTTGCATAAGCATAAAAAAGACTAGCCTGCGTCGCAGACGGACTTGGCTAAAAAAAGACTGGCGGAAAAAGTATAAATATTTAGCGATGAGTTTTCAGTATCGATTCAGTAACTGCAGCATGTATGTAAATTGTTTCAATCTTAGCAGTGCGTAATTATTTTTAACTGAAATTGTCGATAAACATGATTTTGTAAGCTGACTATCTTACGGCCCGCGAACTGATCGATGTTTGACTGTTTGCGGTTTATGCCTCCGGGGACGAGAATGATGTCCGATGACAGATTATCCTAAGCCGCCGAAAGTATAGCTGATTCAGGAAAAAGGCCATTTTTCTACCGTTCTGTTTATCACGCGTGTTTGATCAAAGGTAGTTTTATCGCCGTTCATGCAGTTCACTATAAGTATTCCCATCAAAGTTTCTAAAAATCAATCAGTCGCGTCTTCCTGTTTACTTGGTTTTCTTTTTCTCAAATAAAAAGTGTCAGGATATTTGGTCATATTTTTCATAATTATATTATAATGTCGCGTCAGTTGTGTTTAGTAAAAACGGATGACTGCTTTTGCAAACGAGAAAATTCGAGTTAATTGACCTATTACTGATGCAATCGATTCTGGATGTAAAATATAAATTCAATGCTCAGTTTCTCATTCTACGAGACCTGCGAGAAGCATATCGACCGGTGAATTCCTACAGTTTTTTTTTTATAAGACTCGGTATTCAATCTGATATTTTCTTTAATTTTCTTTCCGAAAAGGTAAGATATTTCGCGACTGATTACAACGGCTTACTACTGTAAGGGGTCGCCTTATTTACCACGCTAGACTGTTCCCGGTTTTTATGTCGTGGTCTCTCGAGTTCACAACTTTACTCGAACACATTGAAATTTAGGATCGCTTTAGGACGTTTAACCGATGCAATTTATTTTCTAGCCTAACATTTTATAGCCGACGATTATCAACAAAGTAGATTCATACGTATAGTTGTAGTAATTGAAATCGTTGCGCCCAAATATTTTCTGTTCATCTTAATTATATTCGGTGTCTTATACTCTTCTCATCAGTTTTCTTCTATTTCAGATCAAAATCATGTTGTTCAAGTTCTTTATGATTGCCATGATGGCAGTGTTCTTTGAAGCCTCAGCGAATACCTGCCCTCGCTGGGAGAAGCTCAACAAGACGCCAATTTGCTTTGGAGCCCGAGGAAACCAGTACGGCCGTTTTCGTACCTTTAATCGGAACATCTTTGTGAGCCAATTCATGCTCGTGCACCGCACGGGAACGGTGTCGTGTAATAAAAAGAGTTACAGCTACTGGGGATGCATTCCAAATAGCCCAACCCTTTTTGTCGCCCTAACAGACAACCAAAACAAGCTACTGGCTCCAGCAGTAGTCAACAAGTATGGATGGTACAATCTGGCTGGTTACACATCCTCTTCGTCTTCCCTCGTGTTCTGTGCTCCCAAGAAGCCTCACTGCGTCTTTGCTAACAGCGAGCTGCGCCTGTGGTACGGGCAAGATTTACGTGGATACACCGAAAGCGACAACGCTGGTAAAACGTGCGCGGACGTGTATGCTCTGTTGGCTTAAACCGGCACAGTCCAGAAACCTCGAACATTAAAGTAAAACGATAATTATTAGCAAAAACAACAGTCTTGTAGTGATTTGAATGAAGACAATAAAGTAATTCGAGGTGAATTTGTGTTGGTTCAATGCTTTCTCAAAACTACTTCCCTGTCACAAGGAAGGGGGGGGGGGGGGGGGGGAGACAGGGGTCCTGAACTTCCCGCTTCCCGTAAATTCCCTTTTTCCTTTTTCTCCTGGCTTCCACCACCTTGGGAATCCCGCCCTCTCTTTTCCCGCCTCCCGTTGACTTCCCGTCCCTCTTTACTCCCGCCGGTTCCCGCGCTACAAAGAAGCAACGAATGAACAAAATAAAAAAAGCGCAAAAAATAAAAAGAGTCGTCAAAAAGAAAGACGCGAGAAAAAATCGGAATGTCGGTGAAAATAACATTTCGTAAAACCGCAAGTGCCTAGATAATGCGAATTTTTAGCACTGAATTAGAAAAAAAATCATATAATAAGATAAATAAGATTAAACTACGTAAAACTACACACTGTATAATTTGGTAGGTTTATACAGAACGTTAAGTTCCTTATTATAATAAACCCCCAACGAAACCTGTAGACTCGATTAGGCAAAGTGCGGGATAATTTTTCCAGGAGCTACTGATTTTGATGGGAACATATGCGGTTTTTAACAAATCTTTGTGCTCGAACGAATCAAGAAAGCTCCGAATGTTGCCTATAGCCTGCGAGCAGGCTCACAAAATTAACGCGCGAGCGGCGATACATGTAGCCGCGACGCTCAGTCTCATAGCTTACGTCATGAGTGCTTGCTTAGAAAGGAAGCACTGAAGAAAATCTTTATAGCTGTTATTTATTCGGCGACGATGTTTAGCTCAATTCTTTTTTCTGGTTATTTGACGGTCTCGCACATTTCGTCGCTTCAGCATATTGTCGCGAAAATTGGAAAGGTGACAATGAAGCGAAGGACTGTGTGTATTTCGAGGCCTCGGGCTTCCAATCTCGTTCCCAGAGTCCTCGTTACCCTTGTCCAGCGGTGGAGTGGCAAGACCGGAAGTCCAAGAATCTTGGCGTCCGTTAGTTGAAACATGGGGTAGAACACATGCGCAGTAGAGCCGGAAGTCCAAGAAACCTGTCATGGCGATTCGCTTCCCCCCAGAGCTCCTTGTTGACCGCCCCACCGCTGGACAAGGCCAGTAACGAGGACTCTGGGAACGAGATTGTCGGGCTTGAAGAAACAATTAATGATGTGCGCGCTCCAATTTGGTCTTCTTGGGACTCGGATAGATCACATCAGCCTTCTCACTGGTCATTTTCGCTGGGTTTTTCAGGGCTTATAGACAACAAACGACAAGCTCTTCTATCTCGCCCTCACTTCCTGGCGTTTGAGAACCGCGCGAAATGCACGCGAACAACGACCGAAAGACATTGTGGGTATGTTTGCTTCTGCGTCCGGCTGGCCGGTCACACCGACAAACCTCTGTGTTTGGTAAACGTGAAAAAAGGTACTTTGGGTTTGAAAAGTTCTAAACTGCTTTCCTTTTGCAAATTTAATACTATAAAGGTTTCGATTTTTCTCGCAAATTTTGCGTGACACCGAATTGTTTTGCGCGGGAAATTGGCGCGCAGGCGACCAGAATTTACGCCTTTGCGCATGCTTGAGCATTGACCGCGCGTGAAGCCGCAATGTTACCTATTTCGTTCCCGAGTCGCTCGCTCTCAAGAGAGGCAGTGATAGCGAGCGACTCGGACCGTCTGAGAATCAGGCTGTAAAGGGTTGTCAAATGAAGATCGCTCAGAGAGCTTCGACCGTATCCCATTGTGACACATGCATGGCATAATGAGAGAAAACGATTTTAAAATGACATCTATATACGATTTGGAATGCTTCAGAATTTAGATTTCAATAGATTTTTTATTATTATTATATCGGCGGGTAAACGTAAAAGGATTTATAACAATGCAAAAACATGGTACGAAGGTTGACATATACCCTAAAAGCTCTATTTAGCCCCCCTCTTTATCCAGGGGTGGTTACTCCCTTATATACGCTATATAGGTACGTGCCGCCCGATAGTGTATGGTTTTTGAGCATTTTGGTCTGGAACAGGATATACCAAAAGGCATTTTTTGGTCTGGAACAGGGTATCAGTTTCCCAGAAGTTGGCACGAAGATCGGTCATTTGATCTCTGGAATAGGGTAGCCAAAGTCTACGTTAGTCAGAGCTATCTGCTTAGTAGTTTAGCCTTTTGGGTTAGAAAAAATCGTTAAAAATCGTCTAGAACAGGGTATCTTTTTTCAACATTTAGTCTGGACGGCAGGGTCGCAAAATTAGCGTTTTGTGGTCTGGTACAGGGTAAGGGTTTTTATAGCCCAGCGGTACACCCCGACCCAATTTGTTTGGGAGTACCCCCCCCCCCCCGGGCTCTCTATTAAGCCCCCCTTTGGAAGTCAGATTTCGTAATAAGCCCCCCCCTCTCTATTAAGCCTTCCCCCCTTTCCATCAGGCTGATGTAAATGACTTTTCAGCAATATTTTCTGGTGTTTCAGTCACTTTGTATTGAAACGTGGTCTTTAATTTCCAGAACTATCGATATATGAGATGACATTGCATTTGTAAGACGGCCATACATAACCCATTTCTTGTTCTGTTTTAGTGAGTGGTGTTATAGTAAACAGTTTGAAAAATTAATGTAAATTTTCTTGAAAATTTATTATTTAAAATAAGCCCCCCTCTCTATTAAGCCCCCCTCTCTAATAGGCCCCCCCTTGAGGTCTGAAATTAAATAAGCCCCAGGGGGCTTAATAGAGCTTTTACGGTATAAAGCGTATCAATAATCACGGTTTTAGCCAGGGCCAAACGAGAATAAAAGTTCTAAGAGTTCAAACTCTCGCTCTCGTTTGGCATCACATGAAACTCTCATGCGCTCTCAGCGACTCTCATGCGCTCTCATGAATTATCATTGAATTTGAACCTGTTCAATTGTTTCTTGAGAGTCGTCCTGTCGTGGACTCTCCCTCTCGTTTGAGGAATTGAAAAAATCCGCGAGTCGAGCGCGGACTAGGACGGAACGGAAGGCTAGGCTAAAGAAAACTCTCAAAGTGAAAGCCAACTCTCAGTAACTCTCATCCTCGTTTGGCCCGGGCTATAGTGCAATATAGCTATAATATAAACTGCCGGCCAAAATGCTCAAAAAAAATCCGGGGAAAAACATCCGATATCACTAGGTGCAGTGTTTCTTTCAACGAACCTTTTAGAAAAAGAAAATTACCGAAAAATATCGAGTGAGTTGTTGACATGCTATACGGTTCAGTTAGCCGGATTATTTATAAGTCTTATAACAAATAACCTAGAAAGTTAAAAAACATCGCTCGGATTCGCGTAGACTTATATAGCGACTACTAGATTCCTCCAAAAACACTTAGACTTGAAAATTTGATGGCCAATATTTCGCGCTCCTTATCAGTTTCTTCACGGGTGCCTCGCGAAAATTTTTCGCGACACGCGTGAAGACGAAGAGTACTAGAGCGTTGAAAATTCGCCTGATCGCAGATGACTTCTTTGTCGGATTTTCATTCGAATACCAACAGTTACCTTACTAAAATACTAAGGCTGGAATGTAGAAATTCAACATCGACAGAAACAAATTGCGAAGTTCAATGAGTTATTCACATACATTTGACTCGGTGACACTGAAAGCTGACATGCCGGGAGAGGCCCTTCAAACTCACGGACAACATAAAAAGGATGGATGTGTTTGTATATCAGTTTTTAATCAGTACTAGTACCTACAGCATACCCTCACTCAGTCCTTTCGACTTCGGTGTGATATATACGTACATCCTGAATTCGACTCTCTCGATCAGATCTGTGAATATTTCAGAAATCCGATTTCGCGTCTAGTCAATCCGTGTCAATATTAAAGCTGTCATTTTAAAATTTCAGAATCAGTTACGTCAACCCGTTCTGTACAGCTTAAACAAGTCCCTGTATAAATCTAGCTAGTTCAGTAAACGAGAGCTTTGGTTACCTGTCATAAGGCTACATGTATACGTGTAATCCTTTATTTTGCATAAACATAAAAAAGACTGGCGGAAAAAGTAAATATTTAGTGATGAGTTTTCAGTAACTGCAGTATGTATGTAAATTGTTTCAATCTTAGCTCACTAGCTCAGTTTTAACCAACTAGTGCGTTCAGTTTTTAACTGAAATTGTCGATCAAAACATGATTTTGTAAGCTGACTGCCGAAAGTATAGCTATTTAGGAAAAAGGCCATTTGTCTATATACCGTTTTGTTTATCACGCGTGTTTGATCAAAGGTAGTTTTATCGTTCAGTTCACTATTCCCGTCAAAGTTTCTAAATAAGTAAGTCAGTTGAATTGAAATCAATTGTAGTCGCGTCTTCCTGTTTACTTGGTTTTCTTTTTCTCAAATAAAAAGTGTCAAGATATTTGGTCATATTGTTTTCATAATGATTATAATGTCGCGTCAGTTGTCGTTTAGTAAAAGATGACCGCTTTCCAAACGAGAAAATTCGAGTTGACCCCCATCACTAATGCGCAATCGATGTTGTATGTAAAATATCAATTCAATGCTCAATTTCTCATTCTACGAGAACTCCGAGAAGCATTTCGACTGGTGAATTCCTTCAGTTTTTATTAGACTCGGTATTCAATCTGATATTTTCTTTTCTTTCCGAAAAGGTAAGATATTTCGCGACTGATTACAACGGCTTACTACTGTAAAGTTTTAATGGTCGCCTTTTTTACCACTGACGCTAGACTGCTTGCAGTTTTTATGTCGTGGTCTCTCGAGTTCACGACTTTACTCGCAAATTGAAATTTAGGATCGATTTAGGACGTTTAACCGATACAATTTATTTTCTAGCCTAACAAGTTATAATTATCAGCAAAGTGAACAGTTGAAATCATATCGTTGCGCCAAATGTGTTTCAGTTCATCGTCATAATCCCGTGTCTTATACTCTTCCATTTTTTCTTCTATTTCAGATCAAAATCATGCTGTTCAAGTTCTTTATGATTGCCATGATGGCCACCGTGTTCTTGCTCATAACCGACGAAGCCTCGGCGAATACCTGCCCTCGCTGGGAGAAGCTTAACAAGACGCCAATTTGCTTTGGAGCCCGAGGGAACCAGTACGGCCGTTTTCGTACCTTTAATCGAAACATCTTCGTGAGCCAATTCATGCTCGTGCACCGTACGGGAACGGTGTCGTGTGATAAAAAGAGTTACAGCTACTGGGGATGCGCTCCAAATAACCCAAGCCTTTGTGTCGTCCTAACAGACCATCAAAACAAGCTACTGGCTCCAGCAGCAACCAACAAGTATGGATGGCTCACTTTGGCTGGTTACACATCCTCTTCATCTGCCCTCGTGTTCTGTGCTCCCAAGAAGCCTCACTGCGTCTTCGCTAACAGCGAGCTGCGCCTGTGGTACGGGGAAGATTGGCGTGGATACAGCGAGAGCAACAACGCTGGTAAAACGTGCGCAGACGTGTATGCTCTGTTGGCTTAAACCAGCATTCGACACTGCCCAGAAACCTCGAACATTACAGTAAAACAATAATTATTAGCAAAAACAACAGTTTTGTAGTGATTTGTATCAAGACAATAAAGTAACTCGAGGTGAATTTGTGTTGGTTCAATGCTTTCTCTTCCCTGTCACAAGGAAAGGGGGGGGGGGGGGGGGGGAAGACAGGGGTCCTGAACTTCCCGCTTCCCGTAAATTCCCTTTTTCCTATTTGTCCTGGCTTCCACCACCTTGGGAATCCCGCTCTCTCTTTTTCCGCCTCCCGTTGACTTCTCGTCCCCTTTACTCCCGCCGGTTCCCGCGCTACAAAGAAGGAACGAATGAAAAAATAATCAAAGCGCAAAAAATAAAAAGAGTCGTCAAAAAGAAAGACGCGAGAAAAAATCGGGATGTCTGTGAAAATAACATTTCGTAAAACCACAAGTGCTAGATAATGCGCATTTTTAGAATTCTGAATTAGAAAAAGATATATATATATAATAAGATAAATAAGATTAAACTACGTAAAACTACACGCTGTATAATTTGGTAGGTTTATACAGAACGTTAAGTTCCTTCAGTATTATAATAAACCCCCAACGAAACCTGTAGACTCGATTAGGCAAAGTGCGGGATAATTTTGCCAGAAGCTACTGATTTTGATGGGACCGATGCGGTTTTTAACAAATCTTTGTGCTCGAACGAATCAAGAAAGCTCCGAATGTTGCCTATAGCCTACGAGCAGGCTCACAAAATTAACGCGCGAGCGGCGATACATGCAGTCTCATAGCTTACGTCATGAGTGCCGCTTGCTTAGAAAGGAGGCACTGAAGAAAATCTTTATAACTGTTATTTATTCGGCGACGATGTTTAGCTCAATTCTTTTTTCTGGTTATTTGACGGTCTCGCACATTTCGTCGCTTTAGCATATTGTTGCGAAAATTGGAAAGGTGACAATGAAGCGAAGGACTGTGTATATTTCGAGGCCTCGGGCTTGAAGAAACAATTCATGATCTGCGCAAAGTTGTCCGAATTTGGTCGTCTTGGGACTCGGATAGATCACATCAGCCTTCTCACTGGTCATTTTCGCTGGGTTTTCAGGGATTATAGACAACAAACGACAAGCTCTTCTATCTCGCCCTCACTTCCTGGCGTTTGAGAACCGCGCGAAATGCGCGCGAACAACGACCGAAAGACATTGTGGGTATGTTTGCTTCTGCGTCCGGCCGGCCGGTCACGCCGACAAACCTCTGTGTTTAGTAAACGTAAAAAAAGGTACTTTGTGTTTGAAAAGTTCTAAACTGCTTTCCCTTTGCAAATTTAATACTATAACGGTTTCGATTTTTCTCGCAAATTTTGCGTGACACCGAATTGTTTTGCGCGGGAAATTGGCGCGCAGGCGACCAGAATTTACGCCTTTGCGCATGCTTGAGCATTCACCGCGCGTGAAGCCGCAATGTTACCTATTTCGTTCCCGAGTCGCTCGCTCTCAAGAGAGGCAGTGATAGCGAGCGACTCGGACCGTCTGAGAATCAGGCTGTAAAGGGTTGTCAAATGAAGATCGCTCAGAGAGCTTCGACCGTATCTCATTGTGACACATGCATGGCATAATGAGAGAAAACGATTTTAAAATGACATCTATATACGATTTGGAATGCTTTAGAATTTAGATTTCAATATATTTATCATTATTATTATATCGGCGGGTAAACGTAAAAGGATTTATAACAATGCAAAAACATGGTACGAAGGTTGACATATACCGTAAAAGCTCTATTTAGCCCCCCCTCTCTATCCAGGGGTGGTTACTCCCTTATATACGCTATATAGGTACGTGCCGCCCGATAGTGTATGGTTTTTGAACGTTTTGGTCTGGAACAGGGTATACCAAAAGGCATTTTTTGGGTCTGGAACAGGGTATCAGTTTCCCAGAAGTTGGCACGAAGATCGGTAATTTGATCTCTGGAATAGGGTAGCCAAAGTCTACGTTAGTCAGAGCTTTTTGCTTAGTAGTTTAGCATTTTGGGTTAGAAAAAAATCGTTAAAAATCGTCTAGAACAGGGTATCTGTTTTCAACATTTAGTCTCTGGAACAGGGTCGCAAAATTAGCGTTTTGCGGTCTGGTACAGGGTAAGGGTTTTTATAGCCCAGCGGCACACCCCCACCCAATTTTTTTGGGAGTACCCCCCGGGCTCTCTATTAAGGCGGGATTCTACCTGAATGCCATTTTTCCGCCACTTAACATGGGTTTAATGGAAATATCTCGTTCGCGTTTCAAGCAATCCAAAAACTCTCCACTCATCCCATGAATCTATGTTGTGGGGTGTTTTGTAAATTTTTGGATGATTTTTGGGTATTTTGGGGAGGAAATAGTTTTTCTCAAAGGAGTTGTAAAATTTAGGGAAATAAGAAATATTGAAGATTTAATGTAGTTTTAAAATTAGAATTTGAAGTTAAAAATTAGTAGATTGACAATTGACGACAGTTGATAACCACGCAAGAGCACCCGCGTGGGTATCAACTGTCTGTTGGTGTTCCAAATTTTTTTTTTCCCCTTCTATCCCTTCTTTAAACCTCTTAAAATTTCATTGAAATTCAGGTAGAATCCCCCCTTAAGCCCCCCTTTGGAAGTCAGATTTTGTAATAAGCCCCCCCTCTCTATTAAGCCTCCCCCCTTTCCATCAGGCTGATGCTGATGTAAATGACTTTTCAGCAATATTTTCTGGTGTTTCAGTCACTTTGTATTGAAACGTGGTCTTTAATTTCCAGAACTATCGATATCGTTGATCTAGGGTATGAGATGACATTACATTTGTAAGACGGTCATACATAACCCATTTCTTGTTCTGTTTTAGTGAGTGGTGTTATAGTAAACAGTTTGAAAAATTAATGTAAATTTTCTTGAAAATTTATTATTTAAAATAAGCCCCCCTCTCTAATAGGCCCCCCCCTTCTTGAGGTCTGAAATTAAATAAGCCCCAGGGGGCTTAATAGAGCTTTTACGGTATAAAGCGTATCAATAATCACGGTTTTAGCCCAGGCCAAACGAGAATAAAAGTTCTAAGAGTTCAAACTCTCGCTCTCGTTTGGCATCACATGAAACTTTCATGCGCTCTCAGCGACTCTCATGCGCTCTCATGAATTCTCATTGAATTTGAACCTGTTCAACTGTTTCTTGAGAGTCGTCCTGTGGTGGACTCGCCCTCTCGTTTGAGGAATTGAAAAAATCCGCGAGTCGAGCGCGGACTAGGACGGAACGGAAGGCTAGGCTAAAGAAAACTCTCAAAGTGAAAGCCAACTGTCCGCAGTAACTCTCATCCTCGTTTGGCCCGGACTTCTGAATGCAATATAGCTATAGACTGCCGGCCAAAATGCTCAAAAAAAAATCCGGGGAAAAAATATCCGATATCACAAGGTGCAATGTTTCTTTCAACGAACCTTTTAGAAAAAGAAAATTACCGAAAAATATCGAGTGAGTTGTTGACATGCTATACGGTTCAGTAAGTCTTATAACAAATAACCTAGAAAGCTAAAAAACATCAGCCGCTCGGATTCGCGTAGACTTATATAGCGACTTCTAGATTCCTCCAAAAACACATAGACTTGAAAAATTGATGGCCAATTTTTCGCGCTCCTTATCAGTTTATTCACCGCGCGAACATTTGTCGCGACACGCGTGAAGACGAAGAGTACTATAGCGTGGAAAAATTCGTCTGATCGCAGATGACTTCTTTGTCGGATTTTCATTCGAATACCAACAGTTACCTTACTAAAATACTAAGGCTGGAATGTAGAAATTCAACATCGACAGAAAAATAATTGCGAAGTTCAATGACTTATTCACATCAAGAGACATACATTTGACTCGGTGACACTGAAAGCGGCTGACATGTCGGGAGAGGCCCTTCAAACTCACGGACAACATAAAAAGGATGGATGTGTTTGTATATCAGTTTTTAATCAGTACTAGTACCTACAGCATACCCTCACTCAGTACTTTCGACTTCGGTGTGATATATACGTACATCCTGAATTCGACTCTCTCGATCAGATCTGTGAATATTTCAGAAATCCGATTTCGCGTCTAGTCAATCCGTGTCAATATTAAAGCTGTCATTTTAAAATTTCAGAATCAGTTACGTCAAACCGTTCTGTACAGCTTATACAAGTCCCTGTAATCTAGCTAGTTCAGTAAACGAGAGCTTTGGTTACCTGTCATAAGACAGAACTACATGTATACGTGTAATCCTTTATTTTGCATAAGCATAAAAAAGAGTGCAGTATGTATGTAAATTGTTTCAAACTTATATTAGCTCACTAGCTCAGTTTTAACCTGTGCGGTCAATTTTTAATTGAAATTGTCGATCAAAACATGATTTTGTAAGCTGACTGCCGAAAGTATAGCTATTTTGGAAAAAGGCCATTTTTCTACGGTTCTGTTTATCAAAGGTACTGTTTTATCGTTCAGTTCACTATACGTCAAAGTTTCTAAATGAGTAAGTCAGGTGAATTGAAATCAATTGTAGTCGCGTCTTCATGTTTACTTGGTTTTCTTTTTCTCAAATAAAAAGTGTCAAGATGTTTGGTCATATTGTTTTCATAATGATTATAATGTCGCGTCAGTTGTGTTTAGTAAAAGATGACCGCTTTCCAAACGAGAAAATTCGAGTTGACCCCCATCACTAATGCAATCGATTCTGGATGTTAAATATCAATTCAATGCTCGGTTTCTCATTCTACGAGAACTGCGAGAAGCATATCGACTGGTGAATTTCTACAGTTTTTATAAGACTCGGTATTCAATCTGATATTTTCTTTAATTTTCTTTCCGAAAAGGTAAGATATTTCGCGACTGATTACAACGGCGGCTTACTACTGTAAGGGGTCGCCTTTTTACCACGCTAGACTGCCGGCTCTCGGTTTTTATGTCGTGGTCTCTCGAGTTCACGACTTTACTCGCCCACATTGAAATTTAGGATCGATTAATTAACCGATGCAATTTATTTTCTAACCTAACATTTTATAGCCGACAGTTATCAACAAAGTAGATTCATACACCATAGTTGTAGTAATTGAAATCGTTGCGCCAAAATATTTTCTGTTCATCTTAATTATAAATTATTCGGTGTCTTATACCGTCTTCTCATCAGTTTTCTTCCATTTTAGATCAAAATCATGTTGTTCAAGTTCTTTATGGTTGCCATGATGGTCACCGTGTTCTTGCTCCTAACCGACGAAGCCTCGGCGAATACCTGCCCTCGCTGGGAGAAGCTCAACAAGACGCCAATTTGCTTTGGAGCCCGAGGGAACCAGTACGGCCGTTTTCGTACCTTTAATCGGAACATCTTCGTGAGTCAATTCATGCTCGTGCACCGCACGGGAACGGTGTCGTGTAATAAAGGTTCTAAAAGGAATTACAGCTACTGGGGATGCACTCCAAATCACCCATGGCTTTGTGTCGTCTTAACAGACCATCAAAACAAGCTGTTGGTTCCAGCAGCAACCAACAGTGGTGGAGCGTACAATCTGGCTGGCTACACATCCTCTTCGTCTGCCCTCGTGTTCTGTGCTCCCAAAAAGCCTCACTGCGTCTTTGCTAACAGCGAGCTGCGCCTGTGGTACGGAGAAGATTTACGTGGAAAACACGAAAGCGACAACGCTGGTAAAACGTGCGCAGACGTGTATGCTCTGTTGGCGTAAACCGGGCAACCGGCACAGTCCAGAAACCTCGAACATCACAGTAAAACGATAATTGTTAGCAAAAACAACAGTTTTGTAGTGATTTGAATGAAGACAATAAAATAACTGGAGGTGAATTTGTGTTGGTTCAATGCTTTCTATAAAACTACTTCCCTGTCCACAAGGAATGGGGGAGTGGGGGGGGGGGGGGGGGGGGGGGGGTCCTGAACTTCCGGCTTCCCGTAAATTCCCTTTTTCCTATTTCTCCTGGCTTCCACCACCTTGGGAATCCCGCCCTCTCTTTTCCCGCCTCCCGTTGACTTCCCGTCCCCTTTACTCCCGCCGGTTCCCGCGCGCTACAAAGAAGCAACGAATGAAAAAATAATCAAAGCGCAAAACAATAAAAAGAGTCGTCAAAGAAAGACGCGAGAAAAAATCGGGATGTCGGTGAAAATAACATTTCGTAAAACCACAAGTGCTAGATAATGCGGATTTTTAGAATTCTGAATTATAAAAAGATATATATATAATAAGATAAATAAGATTAAACTACGTAAAACTACACACTGTAGACTCGGCGATTAGGCAAAGTGCGGGATAATTTTGCCAGGAGCTACTGATTTTGATGGGAACATATGCGGTTTTTAACAAATCTTTATGCTCGAACGAATCAAGAAAGCTCTGAATGTTGCCTATAGCCTGCGAGCAGGCTCACAAAATTAACGCGCGAGCGGCGATACATGTAGTCGCCACGCTCAGTCTCATAGCTTACGTCACGAGTGCTTGCTTAGAAAGGAGCTTTATAGCTGTTATTTATTCGGCGACGATGTTTAGCTCAATTCTTTTTTCTGGTTATTTGACGGTCTCGCACATTTCGTCGCTTCAGCATATTGTTGTGAAAATTGGAAAGGTGACAATGAAGCGAAGGACTGTGTGTATTTCGAGGCCTCGGGCGGGCGTGGGCTTGCAATCTTGTTCCCAGAGTCCTCGTTACCCTTGTCCAGCGGTGGAGCGGCCAACAAGGACCTCTGGGATAGAGTGATCCGCCTGACTTGTGCAGTAAGACCGGAAGTCCAAGAATCTTGGCGTCCGTTAGTTTAAACATGGGGTCGAACACGTGCGCAGTAGAGCCGGAAGTCCAAGAATCCTGTCATGGCGGATCGCTTCCCCCCAGAACTCCTTTGTTGGCCGCTCCACCGCTGGACAAGGGTAACGAGGACTCTGGGAACGAGATTGTCGGGCTTGAAGAAACAATTCATGATCTGCGCGAAATTGCTCCAATTTGGTCTTCTTGGGACTCGGATAGATCACATCAGACTTCTCACTGGTCATTTTCGCTGGGTTTTCAGGTCTTATAGACAACAAACGACAAGCTCTTCTATCTCGCCCTCACTTCCTGGCGTTTGAGAACCGCGCGAAATGCACGCGAACAACGACCGAAAGACATTGTGGGTATTTTTGCGCGACCTGTGCCCCTCGGTCAAAATGGTAAATCAACAGAATGCTGGAAATATATACTGAACCATGACTGAACTTTGTGTTTGAGTCTAAACTTCTCCTTTTACCTACTTTTGTTTCCTTTCGCAAATTACTATCAAGGTTTCGATTTTTCTCGCAAATTTTGCGTGACGCCGCAGATTGTTGCAATGGTTTTCCTGTAAAATTTTGCGCGGGAAATTGGCGCGCGGGCGACGCGACCAGAATTTACGCCTTTTCGTACTGCTCGAGACTCGAGAGTGCTCGAGCATTTGACCGCGGTGGAAAAGTTGTCAAGGCGGCCGTATTAAAGTAGAGCTGCGGTCGTATTAAAGTAGGGCTGTTCGCTTTTAATACATCTATATGATTCGTATCAATGATCACGGTTTTAGCCCCGACGAAACGAGGACGAGAGTGTTGAGAGTTCAAACTCTCGCTCTCGCCCTTTGTCTTGAAACTCTCAGCGACCCTCATGCGCTCCTTCTCATCGAATTCTTGAAGCTGTTACGAATTCGGTTTCTTGGGAGTCGTGGACGACTCTCGCTCTCGTTTGGCCCGAGGTGATGATAGTCTTTGACAGTTGAAGAAAAATAGGCTCCTAAGTGGGGTATAGGGCGAAGAGGAAATCGGGGAAACTCTACGAGCCGCGCGAGCGCGGACTAGAGAGAACGAAGGCTAACTCAGTAACTCTCATCCTCGTTTGGCACGGGCTTTAGTGCAATATAGCTAGGTTGTTATCTTGCACATATGAACCACGGAATGAGGAAATTGCACCAATGTGAATCAGCTACTGTGGCACTAAATTTTGGCCGGAGGTGCAGATTGGCAATTTTTGGTGTTTTGCATGATCTAACCAGTTTTGCGGCGATTCGTATACAGGGAATTAAAACTTTGCGATTTTCAGCAATTTTTCCAATGTTGGAATTACAACATTAATCGGCAACAGTGTAACTATTCGGTTTTCTTTTCGGCGAAATACAGGGAAAACAACGTAACGTATACTTTTTACTGTTATAAATCAGGAGCCCATCACTAGGAGCGAGCAACTGGACTGGATTCGTGTCACAGCGTTTTTACAGACCAGGTTATTTTTGGATTCGCTTTTCCCGCGAATTCGTATTCCCGCCAGACAATCAAACGTTTTTCCTTTGTAATCATTAATTGGCGTTACCACGTAACAAAGGCCGCAATTAGGTCGCCATCTTTTTATTTTCTTTTATTTCATTTCATATTACACATGGGACCAGAAACACATTTTCCCGGGAAAAAGGAATCTAAAAATAAACCGGTCTGTAAAAACGCTGTGACATAGGCGTAGTGTCGGAGTTGCTCGCTCCGGCTAATGGGCTCCTGTATAAATTTAATAATGGTCGAAGCAACGAGACTGAGAAACGCGCCGGCACCACTTGATGAATATCACTCCGACGACGTCTAAAAGTAAATTTTTGCGTAAAACTGTTTTGCGCGGGAATATTTTTTTGCCAATACTCATTTTTTTTCTGAAGAAAAAATCGCAAAAATTAGAACCCGCAAAAGTTTAGTGCCACGCCGTAACTCACACTGATCTGATGAGACTGATAATTTCGGATGCTTCAGCGCTTGATTGTAGCGGAAGAAGATGTATATTCTACTGCATGAATAAGTTATTTTTAGGGTAAAATATATCCGATATTGCTAGCTGCGGCGTTTCTTTTAGAATTTTTTTTACCGAAAAACATATATGTTCAGTTAGCCGGATTATTTATAATAAATAACCAGCTGGAAAGCTAAAAAATATCAGAAGCCCGGATTCGCGTAGAGTTTAGCGACTGCTAGATTCCTCCGAAAACACTACAGTGGGCTTTGTTGTTCAGTAGATTCTGAAAAATGAATCAGGATTATTCAGTGCTCCATGTTTCAAAAACTCTAGATCTAGAAGTCTTTTCAGTTGCGAAAACCTGACTTTTATTATCAAAGTGAATGCCTCATGTATCCACCTGCATGACCAAACAAATAATTTAAACGAACTTTTCGTTGGACTTCCTATACTGAACATTCCCGCAATCAGGCCAATTTTTCGCGCTCCTTATTCTCTTTATGGCGATAAGGGGGTCGCGCGAAAAACGTAAAGACGAACTACCAGAGAGCGGATAAATTCACCTGATCGCAGGTAACTTTTTTGTCGACTTTTAGCTTGTCGGTTAGCTGACTAAAATATAATACTGAGGCGGGAATGTAGAAAAATTCAACATCGACAGAAAAAATTGCGTAGTTCAATGACTTTTTCACATACATTTGACTCGGTGACACCGAGAGACATGCAAGGGAGAACGACAGGCCCTTCAAACTCACAGACAGCGGCATAAAAATGAGAAGGATGTGTTTGTATATTTTTAATCAGTACCCTCAGTCCTTTCGACTTCTGTGTGATATATATATACGACGTCCTGAACTGCTCCACTGCACTCACTCAGATCTGTGAATATTTCCGATTTCGCGCAATATTAAAGCTCCCATTTTAAAATTTCAGATTCATATTACGCCACTGACCGTTCTGTATAGCTTATAAGTCCCTGTAATCTAGCTACACACCCGGTATAGTTCAGTAAACGAGAGCTTTGGTTACCTGTCATAAGACTACGTGTAATCCTTCATTTTGCATAAACATAAAAAAAGAGTGGCGGCGGAAGAAGTAAATATTTAGTCATGAGTTTTCAGTAACTGCAGTATGTATGTAAATCAGTTGTTTTTTTAACTGAAATTGTCGATCAAAACATGATTTTGTAAGCTGACTGCCGAAAGTATAGCTATTTTGGAAAAAGGCCATTTGTCTATATACCGTTTGTTTATCACGCGTGTTTGATCAAAGGTAGTTTTATTGTTCAGTTCACTATTCCCGTCAAAGTTTCTAAATGAGTAAGTCAGTTGAATTAAAATCAATTGTAGTCGCGTCTTCTTGTTTACTTGGTTTTCTTTTTCTCAAATAAAAAGTGTCAAGATGTTTGGTCATATTGTTTTCATAATGATTATAATGTCGCGTCAGTTGTGTTTAGTAAAAGATGACCGCTTTCCAAACGAGAAAATTCGAGTTGACCCCATCACTGATGCAATCGATTCTGGATGTAAAATATCAATTCAATGCTCAGTTTCTCATTCTACGAGAACTGCGAGAAGCATATCGACCGGTGAATTCCTACAGTTTTTATAATACTCGGCATTCAATCTGATATTTTCTTTAATTTTCTTTCCGAAAAGGTAAGATATTTCGCGACTGATTACACTGAACGGCTTACTACTGTAAGGGGTCGCCTTTTTTACCACGCTAGACTGTTCTCGGTTTTTATGTCGTGGTCTCTCGAGTTCACGACTTTACTCGCACACATTGAAATTTAGGATCGATTTAGGACGTTTAACCGATGCAATTTATTTTCTAGCCTAACATTTTATAACCGACGGTTATCAACAAAGTAGATTCATACGCCATAGTTTAAGTAATTGAAATCGTTGCGCCAAGATATTCCGGCTTCTCATCAGTTTTCTCCTGTTCTTCTATTTCAGATCAAAATCATGTTGTTCAAGTTCTTTATGATTGCTATGATGGCCACCGTGTTATTGCTCCTAAGCGACGAAGCCTCAGCGAATACCTGTCCTCGCTGGAGAAGCTCAACAAGGCGCCAATTTGCTTTGGAGCCCGAGGAAACCAGTACGGCCGTTTTCGTACCTTTAACCGGAACATCTTCGTGAGCCAATTCATGCTCGTGCACCGCACGGGAACGGTGTCGTGTAGTAAAAGTAGTAAAAGAACTACAGCTACTGGGGATGCTCTCCAAATCACCCATGGCTTTCTGTAGTCTTAACAGACCATCAAAACAAGCTGTTGGCTCCAGCAGCAACCAACAAAGGTGGAGCGTATTCTCTGGCTGGTTACACATCCTCTTCATCTGCCCTCGTGTTCTGTGCTCCCAAGAAGCCTCACTGCGTCTTTGCTAACAGCGAGCTGCGCCTGTGGTACGGAGAAGATTGGCGTGGACACACCGAAGGCGACAACGCTGGTAAAACGTGCGCAGACGTGTATGCTCTGTTGGCTTAAACCAGCATCCGACACTGTCCAGAAACCTCGAACATTACAGTAAAACGATAATTATTAGCAAAACAACAGTTTTGTAGTGATTTGAATGAAGACAATAAAGTAACTCGAGGTGAATTTGTGTTGGTTCAATGCTTTCTCAAAAACTACTTTCCTGTCACAAGGAAGGGGGGGGGGGGGGGGGGGGGGGGGGGGACAGGGGGTCCTGAACTTCCGCTTCCCGTAAATTCCCTTTTTCCTATTTCTCCTGGCTTCCACCACCTTGGGAATCCCGCCCTCTCTTTTTCCGCCTCCCGTTGACTTCCCGCCCCCTTTACTCCCGCCGGTTCCCGCGCTACAAAGAAGCAACGAATGAAAAAATAATCAAAGCGCAAAAAATAAAAAGAGTCGTCAAAGAAAGACGCGAGAAAAATCGGGATGTCGGTGAAAATAACATTTCGTAAAACCGCAAGTGCCTAGATAATGCGCATTTTTAGCACTGAATTAGAAAAAAATATATATAATAAGATAAATAAGATTAAACTACGTAAAACTACACACTGTATAATTTGGTAGGTTTATACAGAACGTTAAGTTCCTTATTATAATAAACCCCCAACGAAACCTGTAGACTCGATTAGGCAAAGCGCGGGATAATTTTGCCAGGAGCTACTGATTTTGATGGGGGAACATATGCGGTTTTTAACAAATCTTTGTGCTCGAACGAATCAAGAAAGCTCCGAATGTTGCCTATAGCCTGCGAGCAGGCTCACAAAATTAACGCGCGAGCGGCGATACATGTAGCCGCGACGCTCAGTCTCATAGCTTACGTCACGAGTGCTTGCTTAGAAAGGAGGCACTGAAGAAAATCTTTATAGCTGTTATTTATTCGGCGACGATGTTTAGCTCAATTCTTTTTTCTGGTTATTTGACGGTCTCGCACATTTCGTCGCTTCAGCATATTGTCGCGAAAATTGGAAAGGTGACAATGAAGCGAAGGACTGTGTATATTTCTAGGCCTCGGGCTTGCAATCTCGTTCCCAGAGTCCTCGTTACCCTTGTCCAGCGGTGGAGCGGCCAACAAGGACCTCTGGGATAGAGTGATCCGCCTGACTTGCGCAGTAAGACCGGAAGTCCAAGAATCTTGGCGTCCGTTAGTTGAAACATGGTCGAACACATGCATGCGCAGTAGAGCCGGAAGTCCAAGAATCCTGTCATGGCGGATCGCTTCCCCCAGAGCTCCTTGTTGGCCGCTCCACCGCTGGACAAGGGTAACGAGGACTCTGGAACGAGATTGGCGGGCTTGAAGAAACAATTCATGATCTGCGCAAAAATTGCTCCGAATTTGGTCTTCTATGGACTCGGATAGATCACATCAGCCTTCTCACTGGTCATTTTCGCTGGGTTTTCAGGGCTTATAGACAACAAACGACAAGCTCTTCTATCTCGCCTTCACTTCCTGGCGTTTGAGAACCGCGCGAAATGCGCGCGAACAACGACCGAAAGACATTGTGGGTATGTTTGCTTCTGCGTCCGGCCGGCCGGTCACGCCACAAACCTCTGTGTTTAGTAAACGTAAAAAAGGTACTTTGTGTTCGAAAAGTTCTAAACTGCTTTCCCTTTGCAAATTTAATACTATAACGGTTTCGATTTTTCTCGCAAATTTTGCGTGACACCGAATTGTTTTGCGCGGGAAATTGGCGCGCGGGCGACCAGAATTTACGCCTTTGCGCATGCTTGAGCATTGACCGCGCGTGAAGCCGCAATGTTACCTATTTCGTTCCCAGGGTTGTCTAGCCTGATTCTCAGACGGACCGAGTCGCTCGCTCTCAAGAGAGGGAGTGAGAGCGAGCGACTCGGACCGTCTGAGAATCAGGCTGTAAAGGGTTGTCAAATGAAGATCGCTCAGAGAGCTTCGACCGTACCCATTGTGACACATGCATGGCATAATGAGAGAAAACGATTTTAAAATGACATCTATACGATTTGGAATGCTTCAGAATTTAGATTTCAATATATTATTTTATTATTATTATATCGGCGGGTAAACGTAAAAGGATTTATAACAATGCAAAAACATGGTACGAAGGTTGACATATACCGTAAAAGCTATATTTAGCCCCCCTCTCTATCCAGGGTGGTTACTCCCTTATATACGCTATATAGGTACGTGCCGCCCGATAGTGTATGGTTTTTTGAGCATTTTGGTCTGGAACAGGGTATACCAAAAGGCATTTTTTGGTCTGGAACAGGGTATCAGTTTCCCAGAAGTTGGCACGAAGATCGGTCATTTGATCTCTGGAATAGGGTAGACAAAGTCTACGTTAGTCAGAGCTATCTGCTTAGTAGTTTAGCCTTTTGGGTTAGAAAAAAATCGTTAAAAATCGTCTAGAACAGGGTATCTTTTTTCAATATTTAGTTTGGAACAGGGTCGCAAAATTAGCGTTTTGTGGTCTGGTACAGGGTAAGGGTTTTTATAGCCCAGCGGCACACCCCACCCAATTGTTTTAGGAGTACCCCCCCGGGCTCTCTATTAAGGCCCCCTTTGGAAGTCAGATTTTGTAATAAGCCCCCCCTCTCTATTAAGCCTCCCCCTTTTCATCAGGCTGATGTAAATGACTTTTCAGCAATATTTTCTGGTGTTTCAGTCACTTTGTATTGAAACGTGGTCTTTAATTTCCAGAACTATCGATATCGTCGATCTAGGGTATAAATGACATTGCATTTGTAAGACGGTCATACATAACCCATTTCTTGTTCTGTTTTAGTGAGTGGTGTTATAGTAAACAGTTTGAAAAATTAATGTAAATTTTCTTGAAAATTCATTATTTAAAATAAGCCCCCCTCTCTAATAGCCCCCCCCCCTTCTTGAGGTCTGAAATTAAATAAGCCCCCGGGGCTTACTAGAGCTTTTACGGTATAAAGCGTATCAATAATCACGGTTTTAGCCCAGGCCAAACGAGAATAAAAGTTCTAAGAGTTCAAACTCTCGCTCTCGTTTGGCATCACATGAAACTCTCATGCGCTCTCAGCGACTCTCATGCGCTCTCATGAATTCTCATTGAATTTGAACCTGTTCAATTGTTTCTTGAGAGTCGTCCTGTCGTGGACTCTCCCTCTCGTTTGAGGAATTGAAAAAATCCGCGAGTCGAGCGCGGACTAGGACGAAACGGAAGGCTACGCTAAAGAAAACTCTCAAAGTGAAAGCCAACTCTCCGCAGTAACTCTCATCCTCGTTTGGCCCGGACTTCTGAGTGCAATATAGTTATAGACTGCCGGCCAAAATGCTCAAAAAAAATCGGGGGAAAAAATATCCGATATCACAAGGTGCAATGCTTCTTTCAACGAACCTTTTAGAAAAAGAAAATTACCGAAAATATCGAGTGAGTTGTTGACATGCTATACGGTTCAGTTAGCCGGATTATTTATAAGTCTTATAACAAATAACCTAGAAAGTTAAAAAACGTCGCTCGGATTCGCGTAGACTTATAGCGACTACTAGATTCCTCCAAAAACACTTAGACTTGAAAATTTGATGGCCAATTTTCGCGCTCCTTATCAGTTTTCTTCACGTGTGTCGCGCGAAAATTTTTCGCGACACGCGTGAAGACGAAGAGTACCGAGCGTGGAAAAATTCGCCTGATCGCAGGTGACTTCTTTGTCGGATTTTCACTCGAATACCAACAGTTACCTTACTAAAACACTAAGGCTGGAATGTAGAACTTCAACATCGACAGAAAAAAATTGCGAAGTTCAATGAGTTATTCACATACATTTGACTCGGTGACACTGAAAGCTGACATGCCGGGAGAGGCCCTTCAAACTCACGGACAACATAAAAAGGATGGATGTGTTTGTATATCAGTTTTTAATCAGTACTAGTACCTACAGCATACACTCACTCAGTCCTTTCGACTTCGGTGTGATATATACGTACATCCTGAATTCGACTCTCTCGATCAGATCTGTGAATATTTCAGAAATCCGATTTCGCGTCTAGTCAATCCGTGTCAATATTAAAGCTGTCATTTTAAAATTTCAGAATCAGTTACGTCAAACCGTTCTGTACAGCTTATACAAGTCCCTGTAATCTAGCTAGTTCAGTAAACGAGAGCTTTGGTTACCTGTCATAAGACAGAACTACATGTATCAGGGGCACCCAACGGATCATTTCGGTGAAATATCTGTTCGAAAGGCCTATAATCGCCTCGGATATTCGGTTAGGGAAATGTCATCTCGAACTTTCGTAATATGGGAAAATTAATGCCTTTTGTTTTCGGAGAGATAAAAATGTCGTTTTGGGTACAGAAAACGGTCAGCTAAGATTTTCGGAAAGGAAATTCACCTCATAAATTCGGGTAATAAGATTTCAATCCTAAAATTTTCTGAAGTTTGAAAGTTCAGCTAACGTATCCGAACAGATACATTTTTCTTAGCGTTTAAAATCAGCCATTAAACTGCACAAAAAGCACAGTTATAACGTAAAAACGACGTTCTGACACCTACAGGAAAATGTTGTCGTTGGGTGCCCCTGATGTATACGTGTAAACCTTTGTTTTGCATAAGCATAAAAAAGAGTGGCTGAAAAAGTAAATATTTAGTGATGAGTTTTCAGTAACTGCAGTAGGTATGTAAATTGTTTCAAACTTATATTAGCTCACTAGCTCAGTTTTAACCAGTGCGTTCAGTTTTAATTGAAATTGTCGATCAAAACATGATTTTTGTAAGCTGACTGCCGAAAGTATAGCTATTTTGGAAAAAGGCCATTTTTCTACCGTTCTGTTTATCAAAGGTACTGTTTTATCGTTCAGTTCACTATACGTCAAAGTTTCTAAATGAGTAAGTCAGGTGAATTGAAATCAATTGTAGTCGCGTCTTCATGTTTACTTGGTTTTCTTTTTCTCAAATAAAAAGTGTCAAGATGCTTGGTCATATTGTTTTCATAATGATTATAATGTCGCGTCAGTTGTGTTTAGTAAAAGATGACCGCTTTCCAAACGAGAAAATTCGAGTTGACCCCCATCACTAATGCAATCGATTCTGGATGTTAAATATCAATTCAATGCTCGGTTTCTCATTCTACGAGAACTGCGAGAAGCATATCGACCGGTGAATTCCTACAGTTTTTATAAGACTCGGTATTCAATCTGATATTTTCTTTAATTTTCTTTCCGAAAAGGTAAGATATTTCGCGACTGATTACAACGGCGGCTTACTACTGTAAGGGGTCGCCTTTTTTACCACGCTAGACTGCCGGCTCTCGGTTTTTATGTCGTGTTCTCTCGAGTTCACGACTTTACTCGCCCACATTGAAATTTAGGATCGATTTAGGACGTTTAATTAACCGATGCAATTTATTTTCTAACCTAACATTTTATAGCCGACAGTTATCAACAAAGTAGATTCATACGCCATAGTTGTAGTAATTGAAATCGTTTGCGCCAAAATATTTTCTGTTCATCTTAATTATAAATTATTCGGTGTCTTATACCGTCTTCTCATCAGTTTTCTTCCATTTTAGATAAAATCATGTTGTTCAAGTTCTTTATGATTGCCATGATGGCCACCGTGTTCTTGCTCATAACCGACGAAGCCTCGGCGAATACCTGCCCTCGCTGGGAGAAGCTCAACAAGACGCCAATTTGCTTTGGAGCCCGAGGGAACCAGTACGGCCGTTTTCGTACCTTTAATCGGAACATCTTCGTGAGCCAATTCATGCTCGTGCACCGCACGGGAACGGTGTCGTGTGATAAAAAGAATTACAGCTACTGGGGATGCACTCCAAATAACCCATGGCTTTGTGTCGTCTTAACAGACCACCAAAACAAGCTACTGGCTCCAGCAGCAACCAACAAGTATGGATGGTTCACTTTGGCTGGTTACACATCCTCTTCATCTGCCCTCGTGTTCTGTGCTCCCAAGAAGCCTCACTGCGTCTTCGCTAACAGCGAGCTGCGCCTGTGGTACGGGGATGATTTACGTGGACACAGCGAGAGCAACAACGCTGGTAAAACGTGCGCAGACGTGTATGCTCTGTTGGCTTAAACCAGCATTCGACACTGCCCAGAAACCTCGAACATTACAGTAAAACAATAATTATTAGCAAAAACAACAGTTTTGTAGTGATTTGTATCAAGACAATAAAGTAACTCGAGGTGAATTTGTGTTGGTTCAATGCTTTCTCTTCCCTGTCACAAGGAAAGGGGGGGGGGGGGGGGGGAGACAGGGGGTCCTGAACTTCCCGCTTCCCGTAAATTCCCTTTTTCCTATTTGTCCTGGCTTCCACCACCTTGGGAATCCCGCTCTCTCTTTTTCCGCCTCCCGTTGACTTCCCGTCCCCTTTACTCCCGCCGGTTCCCGAGCTACAAAGAAGGAACGAATGAAAAAATAATCAAAGCGCAAAAAATAAAAAGAGTCGTCAAAAGAAAGACGGGAGAAAAAATCGGGATGTCGGTGAAAATAACATTTCGTAAAACCACAAGTGCTAGATAATGCGCATTTTTAGAATTCTGAATTAGAAAAAGATATATATATAATAAGATAAATAAGATTAAACTACGTAAAACTACACACTGTATAATTTGGTAGGTTTATACAGAACGTTAAGTTCCTTCAGTATTATAATAAACCCCCAACGAACCTGTAGACTCGATTAGGCAAAGTGCGGGATAATTTTGCCAGAAGCTACTGATTTTTATGGGAGAACATATGCGGTTTTAACAAATCTTTGTGCTCGAACGAATCAAGAAAGCTCCGAATGTTGCCTATAGCCTGCGAGCAGGCTCACAAAATTAACGCGCGAGCGGCGATACATGCAGTCTCATAGCTTACGTCATGAGTGCCGCTTGCTTAGAAAGGAGGCACTGAAGAAAATCTTTATAACTGTTATTTATTCGGCGACGATGTTTAGCTCAATTCTTTTTTCTGGTTATTTGACGGTCTCGCACATTTCGTCGCTTTAGCATATTGTTGCGAAAATTGGAAAGGTGACAATGAAGCGAAGGACCGGTGTATATTTCGAGGCCTCGGGCTTGAAGAAACAATTCATGATCTGCGCAAAGTTGTCCGAATTTGGTCGTCTTGGGACTCAGATAGATCACATCAGCCTTCTCACTGGTCATTTTCGCTGGGTTTTCAGGGCTTATAGACAACAAACGACAAGCTCTTCTATCTCGCCCTCACTTCCTGGCGTTTGAGAACCGCGCGAAATGCGCGCGAACAACGACCGAAAGCCATTGTGGGTATGTTTGCTTCTGCGTCCGACCGGCCGGTCACGCCGACAAACCTCTGTGTTTGGTAAACGTGAAAAAAGGTACTTTGTGTTTGAAAAGTTCTAAACTGCTTTCCTTTGCAAATTTAATACTATAAAGGTTTCGATTTTTCTCGCAAATTTTGCGTGACACCGAATTGTTTTGCGCGGGAAATTGGCGCGCGGGCGACCAGAATTTACGCCTTTGCGCATGCTTGAGCATTGACCGCCCGTGAAGCCGCAATGTTACCTATTTCGTTCCCAGGGTTGTCTAGCCTGATTCTTAGACTGTCCGAGTCGCTCGCTCTCAAGAGAGGGATTGAGAGCGAGCGACTCGGACCGTCTTGATCTGAGAATCAGGCTGTAAAGGGTTGTCAAATGAAGATCGCTCAGAGAGCTTCGACCGTACCCATTGTGACACATACATGGCATAATGAGAAAAAACGATTTAATGACTGAACGACTTGGAATGCTTCAGAATTTAGATTTCAATATATTTTTTATTATTATTATATCGGCGGGTAAACGTAAAAGGATTTTATATAACCACGTAAAAACATGGTACGAAGGTAGACATATACCGTAAAATCTCTATTTAGCCCCCCCTCTCTATCCCGTGGGGGGGGGGGGGGGTACTACCTTATATACGCTATATAGATACGTGCCGCCCGGAAGTGTATGGTTTTTGAGCATTTTTGTCTAGAACAGGGTATACCAAAATGCATTTGTTGGTCTGGAACAGGGTATCAGTTTCCCAGAAGTTGGCACGAAGATCGGTCATTTGATCTCTGGAATAGGGTAGACAAAGTCTACGTTAGTCAGAGCTATTTGCTTAGTAGTTTAGCCTTTTGGGTTAGAAAAAAATCGTTAAAAATCGTCTAGAAGAGGGTATCTTTTTCAACATTTAGTCTGGACGGCAAGGTCGAAAAATTAGCGTTTTGTGGTCTGGTACAGGGTAAGGGTTTTTATAGCCCAGCGGCACACCCCCACCCAATTGTTTTGGGAGTCCCCCCCTGGGCTCTCTATTAATCCCCACTTTGGAAGTCAGATTTTGTAATAAGCCCCCCCTCTCTCTATTAAGCTTTCCCCCTTTCCATCAGGTTGATGTAAATGACTTTTCAGCAATATTTTCTGGCGTTTCAGTCACTTTGTATTGAAACGAGTGGTCTTTAATTTCCAGAACTATCGTTGAGCTAGGGTATAAAAGACATTGCATTTGTAAGATGGTCACTCATACATAACCCATTTCTTGTTCTGTTTTAGTGAGTGGTGTTATAGTAAACAGTTTGAAAAATTAATGTGAATTTTCTTGAAAATGTATGATTTTAAATAAGTCCACCCTCTCCAAAAAGCGCCCCCCCCCCCCCCCTCTTGAGGTCTGAAATTAAATAAGCCCCAGGGGGCTTAATAGAGCTTTTACGGTATAAAGTGTATCAATAATCACGGTTTTAGCCCAGGCCAAACGAGAATAAAAGTTCTAAGAGTTCAAACTCTCGCTTGGCATCACATGAAACTTTCATGCGCTCTCAGCGACTCTCATGCGCTCTCATGAATTCTCATTGAATTTGAACCTGTTCAACTGTTTCTTGAGAGTCGTCCTGTCGCGGACTCGCCCTCTCGTTTGAGGAATTGAAAAAATCCGGAGTCGAGCGCGGACTAGGACGGAACGGAAGGCTACGCTAAAGAAAACTCTCAAAGTGAAAGCCAACTCTCAGTAACTCTCATCCTCGTTTGGCCCGGACTTCTGAGTGCAATATAGCTATAGACTGCCGGCCAAAATGCTCAAAAAAAATCGGGGGAAAAAATATCCGATATCACAAGGTGCAATGTTTCTTTCAACGAACCTTTTAGAAAAAGAAAATTACCGAAAAATATCGAGTGAGTTGTTGACATGCTATACGGTTCAGTTAGCCGGATTATTTATAAGTCTTCTAACAAATAACCTGGAAAGCTAAAAAACATCAGACGCTTGGATTCGCGTAGACTTATAGCGACTACTAGATTCCTCCAAAAATACTTGAATAATTTGATGGCCAATTTATCGCGCTTCTTATCAGTTTCTTCACGTGTGTCGCGCGAAAAATTTTCGCGACACGCGTGAAGACGAAGAGTACCGAGCGTGGAAAAATTCGCCTGATCGCAGGTGACTTCTTTGTCGGATTTTCATTCGAATACCAACAGTTACCTTACTAAAACACTAAGGCTGGAATGTAGAACTTCAACATCGACAGAAAAAAAATTGGGAAGTTCAATGACTTTAATGTTCACATACATTTGACTCGGTGACACCGAGAGAGCTGACAACATAAAAAGGATGGATGTGTTTGTATATCAGTTTTTAATCAGTACTAGTACCTACAGCATACCCTCACTCAGTCCTTTCGACTTCGGTGTGAGATATACGTACATCCTGAACTCGACTCTCTCGATCAGATCTGTGAATATTTCAGAAATCCGATTTCGCGTCTAGTCAATCCGTGTCAATATTAAAATGTCAGAATCAGTTACGTCAAACCGTTCTGTACAGCTTATACAAGTCCCTGTAATCTAGCTAGTTCAGTAAACGAGAGCTTTGGTTACCTGTCATAAGACAGAACAACATGTATACGTGTAATCCTTTATTTTGCATAAGCATAAAAAAGACTAGCCTGCGTCGCAGACGGACTTGGCTAAAAAAAGACTGGCGGAAAAAGTATAAATATTTAGTCGATAAACATGATTTTGTAAGCCGGTAAAGCTGATTATCTTACAGATCCTTACGGCCCGTGAACTGATGTTTGACTGTTTGCGGTTTATGCCTCCGGGACGAGAATGATGTCCGATGACAGATTATCCTAAGCCGCCGAAAGTATAGCTGATTCAGGAAAAAGGCTATTTTTCTACCGTTCTGTTTATCACGCGTGTTTGATCAAAGGCAGTTTTATCGCCGTTCATACAGTTCACTATAAGTATTCCCATCAAAGTTTCTAAAAATCAATCGGTCGCGTCTTCCTGTTTACTTGGTTTTCTTTTCTCAAATAAAAAGTGTCAGGATATTTGGTCATATTTTTCATAATTATATTATAATGTCGCGTCAGTTGT
The DNA here is from genome assembly GCA_029204205.1 of Desmophyllum pertusum. NCBI lineage: Eukaryota > Metazoa > Cnidaria > Anthozoa > Scleractinia > Caryophylliidae > Desmophyllum > Desmophyllum pertusum. The sequence continues at coordinate 58,075 of MU825930.1, read as the reverse complement.
GTTTAGTAAAACGGATGACTGCTTTTGCAAACGAGAAAATTCGAGTTAATTGACCTATTACTGATGCAATCGATTCTGGATGTAAAATATCAATTCAATTAATGCTCAGTTTCTCATTCTACGAGAACTGCGAGAAGCATTTCGACTGGTGAATTCCTACAGTTTTTTATAAGAGTCGGCATTCAATCTGATATTTTCTTTAATTTTCTTTCCGAAAAGGTAAGATATTTCGCGACTGATTACACTGAACGGCTTACTACTGTAAGGGGTCGCCTTTTTTACCACGCTAGACTGCTCTCGCGGTTTTTATGTCGTGGTCTCTCGAGTTCGCGACTTTACTCGCACACATTGAAATTTAGGATCGATTTAGGACGTTTAACCGATGCAATTTATTTTCTAACCTAACATTTTATAGCCGACAGTTATCAACAAAGTAGATTCATACGTATAGTTTTAGTAATTGAAATCGTTGCGCCAAAATATTTTCTGTTCATCTTAATTGCTGTCTTATACCGTCTTCTCATCAGTTTTCTTCTATTTCAGATCAAAATCATGTTGTTCAAGTTCCTTATGATTGCCATGATGGCCACAGTGTTCTTGCTCCTAAGCGATGAAGCCTCAGCGAATACCTGCCCTCGCTGGGAGAAGCTCAACAAGACGCCAATTTGCTTTGGAGCCCGAGGGAACCAGTACGGCCGTTTTCGTACCTTCAATCGGAACATCTTTGTGAGCCAATTTATGCTCGTGCACCGCACGGGAACGGTGTCGTGTAGTAAAGGCAGTAAAAATAACTACAGCTACTGGGGTGCAATCCAAGTACATCGCTTGCTGTCGTCCTAACAGACCATCAAAACAAGCTACTGGCTCCAGCAGCAACCAACAGTGGTGGATGGTTCACTCTGGCTGGTTACACATCCTCTTCGTCTGCCCTCGTGTTCTGTGCTCCCAAGAAGTCTCACTGCGTCTTTGCTAACAGCGAGCTGCGCCTGTGGTACGGGGAAGATTTACGTGGATACACCGAAAACGACAACGTTGGTAAAACGTGCGCAGACGTGTACGCTCTGTTGGCTTAAACTGGGCAACCGGCACTGTCCAGAAACCTCGAACATTACAGTAAAACGATAATTGTTAGCAAAAACAACAATTTTGTAGTGATTTGAATGAAGACAATAAAGTAACTCGAGGTGAATTTGTGTTGGTTCAATGCTTTCTATAAACTACTTTCCTTTCCCAAGGAAAGGGGGGGGGGGGGTGGGGGGAGACAAGGGGTCCTGAACTTGCCGCTTACCGTAAATTCCCTTTTTCCTATTTCTCCTGGCTTCCTCCACCTTGGGAATCCCGCTTCCTGTTCTCTTTTTTCCCGCTTCCCGTAGACTTACCGCCCCCTTTAATCCTGGGTTCCCGCGCTACAAAGAAGCAACGAATGAGGAAATAAACAAAGCGCAAAAAAAAATAAAAGGAGCCAAGAAGACGCGATAAAAATCGGAATGACTGTAAAAATAAAATTTCGTAAAACCGCAAGTGCCCAGATAATGCATATTCTTAGCACTGAATTCAGGTTAAAATTTGCAACGTGGCGGCCCCCCGGAAATACCCTATTTAACTTGTCATACAGTGCTGTAGACTCTATTAGGCAAAGCGCGGGGTAATTTTGCCAGGAGCTAATGATTTTGATGGGACCGATGCGGTTTTTGACAAATCTTTGTGCTCGAACGAATCAAGAAAACTGCGAATGTTGCCACGTCAAAGGACGCTATAAGCTATTAAACGTCATGTTGCTTGCTTAGAAATGAGCTCGAGGTAATGAAGAAAATCTTTATAGCTTTACTTTATTGGGCGAAGATATTTTACTCAATTCTTTTTTCTGGTTATTTGACGCTCGCACACTTCGTCGCATTGCGTGCCTACAAAAATGCTCTCGACTTTTGGCCAGCGGCAGTTACCATTGACAACCTCGAGGAAAAATGGCGGACGAAAGATAAACTAAATTTTGTGTCGAAAATCGTCAAGTATTCTTCGTTAAAATGTACGCTGCACCATGCAGTCCGTCTTCCTCCATATTTAGTGAGATGCTGGAACTCAATGCAGCGAGAAATAGCAGCAAACGGGACTATTCAGAAGAGGAACAATTATCTGTAGGCAGTAGTTTATACGATGCTGCGAAAAGTTCACCGGTGTTTTTTGGTCGTTATGGGCATAAACTTTCCGATTCTGTTGCTGAGATTCACGAGGGAGAAGATGGAACGTCGACCAGATCTTCAATGTTTCCAGAATTTGATCCTTCTATCAATCATCCAGCGACTTTTGGTTACGTTTTGTTGGACAGAAAACCTGCACCTCCTAAACAAGAACCTCCCCCGTTACCTGATCCTAAGGAGTGTGAGTAAATACTTAACAAAATGAGCGTGACTACAGTAAACAAGACTTCTCACCCATTGCAGCAAAACTGCTGATCATGGCATAATCTGGCACCTCTCTATAACGACCAACTCTCTCCACATGTACAACTGCCAGGAATTTTCATCCCAACCGTTTGCCAATCGATACACTTTCTTATACAGTCAACTCTCTCTTAACGGACACCTCTATAAGACGGACACCTGGTGTTGGTTCCTGCATGACATTTTTCAGTCATGTTACTGTATCTAAACTCTCTATAAGCCTGACACCTCTCTAAGTCTGGTCCGAATGGTGTCCGTCTTAGAGAGAGTTGACTGTATTTTGAAAACTTCCCTACAAAAAGTACAACAAGTAAGAACATAACCCAAAAAAGTCCCTTTTTTCTCTGCATAAAATTGAGAACGCTAAGGTAGTACGCTTTTTATAAGGATGGCAAATAGCAAATTCGAGACAGCGAGACTGGTGTTTTTCTCTGCGAGCCCGAGACATTTTGACTTTTTAGATTGTGAGACCAAGATCAAGACTCCAAGATAGCTTTGCAAAAAAACGAGACTGGGAGACGTGCAGAACCACTGAATAAATGAGACTGCGAGACTGATGAAATTTGACTAAAATTTTGCGAGACCCGTATTTTTTGAAATACCATTTGCCACCCCTTTTTATCAACCCTAAAGAACATCCCTGCCAAAATCTTTCTACCCAAAATAATCCACCTGGAAATTTCAAAGCCCCCAAACCGCTAAAATTACTTTGCACCTCCCCGTCACTAATATACCTGAGTATCCCCCTTGGGGGCAATTACTCCCTCTTGCCTCACAACCTCCCTCCATGTTGATTAAATGTTATGTGTTCTGATTCTTACAGGTAGCCCAAGAGAATACTTTGAAGTTTACATGTTTCCAGTTCTTTTACCAGCAATTGAACAAATGTTGATTGCTGCTAAAGAAAACAAAGTATTTGAGGTTTGTCTTGGAGTGCAAGGAGCCCAAAAGTGACGTGACCACTGTTAATTAATTCACTTTCTCCAGTGTGTGCATACTATCCAATCAAAAGCGGAGGATAGCTATTCTCGGCTTCTGATTGGATAGTCTGCCAGCACGGAAGAATGTGAATTTAATTAACAGTGGTCACACTTTTGGGCCCCTTGCTGTAATTAATTATTGAGAGTACATTTTTCTTGTAGAAAATTTCATCTCTTTAGAAAGAGCAAAAAAAAACAACTTATAAAGTAAAACTATGTTGTACAGTTGTGACTTGTGATCTATTTTTTGTTCATACAGAGAAGAAGAACAAAATTCAATGCCTGTGATTTTCTGACAGAGTTCTTATTCAGGTTGGCAGTTTTTCATTTATTTTATTGATCAATAATAATTAATAATTATTATTGGAAAATCTGCATCCATATGCTGATTGATTGTGGTTTGTGTGATTGACCGACTGTCACTTTGACCTGAAGAATATACTATTATTCACTTACAAGTTAAATATGTACTATAGTAATTATATAATTGTTTCCTTTTCCATAGAAACAACCCTAAGTACAAGGAAAGGTCTGATGTAATACTGGAAGATATTCCATTTGTACAATCAATACTGGCAGAAAAGTAAGTTATGATATGTTAATCACTAATCAAAATACCAGGGCCCGGTTGTTCGAAGGATGGATAACACTATCCACCGGATAAATCACTATCCAACGGATAGCGTAGTTTGTTTTGTTAACACTTACCACTAGTTCGGGGGGAGGAGCGCAGGCTCATTTTCCCGAACAGTGGCTGGTAATCGAGCCTAATGTACCACTGGATAGCGATTTATCCGGTAGATAGCGGTATCCACGCTTTGAACAACTGGGTCCAGTACTTTACTTTGTTTAAAGTGGAGGTGAGAGAACCCTGTTAAAATCTGACAAACAATGGGCCACTAAAATCATATTAATTAGGATGGCCATATTAAAGGCTTTCTCTTCCGTACAGCCTGTTTCAGGCTCTCCGTGCCAGACAAAGCGAAAATGCGGGCGAGCCAAGGAAAAAAACAAGGGCAGACACAGTGTTCCCACTAGTTTTGGAAAACAGGAGTCCCAAGGACCCCCAGTTCCAGTAATTGGGGGTCCTTTCTATTTTTTAAGGGTCCCCTAAGGAGAAAGGCATTTTAAGTGATATACACATCATGTAATATTACATGAAGTATGACCGCTGACCATCAATGAGCCGAGAGTTGTTCGCTCGTTCGCGTGATTATCATTGTGATTCTTGCTTCGTTTTCGAGTTTGCAGCCAAATTTTCATAGTTTCCAGCTTGGAGAGGTAATGAAAAGGTAAAGGAAACTAGTGAAACTTTAACATTGTTTCTTATGTGTGTTTTGTATCTTGAAAAATCTTATTTATCTCAAGAGTAGACCAAACTATGAAAACACTCGAAATTTTGAGCGCTGATTTATGTGCGTCCCTGGGACGTACTGTGGCTAAAAACTGTGCGTCCTTTTTATTTTTTGTGCGTCAGATACGCACAGTTGTGCGTTAATGGGAACACTGACTGACATTCTCTCCCCAGTCTGCTCACTCCCTGCCCGCCTTTTTGCTTGTTCGTGGAGGGGGGGGAACCCAGGATTAAATGGGGCGGGAAGTCGACGGGAGGCGGGAGAAGAGAGGGCAGGAAGCAGGATTCCCAAGGAGGTGGGAACCGGAAGAAATAAGAAAAAAATTTGTAACATTGCATAATATTTTGCACTGGGAAAAACACAAAGAGGCAGGAACCACATCGGAAGGGACAGGATTGGGAGTACAAGGTACGGGAAGCGGGCAGTTCAGACCCCTGTCCCCCCTGTCCCCACTCAGTGTCTGGAACAGGCTACAAGTTGTTCTACTGGGCTGCAAAAACAGACAGTCAGTCAAATTGAGAAAACTACATTGTAGATCTATATATGCACTTCTACAATTCATAATGGGAAAATAATCAGAACTGTGTCAAAGAAATCAAAGCCCTGTTTTGTCTTGTTGTTCTAGTCCTCGCCCTCCATTGCCACTATCGTTGCTGCTCAGTGATGAAGAGGCCACTGTCATTATTCAGTCATTTTTCAGAGGATATCTGGTATGTGTTATAGAGAAGTTTTCAATTGAGTGTAGAAAGTAATCCAGAATTGCTTTGATTTTGTAGAAAATGCTCATTCATGGCCAGTGCTTTTTACAATAATTTTTATTGTGTTCTCAAACGCAATACAGTAAACACCCGCTTATAAGAACCTACAGTTTTACAAGTCAGCCTGAATAGGTTCTTATATACTGGGTGTTTAGTGGGAAATCAGGCTGTTTAGGTTCTTAAGTAGGTTCTTATTTTATTCAGGGGCTTAAACTGTTTGCTACTGTTCAGAATAGTACTTTAAGCCCATTATTTACAGTAAGTGTATCGTAGTTGATGAACTCAATAGATCAGACAAGTGTTGTAGTTGTAGTAAAGTACATTTTACTCATACAATGCCTGCTTTTTGAATTAACTTAATTGGACTGATCTTACAAATAAGAACCTATTTCAAATGTCAGGCTGAATGGGTTCTTATATAATGGGGGTCTAATTTCCAAATTTCAGCCTGTAGGTTCTTAATCCACTAGGTTCTTATAAGCGGGTGTTTACTTAGGCTCGATTACCAGTCGCTGTTCGGGAAAATGAGCCTGGATCTGGATTTGGCTTCTTTACTTGCTAACTAGCACACTGGATGGATTGTTCATCGTGTTTATTTTCTCTTCCTCAACAGGTGCGCAAACGGGCTGACGTCCAGGAGTTGAGAGAATACCAGAGAGAAATGAGAAATGTAAGAGACTTAGTGACACAGTTGAACCTCTCTACAAAGGCCAACCAGGGGACAGAATTATCTGACAGATGCATGGCCGTTATAGGGAGGTTTCAATAAGAATAAAAAAGTGTATGGATAAGCGAGCGGTTGGTAGGCTCAGTTTCCAGCCGTGGGTGTTTCGGTGTGCTCGCGAGAGGGATATATGGAGGTGATCGTTGTTGAGAGGTGGCCGTTTTATGGCGGTGGTCACTGTAGAGAGGTGGTCAGTGTCCCCTAATTAGTATGGTATATTATTACCAGGCTACAAGGTTCTTGACACTTTAATAAATAAGTTCTCATCAGGTTGCCGATATAGGGAGGTGGCGTTTTAAACGTTTGTGCAACAGGACGTATTTTGAAAAAGAGGTGAAAAGAACTCGCGAGAAGAGAGGCGTCTGCTTTCTTACGCTATAACTACAGTCGAACCTCCGTTAACGGACACCTCTTGTAAGCGGACACTTGGGCATGTTCCCAGCTACATACAGACATTACATTTTTAACCTCCCATAAGCGGACATCTCTCCTAGCTACTGGCGGACACTTTATCTGGTCCCGAGGGTGTCCGCTTACGGGAGGTTCGACTGTAGTTTTGTTTCGTCTTATGTTAAACTAACTCTGAACTTGATTTTCATTTTCCGTCTTTGTAATTGTAGGAAGCTGTTGACATTTTCTTAAAAGTTGAAGACTTCTGGAAGAAACATCCCGTCGAGGAAGGAGACGAAGAGGAGAAAAAAGTCGATTTAACGGAAGGAGGAAGAGTTTAGGACGAATCGCCAAAAACAGCAGTGTTCATACTAGAACAGCAGTTTCTACTTGAAATTGAAGAACTTGCTCTTCGCAAAATGGTCTGAACAGACTATAGTCATTTTATACAAGTGCTATTCAGTATTCAGTTATGCGAACGTTTGAAGACCATATCGTATTTTGGCTTGAACTTGTTTTTGTAAAATATGTGGTTTAACTTTTATTGACTGTAAATATGTACGCGTGTTTTCCGGATTTCTGGCTAATAAGACACAAATGTTATTGATGTATATATAATAAGTAACCTTAAGAAAGCTTCTAAAAACATCATTTTACGATCTCTATTGAAGGCCATACCGTAATTGGCCCGAACCTACTTGTGTAACAGGTCGTTTTAGTTTTTATTGGGTGTAAATAGGTATTGCGCGGTTTTGGTATTACTGGTATTTATAGTCAAAACACCAATATTGTGAATGTATATAATAAATCTCGCGAAGAAAGCTTTAAGACCAATGTGCTACCTTACGATAAAAATAAAATAAAATAAACGACTCTGTCCAACGAGGTGGCACTTGACAGTCTTGCGAGTGACAAACCTGTGACCCTCAGATCCCAGATCGAATTGGAATTTAGAAGTGTTGGTTTTTGTGGAGGAAGGAAAACCGGAGTACCCGGCGAAAAACCCTAGCCTCAGAGCAAGGATGGAGACTCAACACCCACTCGGGCCACATTAGTACTGGGCCGTGAGCGCTCTCACCACTGCGTCGGCATCCCTACTCCCCTGATCAGAGCGACATACAAGCAACAATCTCGTTACCAGAGTCCACTGATCTGGTCAAATGGGTCGGCAATAGCACTAAACCAGCACGATTGATGTTGGTTTTGAAACTAATTGGCTGAAAAGAGAGCGTTTTTGTTGTTGGTTTGCCTGAGTGGCCTGCAGGCTTTTGCTGTTTTTCGCGGGTTAAAACGAATCTCCACGCGTCCGGAGCGCGTTTTTTGCTAGACTGTCTTAGCGGTTTTGTTCAGTTGTGCTCTAACGTTCCTCACTAACCAATCAGAGCAAACATGCTATTCTATACTAAAATCGACGGTGTGTTTTCCCGCGCTTGGCGCGGATTGCCAATTTGCCATGCTCAGTATGCTTTTAGTTCTGATTGGTTCATTGGGTTGTGATATGTGAAATCCATAAGCGAAAACCGCATATAGATGCAAAAGTAGCCTGAGATCAGGCTCCTAAAGAAAATCGGCGAGCAAAGCGAGCCGAGCGCTTAGGAGCCAGATCTCAGTCTAATGCAAAAGCAAAATGAACAACTTTAATAGTTTCGAAGTTCATTGGGAAATCGTACATGCACGTTCTCCAGGGCCGTAGCTAGAATTTTTTGAATGGGGGGGCAATGAAGCGAGTGCCGAAGGCGCGAGTCGCTAGGGGGGTCTGGGGGCATGCCCCCTCAGAAAATTTTGAAATCTAGAGGCTCGGAAATGCTATTTTCAGCATTCTCCATGATATATTTTGTCAAAAAATCAATCTCGATCAAGTGTAAAATGACAGGTATTTTTAGTGCTTACAGTATATCGGCCTTAGTACACTAAACATTAGTCTATTTCGTGTGTAAAAGATGTCTCCAGTTGGATTTCCGCTCCAAAATATATTTCTCAATCAATCGTAAATGTTCAAGTTAGTATGGTACCGGACAGTCAAAATATAACTACTTACTCAGTTACCTAAGAAGTAAGAAGTTCTCGCCTCTTCGTTCCCCATCATCTTGATTTAATATGCCGAGCAAAATCTGGGGAGAGTACCAAGCCTTTGAAAATGTTCAATCTTGTTTTTGAAAGACCCTCGGCATATATTTTTATCAAGAAGGCGGCTGTTTGAACGCGAAAAAAACATACGCAGTTTTCGTTTTTCAGAAAGCATTACCCATTCTTGGGGGGGCAACTGCCCCCCTTGCCCCCCCGCTAGCTACGGCCCTGTTCTCTCACGCATGGCTTGCACGAGGTTTTTGGCGCAGTGTTCCTATAAATAGAAACAGCACCATTAAAGGAACTGATTACGCAAACTTTTGTTTGACCTAAGTAACTGCGTTCTGTTCGCGTGTCTAATCATGTCCCACAAGATGAAAAGAGAGAAAAAGACAATTGCTATTTGCGGATCATATGACACGAGATCGTAATCCGTTAATCCAAAGCTTTGGAAAATACTGGAAAGCTATGTCAGCATATCAAGGTATTCTGTTATAGGGTGCATGGCCTTGATACTTTTTCCTTGAGAGGAGAAAACTACATCGCAGGTTAGTTCGGTTTTATTTCTTGCAAGCGCAGGAAGCGGAAATGGGATAAAATACTCGTGACTCCCTATTGGTTTTTGGACCTTAGATTTCCGCTTTGTAAGCGGTTTTCCCAGATTGGTCACGTTCGTGTATTCCCTGGGATCAGACACTTTTTTGTGCTTTACCAGACCAAATAACAATAAAACAATAAAGTGTGGTTTATTTATATGATTTCTAAACAAGAAAATTACAATAAAAAAATCTCGTGATTTTCACACTTTGGCTATTTGAGTGACATATGATCAAACATGATATCTAACTAACCAGACAAAGGATTTCTCGTGGAAAGCAGATGTCGAAATAAAATTAAGAAATCTATTGGATGGGTTGCCTCGTGACGGCATGAAATCACGCAGGAGCAAAGTCCACGAGGTGTCACGTTTCAAAAGAAAGAAAGAGACAAATGGGGCCCGCGGTATTCCATTGCGATGTAAACATAAACATAAGCATGCGCAGTTGAATAATCAGGGACCGGCGGCCGGAACACGTTGTTTCCCTTTTTACGGCGAATTTGCGAGAATAGAAGCCGTTCAAGATGGATGTTGTTAAGATTTTGGAGCCTCGAATACTGGTTTTGGGTGAATGAAGGCTTCCAAGATGTCGGCTGAGGAGCCCGAGTTCGATGATTTGTTCTGCGATGAGGACGAAGGCGAAATAGTAGACTGGCAACTGCCGCTATGTTTCATGAAGAAACGCCACAAGGAGCTGATCGAAGGATCGAGACCTTTAGCTCAAACATGGCGAATGAAGGAGCGAGTGAGTGATCCAGCGACAGTTTAACCCTCGTTTGATTTAGTGAGCTAGCACTGCTATTTTCTTGATGTTAAATTTGGTCATTTTGTAATTCCAGATGAAGACGGTCAGCGTCGCGTTGGTCCTGTGTTTGAACATTGGTGTCGATCCTCCCGATGTCGTAAAAACCACTCCATGTGCACGAATGGAGTGCTGGATCGGTTAGTAAAATGTATAATGCTCAGAAATATTGGTTTCACTTTTGTTTTGTTCTGATTTCGCTCTGCATTTCCGGGTGATTGTAAAGTCAGATTCTCAGCTGATAGTACACAAACGTGTTCAATTTGAACTTGTGTACAGTACACGTGCGTGCGTATGACGCGGAATAAATTTCTACGCATATTACAGCTAATCACACTGATCTGAATTTATAACACTTGAGACAAAGTTTTGTATTGCTCGCAGTTACATAACGTATACCTGAATGACTAAATATTATGCTTCGTGACCGAGTGGCTTGTTGACAATCAATTTCTCTCTGGTGCGTCTAATTTTGTACAAATATTGAACACGCTATCCCGAACCTTGCAATACTGCGTATTCTTTTGTACTGTTTTTAAATTACATTATTTTGATTCCTGATAATAATTAGGAATCCCTGAGAATTTTCGGTCGATTCCTGATCATTCCTGCCGTGCCGTTGAAACAAAAAAAAAACCCCTTGATGATGTAATATTTCTTCAGCACAACTATTATTAAAGTGAGTGCTGCAAACGTGTAATGTGATGAGAAGTGTGTGTATGATATTCAATGAACTATATATATATTTTAATTATTTTAATGATAGATTTTGGCTGTCACAACAGTGAACACACACACACATGTACACTTGTAAAACTTGTTAAACTTGTAAAACTTTAAACTGCCTGGCCAGATACTTTTTCAGACTGATATACAAGTTGGAAAGCTGGAATTTCGAGCTTAACCAAAGCTAGAACAAATGACTAAATGCTCAAAACGTCAGTTTTCCAAATTCACTATGGCAGCTAATTATAAGTGTTTCACTTTTTTTTTCTATTATAATTTGTCATTTTCTCTTTTTATATAGCGATGTTTCTCGTTACGTCACCTATTGTTATTAATGTGCCAACCAGAGAACTATTGGCTGTTGAAACAAAGAGTTCTTTTGTTTAATGGTTGGCAAATTTGAATAACAAAACAAATGTTGATAAACAGTGAACACTCCTATAGTTATATTTCTTTATTATGCAATACCATCTATGTAAATGAGAATGCAAATAAAATTGTTGTTGTTGCTTGCAGACGCAGCAGAACAGTTTTCTGCTTATAAATGCTAAATCAGTAGCACCGGCCACTCATTGCAACACTATCATTCTAAAGGAACTTTTCATGTACATGTATAATAATAAGTCTACCTTAAAATTTCAAACAGATCCTCTATCGATGAGTCCCCAGAAGGCTTTAGAAACTGTTGGCAATAAACTTCAGGAACAATATGAACGCTGGCAGCCAAGGGTAAGGAGCTAGGGTTTTTGTAGAAAAAATGTTTGTTATTCTTCACAAAGCAAGGTTGAATCAATCATGGTTGAGTATACATGTAGTCTCTGAATGTTGGAGGGTCTTTTGCGAGTTTCCCTGCTTCTCTTGTACCAGGCCTCCTATTTATGGAATTTGTTAGGCTGTAGCACCGAGAGAGACTGACTGAAGTGTGTTTTTATTCCTGTCAGGCACGCTATAAGCAGAGTCTTGATCCCACAGTAGAGGAGGTGAAGAAGCTGTGTACCTCATTACGCCGGAATGCCAAGGTACTGCTCATATAGCCTTGCTTTGATTTACATCACGTAGGGCTGCCGCACGCTAGTACAGTGATGTGCCATGTGCATTGGGCAGTATTCAATACATTGCCTGGTAGACTGCATTTGGTTTGATGAAATGTTTCAAACCAGTTTAATTTTTATTTTCCTTTGTGTCAGATTATGATAATGAAAGGAAAACAAAAATCAAACTGGTTTGACAAATTTTAAACCAAAACTTAATTTAAACTGGCAACATCTACATGTTGTGTAGTAGTCAACAGTAATTCAGTTTTGAATTGCTCTTCACATTTCAGGAGGAGAGAGTACTCTTCCACTATAATGGACACGGTGTTCCAAGAGCAACTGCCAATGGCGAGATTTGGGTGTTCAACAAAGTAAGTTTATTTTTCACCTTTAGTTAATAATTTGGCTGCGTACAGGGTTTGTACAGGTCCTTAAAATCCTGGAAAGTCCTGGAATTTTATTCTGGCATTTTCCAGGGCTGGAAAATGAGTGATCTTTATGGCAGGTCCTGAATATTCCTGGAAATCTGTAAATTCAGGGGGAAATTCAGTGACATGAAGAAAGAAAGTTCACAAAATTAAAGCTACCCTTTAAGTACCCTTTACTAACCCAGTGCGTAGTTACTATGCAGGAACCATTTTGTGTTTTAATAAATTTGTTGACCAACTTGTACAATATAATTTTTGTGACATTTTGTTGTTGTAGAGCTACACCCAGTACATTCCACTATCCGTGTATGACCTACAGACCTGGATGGGAAGCCCGTCAATCTTTGTTTATGACTGTAACAATGCTGGACTCATTGTTCAATCATTCGTTCAATTTGCTGCTCAGCGTGAACAGGAACAAGAGGTACCATTTAATTAAAATTAATTTTGTTGTTGGTAGAAAAAAGATACACTGTAAGCATTTACTGCACTTTTCAATAACTCTGAAGTTCAAAACCCAACTGACTTGTAATTATTGGGGTTTTCACAGCAGCATTGAATCACAATAATTGTGATTGACAGCAGTGAAAACCCCAATAATTGTAAGTTGTAATAATTATTATTACAATGACAACCAATGGACCCTGAAAAAAAGAAACAAACAAAGTGGATCAAAATCTACCAATCACAACGCATGGTCGTGAACTTCTGTTTCCTGAGACATCTGCTAAATATGATTGATGGCAACAAAAAATGCAGCTGTTGATTGAGCAGAGTTCGCATGTTACGTTATTGAAAAGCGCAGTAACTTTGTACAATAATAGGTCCGCAAGGCGTACTTGTGTGGCTTACTGGTCTCAGTGGACTAATTTATTGCTTGATCGTCATTAAAAAAAAAAAAAAGGAAAAGAGAAAGTCAGCACCAGTGAGAATCGAACCTGCAGCTCTGGCTTGAGAGACACGCGTATCACTTTACCATGCAGTCTAAGCTTATGACGTGATGTAATGAACAATACTTCTGTATGTTATTGTATCAGACAGCCGGACATCGCAGACAACAGCATAAAGTGGCTCCACATATTTTACTGTCTCTTTTAAATTGACTTGTTTTCAGCGTTGCTTGGCCCAAGGTACCCCCATGCCAGTTCCACTTGCTGTCAAGAACTGTATCCAATTGGCGTCATGTGATGCAAATCAGCTCTTACCAATGAATCCAGAGCTACCTGCAGACCTCTTTACTTCTTGCCTTAGCACACCTATTAAGGTGGCTCTCCGATGGTGAGTTTAAATCTAAACAATAACAAATCATCATGGAACACAAAACAAGTAATCTTCAGTTCTGGGTGGGTGTAGGCTTATTATTGGATTTTTATGGTGTCAATTTTAATAATTACCTGTTTGCAAGTATACCTGTCCGTAATTTTATTTTCAGGTTTTGTAGTCAAAAAAGTAGCAAGCTTGTTCCTGGTGTTACTCTTGACATTATAGAGAAGTAAGTTTGTCCTTTTAATTTTGTCACCTGATGTGTTAGTTCACATAAATGATAATTATTATACTGGAACCTTAGTTATATTTATTACTGCACTAGGCACTAGATATCTTTGTCCCTTGTTTTCTGGTTTTCCCCTTCCTTAAATACCAACTCTTTGAAATTACAATTCAATCTGGGATACATGTACTTTATTGTGTTTTGTGCACAGGATTCCTGGTCGTCTGAATGACAGGAGAACACCTCTGGGAGAACTGAACTGGATTTTTACTGCTGTGACTGATACCATCGCATGGAACATATTACCAAGAGGTAATAAACATACATCAATTTATTGTGACAGTAAACACACTTTATTACACTTGTAACTAAGACAGTTGAGAAGGCCGATAACTAAAATCATAAGGATCAGAACATTCTGATGGACGATTCTAATTCCATTTCTGACTCCATTTCTGAACAGTCTAGCGAATTTAACCAGCCCTTATTCAGCTCTGTTACATGTACACCAGGTGGTGTTTTATACAGTTTATCACTGACATAATTATTCCGTTATATGTTCTGATATTCTATATTGTGTTGTAGACCTCTTTCACAAGCTGTTCAGGCAGGATCTTCTAGTTGCAAGCTTGTTCAGGAATTTCCTTCTTGCTGAGAGAGTGATGAGGTCGTACAACTGTACACCTGTTTCAAGTCCCAGACTCCCTCCCACCTATATGCATCCGATGTGGTAAGTCAATAGAGAGCCTGGAGCTTGTTTTGGGGGATGGGGTTTGGGAGGGGTGTCTCGGGATGAAGGAGAGGTGTTGGGGATAGGATGTGGAGGGGTATCTGGGATGGTAATGGGAAGGGTGTCTGGATGGTGTGTCAGAGCATGGGGTGTAAGAGTGGTGTTGGAGGATGGGGTGCAAAAAGGTGGATGGGTACGTTGTGGGAAGGGATGTCTGGGGATGACATTTGGGATCGGTGTCCAGAAAATAATCCTTGTTGTCAAACTTTATTCTGTCAGCTTTCCTTAAAATCAAAACATTGAGAACTTGACACCAATAAAACAGTTTTAAGGTGATTCCTTGGTATTGCATTGCGCATCCGTACTGCGCATAATTTATTGCGTCATTTGCGCGCGCCACGCGTCATTTAGCGCGAGCGCGAGCGCGCGCACATACAGAACATTACAGGATTTCTTTCAGTCAAAGCTTGGCTGGGAAATAAATGGTCGTTTTCTTCTAAACAAGCACGGTGACCCCCATTTTTTATTTCATAATTTTAATAAGAACAGTATCTACATTACACAAGAAAAAGATGGGCAGAAATCTATGATCAGTTTTTTGGCAATTTAACTAAATTCTCCGGAGGGAGCCACTACGGTCCCACAGCGCATATCCAATTTGAATCTACTTTGGAGTGTAAAGTAAATGCAAAGGAAATCGAAGACATTTTTCTGGAACGTCGGTGAATAAACAATGGAATAAAGTCAAACTCTGTGCGATATCACGGCTGCATTGAAAAACATCGAGCTTATTTGCTGCGCACGATTTTTGCCAAAAGGGGCCAAAATGACCGCACTCGTCAGCATTGTGGCGTGGAAACGAGCACGGTGACCCCCTCTTTTTATCACGTTTTTATTATCTCCTTGACTTGTTACAAAGTGTACCAAGTTTCATCGGAAATCTATGTTTGGTTCTATTACCAGGGAATTACCTTAATTGATACATTGGACAGTGACAATTTCTGAATCTATTTGGAAATATAATTATGATCGTTATTTCATCTTTTTTCGGTAGGCAAGCATGGGATTTAGCAGTTGATATTTGTCTCTCCCAGTTGCCAGAAGTGATTGAAAACCCAGGAAATTTTAAGGTTTGTGACTCTGTACGTCCGTACGTCCATCCGCCCATCAATCAATATTAATTAGGCAGTTATTTTGGTATCTGTTAATTAAATGAATAAAACAAATAATTATTAAGTTATTAATGTATTTGTTTACTGTCTACTTTCAGCATAGTCCATTCTTCTCAGAGCAGTTGACAGCATTTCAGGTGTGGTTAGCCATGGGTGCAGAATACAGGGACCCCCCTGAACAGCTGCCGATAGTTCTACAAGTTCTCTTGAGTCAGGTGCACAGACTGCGAGCCCTGGATCTTCTTGGCAGATTCTTGGATTTAGGACCCTGGGCTGTCAATCTGGTGAGATTTTAAACCATCAGGCTCGTGCTCCTTGTTTTGTTTTTGTTTTTGTTTACGGTGTTTGGCCAGAGTGATTTCTTTGGTTCTCAATTGAAAACAGCTCTAAGTCTATAGAACATTGGATTAAATATCGAATATCAATGTTGCTTACCAGTACGCCCCATACAAACGGTCTCAACAATATTGATTCAAATGCTCAACAAGTGAGATACATGTATGTGAGGTCTGGGACTGAGAACAATGTCGAGAAGAGTTGAGTGAGCATGTCAAACAGCTTTGAAAACATTTTGAGAACAAAAGAAATGTTGAGAAGAAATCAAACTCTTCGCAACATGGGTGTCAATTGCAAGTGGCCTCAATATCGGCTCTCAACTTGACCAGGGCTTTAGACTCATTAGGATTGTTATCTACCTTTTTTTCAGGCGCTTTCTGTTGGCATCTTTCCTTATGTACTTAAACTTCTTCAGAGTTCAGCCAGAGAGTTAAGACCTCTGTTAGTGTTCATCTGGGCAAAGATACTAGCTGTTGATAGTGTAAGTCACTCATTCATTTTACTTTCATGAGTATACAGTATGAGATAGATAATCTTTCAAGAATGTTTTGAAATATTAGTTAACTAGTGTTTGTAACACCGAT
This sequence comes from Desmophyllum pertusum, assembly GCA_029204205.1. Classification (NCBI taxonomy): domain Eukaryota; kingdom Metazoa; phylum Cnidaria; class Anthozoa; order Scleractinia; family Caryophylliidae; genus Desmophyllum; species Desmophyllum pertusum. Next base: position 41,461 of record MU825930.1, on the reverse strand, counting down.
GTACTTGTTTGCAGTCTTGCCAAGCAGATCTAGTAAAGGACAATGGACATAAATATTTCTTATCTGTGTTAGCAGATGGATACATGCCGGTAAGTAATGTGTGGAAAGAAAAGACAGCTACACATACTGTGTGCGTGGTTTATTATGGTTTCTTTATTAGGGGTGTGGCATCAAGCAGCCTGTATCTAGGCTGATTTACAGGCATGACACAAGCATACATGTCGTATACCGTAAATCCTCGAATAATAAGCACCCTTCTTCGAATAAGCACCCCCAAAGAATCATGAAATTTAAAATATAAACCCACCCCTCTCTTTAATGCAGTCAAAACGAATGTATGAAGTAAGAGAAGGCAGAATGACTCCAGATTTCTTGCCAAAAATAATTTTTTATAAAAATACAACTGGTTCAATTAATAATGATATGGACTTGACAAGGGGTGAAATTTGAAATAAGTGCCCTGGGCGCTTATTCGAGGATTTACGGTAAGCATAAGCGCAAGGGTGTTGACATGTGTGATAAGCATAAGCACAAGGTGACATACAATGTATACAGGTGTAGTAACTAGCTAGTAAATTTTGATCAACATTGTTTTATGCTTATACTTGCGTCATGTGTAAATCAGCCTTTTGAGGCTGCCGAGAGGCTTTATTTAGGACTGCTTGTGTGATGATCACCCTGCCACTTTTATATGGAAGTTCTTCCCTGGGATTTAGATACAATATGCTTACATCAACACATCATATCTACTTCTTGTCCCTTGTTACAGGCTGAGCACCGCACAATGGCAGCATTTGTGTTGTCAGTCATTGTGAATGAATATCCGATTGGTCAAGTGAGTGAAATAATTTTTATATAATTATATTTTATTATTTGAAAGTTTGGTTTTGTCACTGAACCCAACGTACAGGTCACCAAAATATAGTTTTCCGACTTCATTGAGTCATTTAGTTTACAAATATTTATTTCATATCATAAAATGGCTGCAGTATATATTATCTTGTAAAAAAAATTGTAGTTAGTAATACATTTGATTATCATTCCAAGATCATTAGGGTAGATGCCGGAAAGAGCACTGTCTAATAACAGACACTATTGTTTTGTCTAGCCCAGTTAGTCCAGAGATCCTAATATACTAACCTGGTGCTTTAATTGTTCCCCCAAAGGCTCTGAGATGGCCCGATAAAACTAATGTTGTCTTAATTGTTCATACTCAGGAAGCATGTGTACAAGGAAATTTAATTGCCATCTGTCTGGAGCAGTTGACAGACCCTCACCCGCTCTTGCGACAGTGGCTGGCCATTTGCCTTGGCAGGGTATGGTACAATTACGAGGCTGCTAGATGGTGCGCTGTGAGGGACAGTGCCCCAGACAAACTGTACTGCCTGCTGTCTGACCCACTCCCAGAGGTGAGGACGTGATAAAGTGTATTTGGATGGTGTACCTGATATTAGTCTCCTCAGTGTATTCCTCAATCTTCTTGATTATTGTAAATTACAGTTGAAGAGCGGACTGGAAATCGTCCAAAATGCATGTAATTTCACTCACATTTTGGACGTTTTTCCAGTCCGCTCTTCAGTTGAACCTCCACTAAAGGCCACCTCTCTATAATGGCCACCTCTCTATGATGGCCACCCAGAGACCCAGAGACCCAGAGACCCAGGGTCTCTGGGACCCTGGGTCATTGGGTCCTAGAGACCCTGGGGACTCTGGGTGGACCAGAGACCATGAGTCCCTTGGTCCCAGAGACCTTTATATTGAATTTACTATGTACTTCCTTTTTGGGAGGAACAGTTGGCCTTTTTGACTGTATGTTCATGTTCAAAATAAGTCTAAGACTTGAAGACAGGGTCAAATTGCCACCAAACTTCAACTAAATTTTATAATATAAAACAAAGCTCTGAATCATATTGGCTGCTTTCTTCAAGGTTCGGGCTGCAGCAGTGTTTGCTTTAGGAAGATTTGTAGCGAACACTGGGGATAGATCTGACCAGGCAAATCAGATTGACTTTGGAGTGGCAATGACATTAACACAGCTGTCCTTGGATGGAAGCCCGCTGGTTAGAAAGGTACATAGGCTACAATAATTAATCCTTTTCTCCAGAATGTTAGAAAAAGTAGAAGTAACAGTAGTACAGTAAATGTGTAGTAGAGTACAAATGCATGTTTTTCAAGCTTAGCTTTTTCAAGCTTGCAGCGCAGAGCTACATGTGTGTAGACTACAAATGCAGCTCCCCAAGACAGATTTTTCGCTTGTTGTTTTATGCTGCCAACTGAAGGTATTTCGTGGCGGTGTGAAGCATCAGGCTAAAACTCCATCTGAGCTGCGTTTGCAGGCTACACTCATGTAGCTCTGCTCTGGGAGCTTGAAAAAGTTCCCCAAGAAAAACAAGTTTTGGTTGATGTCAGTCTTAGCAACGGCTTGATTGACACAGGATTTGCGCCATTACCCGGCACTGCTTTGTCTTCAGAGAAAAGTGCTGTCTTTCTATCCCCCCCCCCCCCCCTGGTTTTCTTGAATGAGTTACAGTATGAAAAGGTTAGGAATGGAATGAATCATTGCTGTTATTTTAAGAGTTGATCTGATGTTATCACAGGAACTGGTCGTTGGTCTTCATGGTCTGGTGATGCAGTTTGAAACCAACTTTGGTGTGGTGGCACTTCAATTCCTGGAAGAGGATCGTCAAAAGGAAAATGCACCTCCTGCGGCAGCAATCACACCCAGTGGCTGGATAGTGGTTGGTTCAGGTCCGTCATCAGGCATGGAAGCCATAACACACACAAGTCCTGGCAGTGCAACCAAGAATTCTAAAGGAATGCGAGCAAGCTTCTCCACATCTCATCTTAGCAGCTTTGCAACGAATCCACCACCTGTTGTTAGTGGTGAGAATTTACATCATTGTATCTGTTTTGTGAAACTATGTTTATTTTTTCTACAAATATGTGGATAGTGGGAGGAGGAGGAGGAGGATTTTTTTGCATTTCTTCTGAGTATTCTGAAAAATGAAAAACATTATTTTATTGTTTTCATCGTCAAACACATGGGAGACACTGTGGCCTATTGGCTAGTATGCTGGACTCCAGATTGAGTGGTCCGGGTTTGAGTGCTGGGTGGACTCATTGTGTTGTGTTCTTGGGAAAAATACTTAACTCTCACAGTGCCTCTCTCCACCCAGGAGTATAAGGTGGACTGTTAGGGAAACCTGACAAAATGCTGGGGGGGGGGGGGGGGGGGGGGGAGGTGGCAATCTGGCATTGGACTTGGATCCCACTCAGGGGGGAGTAGTTGATTTTGTTCAATACTCCTAGCTCCAAAAGTGTGGGCCAGTTTGTCCCGAGCGGGGCTTTATCTTTACCATGTTATGTAGTAAAAACTTGTAGGGGCTTCTTTAGGCATTGTGGGATTGAGAGATATGTGCCGAAATTTGAGGTAGCTAGATTAAGTCCCCCAAAACTTCCCTTAGAGTTTGCTTGTTGTCTGAACAGCTGTTTCTTCAGCATAAAACAAGATAGTACAGGTGCCAGACATGCCGTTATTTCTTATTAATTTTATTCAGTGACATGTTCCTATTCCTTGAAGGTCAACACATCTCACCGGCTCTCATGACTTACAGCAGTAGTAGCGGCAGTTCTGGCAGTAATGAATTTATCCCAGGCATGAACAAAGATCTGCGGCGGTCTACCTCGCAGAATTCACTTTCTTCAAGCTTCCAGTCTAATGTGTATGCAAATGTCTGGAAGGTTAGTCTTTGAAATAACAGATTATATATCATTGTTAACATTAGCATTATCTGCTCCATGGCTCCAAATTTTGCTGTCAGTTTTGAAATCATTACTGTGCCTTTGTGTGCGAACTCTCCTCAATCAACGGTTGCATTTTTCGCTGCTGTCAATCATCTTAGCAGACATTTCAGGAAACAGAAGTTCACTTCAACGGGTTCAAAAGGTTATGTCTGTGGGTTGTGATTTGTAGATTTCAATCTAGTTTGTTTGTTCCATTTTTACCATTGGTTGTCATGGTAATGTTATGATTGACAGTAGTGAAAAACAAAATCGTTAGTTAGGTTTTGAACTTCATACTTCGCATGTTTATTGAAAGGCACAATTTAAATCATTAAAGATTTACTGAGTTTAAACTAATTTTATTATATTTTTAAAATTGCAGTCTCTTCTCAATCTGTCTGTTGATCCTTTTGTGGGTGTCTCAGATATCGCCAAAAAGATTGTAAATGGAATAACTTTAAAGGTAGGTGCTCGAGGAGGAGGGAGAGATCCTAAGTAGGAATTTTGCTTTGGGGAGGGGGTAAAATCCTTGTGACATCAGTGCCATTCCCTAGAAGAATTAAGTTTAGCTGCCCAGCACTCGGCCTATCCAGTTTGTTCAACTTGCTACGGAGTGCAAACATTCTTGCGAGAACATGCAATATTCAATTATTTTGTTCTGTGTATCTAACAGTTTTAAATTGTGATTGATATCTCATTGTTATGATCAACCTGTTGTGAGATCTCATTGTTATGAGACTGATGTGAAATCTTACCACTTTTCAGGCCACCATCACTGCGTGTCCTCGGCGGATCACATCATCAGCATCCAGTACTCTTTCCACGTCAGCTCCATCATCACCTGGGAGATTCCCGATGCCATATCATGTGGGCTCAGAGTGAGTCATGACATTTATTGTATTTAATCTGTCCACACTAACAAATCACAGGTTAAGGGTTAAAATCTGCCTACAAGCCTAGTTGCTTATCAGGCCAACACTTAACTTGGTTTTCTATAACGAAGTGACTGTGAGTATCGTTACTCCTCTGGATGAGAGGCTCGTCCATCGCAGGTTACCCCCCAGCATTTTAGTCAGGTTGCCATGGCTGACAATTTCACCAGTATTCATTTGCACTCCTGTGGTCCCTGGTCCCTGCAGTGCCCGGGGGGGGGGGGGGGGGGGGGGGGGGGGGTACTCAACAAAGTTTTTTATGGTCCAAATCTTTACCCTTTTATATACCATTTTTGACAGAAAAGGTAACCCTTTCATAATTTATACCTTCCATAGAAAATGGTACCCCTTTCACTTACCTACTGTTGAAACACTGCATCCCTTTTATGACTTTTACTAAACTTTTCGCTTGAGTAGCCCCTTAAAATATTCGATGAATCAGCCATTAGGTTGGGTGCATCAGTTCAAGAAATTTTGAAAGGTCCTTTTAAACACCTAGATGACAGTTTTTCCCTACCCTCTTGTATACTTCAACTCGTGAAATCCCTACCCTTTTATATACCTCCAGCCTGAAAATGCTACCCCTTTCGGGCGGAGCCTCCCTGTATAGTCCATTATAGGGAGTACCCTCCCCCCCTCCCCCGGGCTGCAGTGTCCGTAATTAAGTGTGGTTTGAACTGTACAACTCATGTTGTCATTATTACCTGTGTTCGTAAACTTACTTTGTTTTCTGTTGTAGCCCTGGTATGTCCCCACCTCATCACAGCAGTTCGAATGAAATGCCGACTCGTTTAATGCAAGCGGATCCACCTCTTAGAAAAGGCTCCAACCCCGGTCCACTGGGGCAGCAGGAATTCCTCACTCGTATGAGTTCCATACAAAACGGAAAATGTTCGACAAAGGTCCAGAGGTATCTATAATTACATGTAAGCCACACTGTAAGTATGTAGTCATTCAGCTTTAGCATGAGTTAGAGAGGCTAAAGAAAACACTGTGCAAACTTTTTTTTCCAGCGCGCTAAACATCCAAGCAGCGCAAGTGAAGACAATGACCAAGAATCTGACGAAGAAGCAGGCTCCACCAAACCTCCTATGATCAGCACGAACTTTGCCGAGTGGTGTGCAAGTTATTTTGCTCAGTCTGTTATGAAGGTAATGATTATTTTAATGTAATGAACTCCCAAGAGTGCTAAGTTCAAAACTGAAGGGAAAATCTTGAATTTCTTAATTTGCAAAGTTTTCAAAAACAAGCACCACCACATGAAAGTACTACTCAATAGCTTTTATTTGAATGGTCACACACTAGTGTTTCATCCACAGACTAAGACCATAATAAACAGTACCGCATGAAAGTACTGCTCAGTAGCTTTCATTTGAATGGTCACACACTGGGGTTTCACACACTGGGGTTTCATCCACAGACTCAAAAGGAACAACCACATTTATTGACTCAAGGTTTGACTCTGGGAGTGAAAAGGTTAATAGTTGCTGTTGCTGTCTGTGCTAGTCACCAGGCAACTCGCATTATATCGCCTTGTTTCTTGGAAATGCCTTCTTTGAAAATTGTCTGTGCCGCTGACAGGCCAGTTTGCTTAGGAACATGACGTATCCAGATGACGCAATGCTGACGTCAGTAACAGCTTTCGGAGTAGTTGTGAGCACTCAAGCTAGCTTTTTGGTTGGATAATAAGAATCGGAAACTCTGCGAGTACTGCTATGAAGATTTGCCAAACACGTAACTTCTTGCTCAAGCTTGAAGCTCGTTTGAGAAAGAAATGCCTTTTCATTGGTGTTCTTCGTTATGCAGCTCTAGAATAACAGACTGATGAGGATTGTATTTTGTTGCAGCCACCCGAGGAACATGACCCTAACAGTCAACTGCATCTTGAAAGAGAGTGGAGATTTGAAAGGAACTCAAAAGTACGACGAGAAGCAGCTAAACAACAAGCTAAAACAGGTAATCAGCAAGCTAAAACAGGTAATCAGCAAGCTAAAACAGGTAATCAGCAAGCTAAAACAGGTAATCAGCAGCTAAAACAGGTAATCAGCAAGCTAAAACAGGTAATCAGCAAGCTAAAACAGGTAATCAGCAAGCTAAAACAGGTAATCAGCAAGCTAAAACAGGTAATCAGCAAGCTAAAACAGGTAATCAGCAAGCTAAATTATATAAAAACAGGTAATCAGCAAGCTAAACAGGTAATCAGCAAGCTAAACAGGTAATCAGCAAGCTAAAACAGTAATCAGCAAGCTAAAACAGGTAATCAGCAAGCTAAAACAGGTAATCAATAAGCTAAAACTGGTATTCGACAAACTGAAACAACAGTCGACCCTCCCGAACAACAACACTACACTATTGAAATAAGGGGACCCCTTTCATATGAGGATACTTGGTCGTATAGATAAGAAGTTCTCAGAAGTCATTTGTAACGATATAGCATCAGTGTTTGTTTCGGTTGACTCCTGATAACTTGAACCTTCAAGAGAAATTGAAAAACGTTATTGAGTTATTGAGAGTTTGAGTTATCGAGAGTAAAACGAAAATGTAGCGGGAGGTTCGAGTTATCGAGGGTTCGGGTTATCGGGAGTCAACTGTATTTTTTGTCTCAGCTTCAGGCAAAATCGACGACCAGATCTTCATCAACAAAAACATCAGTGCTCCAGGCGTGTTGAGATTCCATCCTTATGAGCCTCACCTAGCAGTTGCTGACAGGGGTGGGGTGAGGTAAGTGTTTCAGTACTCAGTTCACCCCTTCGGGATTTGTTAGATTAAGATAACTGCTTGTATTGCCACCGTCTTAATCCAAGAACATCACAATTCTAAACAGGTTTATAGGTTATTCCAAAAATACAGAACGCAACGCAACGCAACACAGCGCACGCATTATTAATTTTAACTTAATGATACATGAGGTTGGTGAGATGAAGAATTCCTTGACTTAGAACTTGAAGTCGCTCTTAGTTGTCCAACTGAACTATTGGTTGGGGGGGGGGGGGGGCAGTTTTGACAAATGTTGAAGCACTTGGTGGAAATAGGAATAGGAAGAAGATGTTGCATTGTTATTTTCTGCAACTCCTTAATAACGAATCATACGGTTGGCGCATCTTTCAGTTTTTTCACGTTCGTCATTTCGCAATCCATCTTAATCTTCTCCATCCTCAACCATCCTTGTTCCTGCTTGGTTTATTATCACCTCTTTGGTGTTTTTTCTACCTTTGTAAACTATTATTTTGAGGCTTCTTCAGTTTGAAGGTGATTTTGCAGTTCGCAAAAATGACTTATATCCGAGACATAGCTCCTTTAACGTGGTAAATTGTTAAAATATTTATTGTAAATTTTTTTTTCCTGTTTTGTAGTATTTGGAACTGGGAGGAGGGTGTGCGGATAAACTACGTTGTGAACAACAACCCGAAAGTTTCTCGCATCACCAGTATGGATTTCCTCAATGCGCATGACTTAACACTGTTATTAACAGGAACCGGTAAGAACCAAAAATATCCACCCCACTCCTGTTGGGGAGATTTAACCCATTAACCCAATCGCACCATGCCAGGCTAAATGCGATGGTTAGGTTTAACCGAAATACAAACAAACGATTGAAGGAATGAACGAACGAACGAACAAACAAACGATTGAAGGAATGAACGAACAAACAAACAAACAAACAAAACGATTGAAGGAATGAACAAACAAACAAACAAACGATTGAAGGAATGAATGAACGAACAAACAAACAAACAAACGATTGAAGGAATGAACAAACAAACAAACAAACGATTGAAGGAATGAACAAACAAACAAACAAACGATTGAAGGAATGAACGAACAAACAAACAAACAAACGATTGAAGGAATGAACAAACAAACAAACAAACGATTGAAGGAATGAACGAACAAACAAACAAACAAACGATTGAAGGAATGAACGAACAAACAAACAAACAAATGATGGTGACCTCGTTACAGTCCCTTTTGTTGTTCAAATAGTAACTTCTTATGACGACAGAATGTTTCTACCTTAATAAGTAAAGCCACCGTAGTTTTACTTTTTTACTTTTTTACTCGCGTGATTGATTGATTGATTGATTTTCTGAACTCCTACAATTTTTCAGATGATGGTTCAGTTCGCGTGTGGAGGAATGTTGAGGGAGAGAACTACAGCGACAAAAGTTTGGAAATGGTAACATCGTGGCAAGCTTTGTCTGGAATGCTTCCGTCCACTCGAGGTATGTACAACGCGATAGTGCTACTCCATAGCTTTCATTTGAATGGTCACACGACTACGAATTAAGCTAGAAACTAACTTGGTGCATGGTGCTCTTTTTACAGGAAGCGGTTCTGGTTTGGTTGTAAGCTGGGAACAAGAGACGGGCATCTTGTTGGCGTCTGGTGACGTCAGATTTATTCGAGTCTGGGACACGCAAAGGGAGATGAGAATGCAGGTGAGAGTGAGACATTTAACCTACTTGAATCTTAAAAAAACTTTAATCAGATACTCCTAAATCAGATAAAGCTATACTAGGAGATATATACTTGAGTGAAATGCATAAAGATGACGAAAAGTTATTACAAATAATTTGTCTACAATTTTGTTGCATTCTGATTGCATAACAACACATGCCGAGTTTTTGGCGGGAAACAACTGGAAGTTGCGACGAATGCGACAGTTTGTGGCGGGAAACAACTGGAAGCTGCGACGGACGCGGGAAAACGGCTTTGCAACCGCGGGATCCCATCAAATTTTTGCACCCCTCAGCAACACGGTAAAGTAAAATCTTACAAAGTTTCAATTCTGTTTTCAGGACATCCCCACTGGCGCTGACAGTTGCGTGACCAGTTTAGCGTGTGACTCAGTGGGCAGGTCATTACTGATAGCTGGCTGTGGAGACGGCTCTGTCAGACTGTTTGATAGAAGACTGCCACCGACTGACAGGTAACGCGAAAGAACCGCAGCTTAAGTCTCGTCCTGAATTTCCTTCCTTCGAATGTGGCTTTAACCATAGTTAATAGAGGGAAATGGCTATGAAGCCCGGCAAAGTTCTTTGTTATATGTTTTTGTTCGCTGTTTTGGCCTTGACCGTGCACAAAACCTGACAAAATACAATAGGTGGTTACGTGTGTCTAAGCAACTAACCAATAGAAACGTTGCGTAATTCAACCATCGCAATGTGCACGGTGATGGACCTTCCAACATAAATCTTGGCCTCTTTGTTTGCTCCTTTGAAGTTTTTCCGGTCTTCATAACCATTTCCCTCTATTAACTATGCTTTAACCCAGTCGTTTAAAAATATATACTTTTATTTAAGTGCGCACTCTTTTGAGATGTTTACGCCAAAACTGTAACAAATACAAGAACTGGAGCGGTTTTAATTTGAGTGTCGATTGAAAGTAATCAGAAATTGCTCTGGTTTTACTTTGCTACGCTCTAGGATTGGCTTAAAAAACTTGCGCCACCCATTCAACCAATCAGATACAAAGCAAAAACCAATCGCTACATAATCGCACGCGTTTTCCCGCGCTTGGTGCTGGCTACGTACATATGATTCGAGTTCTCATTGGTTCATTGTGTAGTTGATGTTTGATGTGATTGGCCATTATGATTGCGTTGGTTTTGGGTTTACGACACTCAATTGAAACCGCTCTAATGGACTAAATACAGCGTTCAAGTTTGTCCTTATTGTAATCCAATTCCATCCTCGTTATCATTACCCTTCGTCGCTTCCAAATTTGCCGAGACATTAATCGAGTACTGTTCTACAAAATTAAACCATTATTGCGGAGTTTCCTGCGATCAAAGTATGTTTACAATCTTCTCGAAGTCACGCTTAAAATATTTTAAGATTGACCTTCTATCTTTCAGCCGAGTGATGGCGCTCCGAGAGCATGCTGGATGGGTGACGGGCGTCTTTCTACAGAAGGGAGGGGACGGTAACATCATCAGTGGAAGGTAAATGAGTTCATTAACACGTGTGAACGGGATAAGGGTCTGTCTTATCTGCTTGTGATGCCGAGTCGAAACCAGCGTCGGCATGAGAAATTTTAACGTTTTATTGCAGGGAGCCACACAATGTAGAAATAAATCGCGGGCTTTTAGAAATTCACATGTCAGACGTCACTTGAAGTGTAACTGAAACAAATTGATTGCAAGGCTGACACAATAGCTCTGGAGAAGACCTAGTACTGCTATTGTTGAAATATGAGAATTTTAAGCTGACCCAGGGACCTCCAATTTGTTGTCTTTCAGTGTCGCTGGAGACGTGAAATTCTGGGATCCGCGTTTCACGGAGTCCGTGCGGAGCCTTGAAACTATAGGTAACTCAGCAGCGTTTGAGGTTCATCATCAAGCCAAGGTGTTTGCTACGTGAGTATTACCAATGTTGGTCCCATATTGGTCCCGTATTGGTTTAATGTTGTTTGGATGTTGATGTGCATCGATTTTGTTAGTGATTTTATCTGTTCGAGAGTCATCCGCCTGTGTTGTTGAGTCGAGTTCTTACATGTATACAATATGAAAATAATAATGTTATAATAATGTTGTATTTCTCTCCAGTGGTTCTGCGAGCCAGATGATCAAAGTGTACAACTTGGACGGAGGAAACCTGAGCACCATAAGATATCACGACGGTTTTTATGGGCCAGCGGATTGGGCCCATCAGTTGTCTTGAATTTCATCCTCACAGGGTAAGTGTACAGTAACACGCGCCTTGATGTTGTCACTAGCCTCGAGCTCTTATACAGGCATTGATTTGGCTCGTCACGCACAGCCAACAGAACGTCTTCAATGAGACTACGTTAGCGTTTTTGATTGACAACGGTTTGATATCTTTATGTTGGTTTTCCAAACTTGTCCGTAAAAGAACTTGGTGCATTTAGAGGAGCTCTGTCACGATAAGTCATTTTTGCGAAAGTGCAAAATCACCTTCAAACTGAAGAAAGCCTCAAAATAATAGTTTACTAAGGTAGAAAAACACCAAAGAGGTGATAATAAACCAAACAGGAACAAGGATGGTTGAGGATGGAGAAGATTAAGACGGATTGCGAATGGTGAACTTGAAAAAATTGGCAATTTTTTTTTGAAGATGCGCCATCCGTGACGTAGCTCCTTTAACTGCTCTGTACAAAATTACTTTTAAAATTGAAGAAAACCTCCAAGTAATAGTTTACTTAACTAAGGTAGGAAAACACCAAATAGTTAACGATAAAGCAACAAGGAACAAGGATGGTTAAGATTGGAGAAGATTGAGGCGGATTGCGAACGACGAACTTTTTTCAAGATGTGCCATCCTCGACGTAGCCCATCACAGGCCAGCGGATAACATTTTGACAACCGCTGACCAAACAACTGATTTTTCTTCTCTTATTTTCGTTTTCCAGGTTCATTTGGCTGCTGGCAGCACGGACTCTTTTATATCAATCTACTCCACGGAGAAGAAGCGGTAGAATACAATTGAATTTAAAATTACACATCGTTGAGAAATAATATGTAGATAACAATCGACGAGTTAACATGATCTTAATATAAATATTTGTTAATAAGACATCAAAATTATCCCATTTTTTCGTAAAGAAAAAAATTGGACGAAAACAATATATTTCTTTGTTGCCGCTAAAAGGGGTGGAAAGGCATGCTGGGAAGCAATATAACACGTGACTCGGCCTAGTCCCCCGTTCTTCTCATCTTTTCTTTGGCCACGCAAAATTAAGTGACCTCTTCGGGCGATTGAGACTGAGAGGTTAAGATGAGTTTACTGTCGATTGCTTTTGTAGCAATTGAAGAATAATATTTGTACAGACTGAAACCGATGCATAAGCACGGTTAATGGTAAATTGACTATATTACAATTTCAATGGTCTTAGAAAATTGACAACTCTCTAGATACCAAAATTTATACAAAACAAAAACGTAACTGCTTTTCCGATTTCTTTTTTACTTGAAAGTAAGAAAATTTCGCTGGATGTCGTACTAAAGGAAAAATAATAGTACTTCACAAAAAGCCAAAATTAGTCATATTATTAAAATATTAAAATTGCCGCTTTCGCCCTTATTTTTTATACATGACGTTTCTCAACCATTCTTGTGTGTTGAGCAATTAAATACCTTTTTTTATCTGTTTTTTTTTTTAGCCCCAAGGTTAGCATCTAAAACTCTCCTTTCTGTTTTTCATACATTTTGCACAATTCACATAGGGAGATTTTGTTTTTTAGTCAAGACCCCCGGGGGGAACTCCCATATAAAAGTGACGGGGGTGATCGTCGGAAATTTTGAAAGGAACCCGTAAATGTACCAGAATATTTTTTTTATGAGAATCTCGTTTTGTGGGCTTGGTTCGAATAATACCAATTCTTAAACAAAGCTAGTTTCTGTCATATTTTTTCGGGCCAAATACCCTAAAAGGAACCAGTATAATTCTAACATTGGTCATTTTAGATTTAAAACCGCGGATTTTAACCCCTAAAAGGTACGACGATCACCACCGTCACTTTTAGTATCGAAGTCCCCCCACCCCCGCGGGGGTCAAGGTGATCAAGTTCTTCATTGCCATGACTTGAATTTACTTGAATTTGTTTAACCCTTTCACTCCCAGAGTCAAACCTTGAGTCAATAAATGTGGTTGTACCTTTTGAGTCTGTGGATGAAACCCTAGTGTGTGACCATTCAAATGAAAACCATTGAGCAGTACTTTCATGTGGTACTGTTTGTTTTTGACAATTTTGCAAAATGAAACTCAAGATTTTTTCCTCAGTTTTGAACTTGGCACTCACTGGGAGTGAAAGGGTTAAAGCAGTTAAGGAGAACTTAGGAGTTAATCATAGCTGGGTATGAAGGGTTATATACGTGTGTAAAGTTTTATAAATGGTGTTTAACATAAAAGGCAACGCCAATTTTAAGAGATGAATAGCATACCTTACGAGTGTAAACATGTTTGGCGAGTTTCCATACGTAAATTAGACGGTAACCGGTGATTTAAAAGGTAATGAATAAGTATTATGTGGTGTATTTTAACTCTTTCACTCCCAGAGTCAAACCTTGTGCCTATGTTTTTTGAAAACCTAGTGGGTGGCCCATTCAATGATTATGTGGATTAAACCCTAGTGTGTGACCATTCAAATGAACGCTATCGAGAAGTACTTTTATGCGGTACTGTTTATTATGCTGTACAAGGTGGTTCTAACTTTTAAGTCTGTGGATGAAACCCTAGTGTGTGACCATTCAAATGAAAGCTACTGAGCAGTACTTTCATGTGGTACTGTTTGCATTTCTATATTTTGCAAATTAAACTTTGGAAGGTTTTTAAAATTTTGAAAACTTTGGCACTCTTGAGAGTGAAAGGGTTAGAAGTAATGCCACGACAATTTCCCCGACGCACGTGGCCGCGATAACGTGAATTTACTGTAATGTATTGTCAACATCTTGAAATGACAGCACAGACTCTGTGGTTGGTAAAGAATATGACAGTTGGGGCTAATTGCGCATGCCCGATGCCCGCCGACGTAAGCTGTTGTCATGGTAATTTTACATTCGAGAGAAATTATGAGAAAGGAAATGAACTTCGCTTGGTCATCCAGTGTTTTCACGAAATATGTCACTTCATGTTCATAATGACGGTTGAAAAAAAAATTGTAATAGCAGATACAATACAGTTGTGTGTGTTCGCCCAAGTTTTCAACTTTCATAACTGTATTTTTGTACATAAGGATATTTTTGAAGTAAAATGAAATAGTGGCAATTATTTATTATCCATAAGAAAAAAAGCTTCTGTAAAAATACAGCACTGTTTTTAGCGTTGCAACATTGTCAGTGTTGATAAAATGATTTCATTTTTACAGTGCGTCTTCTGTCAAAACCCTTTCGGTTCAGGATCAACGAATAAATTCCCCTCAGTTCTTTTTCCTCGATTGTTTCATTTCTCGTAGGAGAATTTGATTTTAAATCAACGCTTTTGCTAAGATGATCGGGTCATAGAGCGGTTTTCAATTGAGTGTCAAAAGTAATATACGTTTTTGCTTTACTGCGCACTCTGATTGGTTAGAAAAATTCCCGCCACTTAAATTCTTAACCAATCAGATGCCAAACTAAAACCAATCGCGACACGCGTTTTCCCGCGCTTGGCGTCGCTTACGCGTATTTGCTTTGAGTTCTGATTGGCTCCTTGTGTTGTTTTCGTCTGTTGTGATTGGTTTTGCTACACTCAATTGAAAACCACTCTAATCTATTAGAAAAATAAGTAAGGAGAAGTGACATCTTGATTTCTGAGTTAGGTCACGTGACTCGGATGGTTTCTTGTTTATGAGATTGTTTGTCAATAAAAGATTAGAACGTGCTCAGAGACGCGATCCACGATTAAGCAGATTAAAACTTAAAAGCACTGCTCAAGCAAAGCAAATTTAGTGAAGACAGAACTTAATCAAACGCTTAATAATGTAAAGAGAAGAATTGTCACTTTATACATTTTAACGGTTGCCCGTGTTAAATAAAAACGTTCAATTAATGATATTACAGTTATAACGCGTCATAGTTTTGTGTTTACCCCAACATTAATAATCACCAATCATCCACTTGTAGTACGAGATATTTACTGCCACTTTTAGTGCGAGTTTTGCTGCCGCTTGTAGTACGAGATTTACTGCCCCTTTTACTGCGAGTTTTACTGCCACTTATAGTGCGCCGGCCAATTCCAGGCCCAGGCCCAATTCCAGACCTCGTTCCCGAGGTCTCTCCTCCCCCGTCCCCTAAAGAGGGAGAGAGTACCTCCCCTCCCCCCCTAACCTTCGTTTTTACTTTAATTTTGATCTTGTTCTCAATTTGAGTTTCTCAAATGGGCGTGTTAATGTTTGCGAGTTTATGAGTACAATTTGGAAATGGTCAATTCTCATTTTACTCATAACTCGCAGACTCGGAGGGGAGGGATGAGGGGAGTTCGAGCACGAAGCGCAAGGAGAGATTGCCCTCTCTCGCGCTCGCGTGACTGCCCTCATTCCTCCTCTTTCTAGGCCAACCTCGATTCCAGGCTCTCTCTCCTTTAAGGGAGGAAAAGGAGAGAGAGCCTGGAATCGAGGTTGTTTCTAGGCCAGCCACGCGATTTGAGTAAGGTCGGACGGCAGCCGGGCCTACGGAAAATGTTGGGGAAAATAATTCCAGGTAAGGCTGAAGGGCATCCATGTTGGTCCGGTTGTTGGTTGGGCCAGCGGAATTTATTGATTTATCATGTGATTTATTTATTCATTCATTCAAGTAAATATCCTTTTTATAAGCACTTATCTGGCTCGTTTTGTCGGCAAATTAAATGGATTTTTTTTTATTTGCGATTCAGTAAATTTGACGTGATGTATAATGGAAATAAACGAACTGCGGTTCGTCGAAAAGCGCTCAAGCCTGAGGGAAAAAAGGCAACAAAAAAAAAACAGAAAAACGAACCGACACCGGTTGAATAAATGAAAAAAAAAAAAAAAAAGGAAAAAACGGACGGGGAGGAAGCTACTCGGCCCCCAAGCCTGATTGAGAGCAACTCCTTGGCCGCAGAATTCAAATCTCACCCGGGGAGAGGTTATTCGGCCCCCAAACCATATGAGAATAACCCCTAAAAGCTCGATTCGAACCCACGACTCTGATGCTAGATGACTTCCGCTGTATCCGCGGCGTACCGCAAATACCACTTGGCCACCTTGACATCCCACAGCTGATTAGCCTGAATAGTGGGTGTCTACAGTTTGCTAATTATGGAGGTCCACCGGGACTGAGGTGCGTACGTTTCCAGATGCGTTAAAATTAGCTAAAACCATCAGAGAATAACCATTACAAATACTTGAGAAAGTGTTATAGGTAAGTTGAAATCTAGCGTTTAATTTGCTGCCGTGAATTTATTTTAAGTCCGGCAAACTTCATATACCAGACGTTCTGGACTTTACCAAAAAACAAAACATGTTTGACCAGCGAGATGCGATATAAGGCTGTCTTTGTTGGTCTTGTATATCAATCGTTAATGAATAAATATATTGAGCAGGAATCAGTTTGTTTTCGGATAGTTTTGTAGACCTTGAACGTTTTCTGAATTAGAATTCTACGTTCTGATGTTTCTAAAGATACTGAACATTTTACTTTTCGGTGTACTTATATATTCGATATCAACCTGTGGAATAACTTTAAAAGCTACTGGTTAACAGTAACCAAAGAGCAACACAAAACGTGAATATCGGACTAAATTTGATAAAACGTTCATCCAGAAATTTCAAACAAAACTATAGATTTCATGCAATAATAAGGGCCTGCGTAATCAGAAGGTCAAATAATAAAACGAGGAACTGAGTACGTTATCGTATGTCATTTAGACCGAGAAAACTAAACTTTTTACGGCATTGTAAACGTTAACATCGAAGAACACTATAACTCCTAAACATTCAATATTAAAGTAACACTGACTGACGCTAGTAAGGAACGGAACAGTCAAATACAAAACAACGTGCGCGCTTGTCAGGAACAACGGTACACTGCGAGGTATACTGCGAATTATAGCGCGACTTGACTGCGAGTTATACTGCGAGTTATACTGCGAGTTATACTGCGTCTTGACTGCGAGTTATACTGCGAGTTACACTGCGAGAGACCCATAGACCCAGGTCGCTGGGTCCTGTGAATCAAGCGACCCTGAGACCCAGGGTCGCTGGGTCTTTGAATCCAGCGACCCAGAGACCGAGGGTCGCTGGGTCTTTGAATCCATCGACCCAGAGACCCAGAGTCGGTGTGTCTTTGTAATTGAATCCAGCGACCAGAGATACAGGCGAGTTATACTGCGAGTTATACTGTGAGTTATACTGCGAGTTATACTTAACAATTATACCATGAGCCCGCGTTGGATACGAGATGATAGATAGCCAACGAGCGCGTAGCGTCTGAGTTGGCTATAATCATCTCGTATCCAACAAGGGCGAATGGAATAATTGTTTTATTAAAAACTTTAGTAACTTAAGGTACAATTTCAAGCATTTCCCATTAAATATTTCGTTCCAAACTTTGCTGCATTTTCTAGCAGTTTTGTTACTTCGTCTTCAGTCAATTCTGCCGTGAAACAATTTTCTCCGGCGGCCATTGTTCCTTGGAGAGAGAATAAAATTCAGCTCTTCTTTCTCGCCGATGCGTTCATGGTATAATGGCTCATATCCCATGGCCTCTAAGCCAATCAAAACTCTAGAAATGCATTATCCAATGGTTCAGTTTTAAATAATGCCAGTTATACTGCGAGTTTATACTGAGAGTTATACTTCGACTTGAACTGCGAGTTATACTGCGAGTTATACTGCGAGTTATACTGCGAGATACACTTCGAGTTATACTGCGAGTTACACTGCGAGAGACCCAGAGACCTAGGTCGCTGGGTCTGTGAATCAAGCGACCCAGAGACCCAGGGTCGCTGGTTCTTTGAATCAAGGCGACCCAGAGACCCAGGATCGCTGGTTCTTTGAATCCAGCGACCCAGAGACCCAGGGTCGCTGGGTCTTTGAATCCAGCGACCCAGAGACCCAGGGTCGCTGGGTCTTTGAATCCAGGCAACCCAGAGACCCAGGGTCGCTGGATCTTTTAATCCAGAGACCCAGAGACCCAGGGTCGCTGGGTCTTTGAATCCAGCGACCCAGAGACCCAGGGTCGGTGGGTCTTTGAATCCAGCGACCCAGAGACCCAGGGTCGCTGGGTCTGTGTATCCAGCGACACAGAGACCCAGGGTCGCTGAGTCTTTGAATCCAGCGACCCAGAGACCCAGGGTCGCTGGGTCACTGAATCCAGCGACCCAGAGACTCAGGGTCGCTGGGTCTTTGAATCCAGCGACCCAGAGACGCCAGGGTCGCTGGGTCTGTGAATCCAGCGACCCAGAGACCCAGGGTCGCTGAGTCTGTGTATCCAGCGACACAGAGACCCAGGGTCGCTGAGTCTTTGAATCCAGCGACCCAGAGACCCAGGGTTGCTGGGTCTCTGAATACAGCGACCCAGAGACCTGGGATCGCTGTCTGTGATGAAGCGACCCAGAGACCCAGCGTCACTGGGTCTGTGAATCGAGCGACACAGAGACCCAGGGTCGCTGGGTCTCTGTATCCAGCGACCCAGAGACCCAGGGTCGCTGGGTCTATGAATCCAACGACCCAGAGACCCAGGGTCGCTGGGTCTGTGAATCAAGCGACCCAGAGACCCAGGGTCGCTGGGTCTTTCAATCCAGCGACCCAGAGACCCAGAGTCGCTCGGTCTTTGAATCCAGCGACCCAGAGACCCAGGGTCGCTGGGTCTGTGAATCCTGCGACCGCAGAGACCCAGGGTCGCTGGGTCTGTGAATCCAAGCGACCCACAGACCCGGGTCGCTGGGTCTCTTGAATCCAGCGACCCAGAGACCCAGGGTCGCTGGGTCTGTGAATCCTGCGACCCAGAGACCCAGGGTCGCTGGGTCTGTGAATCAAGCGACCCACAGACCCAGGGTCGCTGGGTCTTTGAATCCAGCGACCCAGAGACCCAGGGTCGCTGGGTCTCTGAATCCAGCGACCCAGAGAACTAGGGTCGCTGTCTGTGAATCAAGCAACCCAGAGACCCAGGGTCGCTGGGTCTGTGAATCCAGCGACCCAGAGACCCAGGGTCGCTGGGTCTTTCAATCCAGCGACCCAGAGACCCAGAGTCGCTGGGTCATTGAATCCAGCGACCCAGAGACCCAGGGTCGCTGGGTCTGTGAATCGAGCGACACAGAGACCCAGGGTCACTGGGTCTCTGTATACAGCGACCCAGAGACCCAGGGTCGCTGGGTCTCTGAATCCAGCGACCCAGAGACCCAGGGTCGCTGGGTCTATGAATCCAACGACCCAGAGACCCAGGATTGCTGGGTCTGTGAATCCAGCGACCCAGCGACCCAGGGTCGCTGGGTCTTTGAATCCAGCGACCCAGAGACCAGGATTGCTGGGTCTGTGAATCCAGCGACCCAGAGACCCAGGGTCGCTGGGTCTGTGAATCCAGCGACCCAGAGACCCAGGGTCGCTGGGTCTTTGAATCCAGCGACCCAGAGACCCAGGGTCGCTGGGTCTGTGAATCAAGCAACCCACAGACCAGTGTCGCTGGGTCTTTGAATCCAGCGACCCAGAGACCAGGGTCGCTGGGTCTGTGAATCCAGCCACCCAGAGACACAGGGTCGCTGGGTCTTTGAATCCAGAGACCCAGAGACCCAGGTCGCTACACACATGGTTGCGACTTGGATGGCAGACCGGGTCGCTGGGTCTCTTAATCAAGCGACCCAGAGAACTAGGGTCGCTGGGTCTGTGAATCAAGCGAACCCAGAGACCCAGGGTCGCTGGGTATTTGAATCCAGCGACCCAGAGACCCAGGGTCGACGGGTCTCTGACAATCCAGCGACCCAGAGAACTAGGGTCGATGTCTGTGAATCATGCAACCCAGAGACCCAGGGTCGCTGGGTCTGTGAATCCAGTCGACCCAGAGACCCAGGGTCGCTTGTCCTGTGAATCCAGCGACCCAGAGACCCAGGGTCGCTGGGTCTTTGAATTCAGCGAACCACAGAGACCCAGGGTCGCTGGGTCTGTGAATCAAGCGACCCAGAGACCCAGGGTACTGGCTCTTTGAATCCAGCGACCCAGAGACCCAGGGTCGCTGGGTCTCTGAATCCAGCGACCCAGAGAACTAGGGTCGCTGTCTGTGAATCAAGCAACCCAGAGACCCAGGGTCGCTGGGTCTGTGAATCCAGCGACCCAGAGACCCAGGGTTGCTGGGTGTTTGAATCCAGCGACCCAGAGACCCAGGGTCGCTGGGTCTTTGAATCCAGCGACCCAGAGACCAGGGTCGCTGGGTCTCTGAATCCAGCGACCCAGAGACCCAAGGGTCGCTGGGTCTGTGAATCAAGCAACCCACAGACCAGGGTCGCTGGGTCTTTGAATCCAGCGACCCAGAGACCCAGGGTCGCTGGGTCTGTGAATCCAGCCACCCAGAGACACAGGGTCGCTGGGTATTTGAATCCAGCGACCCAGAGACCCAGGGTCGGCTACACACATGG
>MU825930.1:2703-20221 GCA_029204205.1 Desmophyllum pertusum | reverse complement strand
CAATGAGTGTGTGGCTATTGCGCAGTACTGCTGTGTCATGTGGTACTGTTTTATTAATGCTGTACAAGGGGTTGTGTTCGTTACCTTTTGAGTTCCTGGGTGGATGAAACCCTATGATGTGTGACCATTTCAAATGTAAAGCTATTGAGGCAGTACTATTCATTGTGTGTACTCGTTTGTTTTTTGACAATTGCACAATTAATGAAACTCAAGATTTTTTCCTCAGGTTCGTGACACCTCAGAAGCACTCTTGGAAGTGAATAAGGGTTCAAGCAGCAAAGGAGAACTTAGTAGTTTAATCCTAGCTGGTATAAAGGGTTATATACAGTGTGTAAAGTTTTATAAATGGTGTTTGACATAAAAGGCAACGCCAATTTTAAGAGATGAATAGCTACCTTACGAGTGTAAAACATGTTTGGCGAGTTTTTCCAATACGTAAATTAGACGTAACGGTGATTTAAAAAGGTAAATGAATAAGTATTATGTGGTGTATTTAACTCTTTCCACTCCAGATCAAAACCTTGTGCTATGTTTTTTTTTTAAACCTACGTGGGTGGCCATTCAATGAATAATGGTACGATGAACCCTAGTGTGTAAACCATTCACAATGAAAGCATATTTGATAGTACTTTTCATGTGGTACTGTTTGCTTTTCTATATTTTGCAAATTAAACTTTGGAAGTTTTTAAAATTTTGAACTTTGGCACTCTTGAGAGTGAACGGGTTAGAAGTAATGCCACGACAATTTCCCCGACGCACGTGGCCGCGATAAACGTGAATTTAATGTAATGTATTGTCAACATCTTGAAATGACAGCACAGACTCTGTGGTTGGTAAAGAAATATGACAGTTGGGGCTAATTGCGCATGCCCGATGCCCGCCGACGTAAGCTGTTGTCATGGTAATTTTTAACATTTCGAGAGAAATTATGAAGAAGGAATGAACTTCGCTTGGTCATCCAGTGTTTTCACGAAAATATGTCACTTCATGTTCATAATGACGGTTGAAAAAAAAATTGTAATAGCAGATACAATACAGTTGTGTGTGTTCGCCCAAGTTTTCACTTTCATAACTGTAGTTTTTGTACATAAGGATATTTTGAAGTAAAATGAAATAGTGGCAATTATTTTATTATCCATAAGAAAAAAAGCTTCTGTAAAAATACAGCAAACTGGTAGTTTAGCGTTGCGAACATTTGTCAGTGTTGATAAAATGATTTCATTTTTTACAGTGCGTCTTCTGTCAAACCCTTTCGGTTCAGGATCAACGAATAATTCCCCTCAGTTCTTTTTCCTCGATTGTTTCCATTTTCTCGTAGGAGAATTTGATTTTAAATCACCGCTTTTGCTAAGATGATCGGGTCATTAGAGGCGGTTTCAATTGAGTGTCAAAAGTATAATACGTTTTTGCTTCTACTGCGCACTCTGATTGGTTAGAAAAATTCCCCGCCACTTAAATTCTTAACCAATCAGATGCCAAACTAAAACCAATCGCGACACGCGTTTTCCTCCCGCGCTTGGCCGTACAGCTTACGCGTAATTTGCTTTGAGTTCTGATTGGCTCCTTGTGTTGTTTTCATCTGTTGTGATGGTTTGGCATAACCCACTAAATTGAAAACCACTCTAATCTATTAGAAAAATAAGTAGGGAGAAGTGACATCTTGATTTCTTTCTGAGTTAGGTCACGTGACTCGGATGGTTTTCTTGTTTATGAGATTGTTTTGTTCAATAAAAGATTAGAACGTGCTCAAGACGCGATCCACGATTAAGCAGATTAAACTTAAAAGCACTGCTCAAGCAAAGCAAATTTAGTGAAGACAGAACTTAATCAAACGCTTAATAATTAAAGAGATAATTGTCCACTTATACATTTTAACGGTTGCCCGTCGGTTAATAAAAAACGTTCAAATTACTGATATTACAGGATAATAACGCGTCCCATAAGTTTTGTGTTTACCCCAACATTAATAATCACCAATCATCCACTTGTAGTACGAGATATTTACTGCTCACTTTTAGTGCGAGTTTTTTGCTGCCGCTTGTGAGTACGAGATTTCCTTTACTGCACCCCTTTTACTGCGAGTTTACCTGCCACTTTATATGCGCCGGCCAATTCCAGGCCCCAGGCGCTCAATTCCAGACCTCCGTTCCCGAGGTCTCTTCCTCCCCGTCCCCTAAAGAGGGAGAGAGTACCTCCTCCCCCACCCCCCCCCTAACCTTCCGATTTTACTTTAATTTTGAATCTTGTTCTCAATTTTGAGTTTCTCTCAAATGGGCGTGTAATGTTTGCGAGTTTATGAGTACAATTTGGAAATGGGCCAATTCTCATTTTACTTCATAACTCGCAGACATCCGGAGGGGAGGGACGAGGGAGTTTTCGAGCACGAAGCGGCAAGGAGAGATTGCCCTCTCGTCCGCGCTCAGCGTGACCTGCCATCATGTCCTCCTCTTTTCTATAGGCCAAAACCTCGATTCCAGGCTCTCTCTCCTTTAAGGGAGGAAAAGAGAGAGAGCCTGGAATCGAGGTTGTTTCATAGGCCAGCCACGCGATTTGAGTAAGGTCGGACGGCAGCCGGGCCTACGGAAAATGTTGGGGAAAATAATTCCAGGTAAGGCTGAAGGGCATCCATGTTGGTCCCGGTTGTTGGTTGGGCCAGCGAAATTTATTGATTTATCATGTGATTTATTTATTCATTCATCATTCAAGTAAATATCCTTTTTATAAGCACTTATCTGGCTCGTTTTGTCGGCAATTAAATGGATTTTTTTTTCTTTGCGATTCAGTAACTTTGACGTGATGTATAAGGAAATAAACGAACTGCGGTTCGTCGAAAAGCGCTCAAGCCTGAGGGAAAAAAGGCAAAAAAAAAACAGAAAAACGAACCGACACCGGTTGAATAAATGAAGAAAAAAAAAAAAAGGAAAAAACGGACGGGGAGGAAGCTACTCGACCCCCAAGCCTGATTGAGAGCAACTCCTTGGCCGCAGAATTCAAATCTCACCCGGGGAGAGGTTATTCGGCCCCCAAACCATATGATAATAACCCCTAAAAGCTCGATTCGAACCTACGACTCTGATGCTAGATGACTTCCGCTGTATCCGCGGCGTACCGCAAATACCACTTGGCCACCTTGACATCCACAGCTGATTAGCCTGAATAGTGGGTGTCTACAGTTGGCTAATTATGGAGGTCCACCGGGACTGAGGTGCGTACTTTCCAGATGCGTTAAAATTAGCTAAAATCATCAGAGAATAACCATTACAAATACTTGAGAAAGTGCTATAGGTTAAGTTGAAATCTAGCGTTAATTTGCTGCCGTGAATTTATTTTAAGTCCGGCAAACTTCATATACCAGACGTTCTGGACTTTACCAAAAAAACAAAACATGTTTGACCCAGCGAGATGCGATATAAGGCTGTCTTGTTGGTCTTGTATATAAATCGTTAATGAATTAATAAATATATTGAGCAGGAATCAGTTTGTTTTCGGATAGTTTAAAAGACCTTGAACGTTTCTGAATTAGAATTCTACGTTCTGATGTTCTAAAGATACTGAACATTTACTTTTCGGTGTACTTATATATTCGATATCAACCTGTTGAATAACTTTAAAAGCTACTGGTTAACAGTAACCAAAGAGCAACACAAACGTGAATATCGGACTAAATTTGATAAAACGTTCATCCAGAAATTTCAAACAAAACTATAGATTTCATGCAATAATAACGGCTGCGTAATCAGAGGTCAAATAATAAACGAGGAACTGAGTACGTTATCGTGTGTCATTTAGACCGAGAAAACTAAACTTTTTACGGCATTGTAAACGTTAACATCGAAGAACACTATAACTCCTAAACATTCAATATTAAAGTAACACTGACTGACGCTAATAAGGAACGGAACAGTCAAATACAAAACAACGTGCGCGCTTGTCAGGAACACGGTACACTGCGAGTTATACTGCGAGTTATAGCGCGACTTGACTGCGAGTTATACTGCGAGTTATACTGCGAGTTATACTGCGTCTTGACTGCGAGTTATACTGCGAGTTACACTGCGAGAGACCCATAGACCCAGGTCGCTGGGTCTGTGAATCAAGCGACCC
The DNA here is from genome assembly GCA_029204205.1 of Desmophyllum pertusum. Classification (NCBI taxonomy): domain Eukaryota; kingdom Metazoa; phylum Cnidaria; class Anthozoa; order Scleractinia; family Caryophylliidae; genus Desmophyllum; species Desmophyllum pertusum. Next base: position 16,117 of record MU825930.1, on the reverse strand, counting down.
TGAGACCCCAGAGACCGAGGGTCGCTGGGTCTTTGAATCCATCGACCCAGAGACCCAGAGTCGGTGTGTCTTTGTAATTGAATCCAGCGACCAGAGATCCAGGCGAGTTATACTGCGAGTTATACTGTGAGTTATACTGCGAGTTATACTGCGAGTTATACTTAACAATTATACCATGAGCCCGCGTTGGATACGAGATGATAGATAGCCAACGAGCGCGTAGCGCGAGTTGGCTATAATCATCTCGTATCCAACAAGGGCGAATGGAATAATTGTTTTATTAAAAACTTTAGTAACTTAAGGTACAATTTCAAGCATTTCCCATTAAATATTTCGTTCCAAACTTTGCTGCATTTTCTAGCAGTTTTGTTACTTCGTCTTCAGTCAATTCTGCCGTGAAACAATTTTCTCCGGCGGCCATTGTTCCTTGGAGAGAGAATAAAATTCAGCTCTCTTTCTCGATGATGCGTTCATGGTATAATGGCTCATATCCCATGGCCTCTAAGCCAATCAAAACTCTAGAAATGCATTATCCAATGGTTCAGTTTTAAATAATGCCAGTTATACTGCGAGTTATACTGAGAGTTATACTTCGACTTGACTGCGAGTTATACTGCGAGTTATACTGCGAGTTATACTGCGAGATACACTTCGAGTTATACTGCGAGTTACACTGCGAGAGACCCAGAGACCTAGGTCGCTGGGTCTGTGAATCAAGCGACCCAGAGACCCAGAGTCGCTGGTTCTTTGAATCAAGCGACCCAGAGACCCAGGGTCGCTGGGTCTTTGAATCCAGCGACCCAGAGACCCAGCGTCGCTGGGTCTTTGAATCCAGCGTCCCAGAGACCCAGGCTCGCTGGGTCTTTAAATCCAGCGACCCAGAGACCCAGGTTCGCTGGGTCTTTTAATCCAGAGACCCAGAGACCCAGGGTCGCTGGGTCTTTGAATCCAGCGACCCAGCGACCCAGTGTCGCTGGGTCTTTTAATCCAGCGACCCAGAGACCCAGGGTCGCTGGGTCTTTGAATCCAGCAACCCAGAGACCCAGGGTCGCTGGGTCTTTGAATCCAGCAACCCAGAGACCCAGGGTCACTGGGTCTTTGAATCCAGCGACCCAGAGACCCAGGGTCGATGGTTCTTTGAATCCAGCGACCCAGAGACCCAGGGTCGCTGGATCTTTGAATCCAGCGACCCAGAGACCCAGGGTCGCTGGGTCTTTGAATCCAGCGACCCAGAGACCCAGGGTCGATGGTTCTTTGAATCCAGCGACCCAGAGACCCCAGAGACCCAGGGTCGCTGGGTCTTTAATCCAGAGACCCAGAGACCACAGAGACCCAGGGTCGCTGGGTCTTTGAATCCACCAACCCAGAGACCCAGGGTCGCTGTGTCTTTTAATCCAGCGACGCAGAGACCCAGGGTCGCTGGGTCTTTGAATCCAGCGACCCAGAGACACTACGCGTGATTGACGCCCCTACGAGTCATTAACCCAGAGACCCAGGGTCGTCCCTACTCGTCATGGACGCCCATACGCGTCTATGACGTCCCTACGCATCAGTGACGCCCCTACGCGTCATGGGACGCCCCTACGCGTCTATGACGCCCCTACGCGTCTATGACGCCCCTACGCGTCATTGACGCCCCTACGCGTCATTAACGCCCCTACGCGTCACTGACGCCCCTGTGCGTCTTGGACGCCCCTACGCGTCTATGACGCCCCTACGCGTGATTGACCCCCCTACGTGTCCGTGACGCCACTACGCGTCTATGACGCCCCTACGAGTCTATGACGTCCCTACGCGTCTATGACGCCCCTACGCGTCTATGACGCCCCCCACGCGTCTATGACGCCCCTACGCGTGTATGACGCCCCTACGCGTGATTGACGCCCCTACGCGTGTATGACGCCCCTACGCGTGATTGACGCCCCTACGTGTCCGTGACGCCACTACGCGTCTATGACGCCCTCACGAGTCCATGACGTCCCTACGCGTCTATGACGCCCCTACGCGTCTATGACGCCCCTACGCGTCTATGACGCCCCTACGCGTCATTGACGCCCCTACGCGTCTATGACGCCCCTACGCGTCATTGACGCCCCTACGCGTCCATGACGCCCTACGCGTCTATAACGCCGCTACGCGTCAGTGACGCCCCTACGCTTCATTGACGTCCCTACGCGTCATTGACGCCTCCTACGCGTCTAAGACGCCTCTGCGCGTCATTTACGCCCCTACGCGTCCATGACGCCCCTACGCGTCTATGACGCCCCTACGCGTCAATGATGCCCCTAGGCGTCTATGACGCCTCTACGCGTCATTGACGCCTCTACGCGTCTTTGACGCCCCTACGCGTCTATGACGCCCCTACCCCCTACGAGTCTATGACGTCCCTACGCGTCTATGACGCCCCTACGCGTCTATGACGTCCCCACGCGTCTATGACGCCCCTACGCGTCCATTGACGGCCCTACGCGTCTATGACACCCCCACGCGTGATTGACGCCCCTACGTGTCCGTGACGCCCCTACGCGTCTATGACTTCCCCTACGCGTCATTGACGTCCCTACCCGTCTATGACGCAGCTACGCGTCTATGACGCCCCTACGCGTCTATGACGCCCTACGCGTCATTGACGCCCCTACGCGTCTATGACGCCCCTACGCGTCATTGACGCCCCTACGCGTCCATGACGCCCCTACGCGTCTATGACGCCCCTACGCGTCTATGACGCCCCTACGCGTCATTGACGCCCGTACCCGTCTATGACGCCGCTACGCGTCTATGACGCCGCTACGTCGTCTATGACGCCCCTACGCGTCTATGACGCCCCTACGCGTCTATGACGCCCCTACGCGTCATTGACGCCCCTACGCGTCTATGACGCCCCTACGCGTCATTGACGCCCCTACGCGTCCATGACCCCCCTACGCGTCTATGACGCCCCCTACGCGTCTATAACGCCCCTACGCGTCTATGACGCCCCTACGCGTCTATGACGCCATTACGCGTCTATGACGCCCTAACGCGTCTATGACGCCCCTACGCGTCTATGACGCCCCCTACGCGTCTATGACGCCCCTACGCGTCTATGACGCCCCTACGCGTCTATGGACGCCCCTACGCGTCTATGACGCCCCTACGCGTCTATGACGCACCCTACGCGTCTATGACGCCCCTACGCGTCTATGACGCCCCTACGCGTCTATGACGGCCCCTACGCGTCTATGACGCCCCTACGCGTCAGTGACACCCCTACGCTTCATTTACGTCCCTACGCGTCATTGACGCCTCCTACGCGTCTATGACGCCACTACGCGTCATTGACGCTCCTACGCGTTATTGAAGCTCCTACGCGTCTATGACGCCCCTACGCGTCTATGACGCCCCTACGCGTCATTGACGCCTCTACGCGCCATTGACGCCTCCTACGCTTCTGTGACGCCACTACGCGTCATTGACGCCCCTACGCGTTATTGAAGCTCCTACGCGTCTATGACGCCCCTACGCGTCATTGACGCCTCTACGCGTCATTGAAGCCCCTACGCGTCTGTGACGCCCCTACGCGTGATTGACGCCCCTACGCGTCATTGACGCCCTACGCGTCTATGACGCCCCTACGCATCTATGACGCCCCTACGCGTGATTGACGCCACTACGTGTCATTGACGCCCCTACGCGTCAGTGACGCCCCAGCGCGTCATGGACGCCCCTACGCGTCTATGACGCCCCTACGCGTCAATGACCCCCCTACGCGTCTATGACGCCTCTATGCGTTTTTTGACGCCCCTACGCGTCATTGACACCCCTACGCGTCCATGACGCCCTTAGGCGTCTATGACTCCCCTACGCGTCAGTGTCGCCCCTACGCTTCATTGACGCCCCTACCCGTCTATGACGGCCCTACGCGTCATTCACGCCCCTACGCGTCAGTGACGCTCCTACGCGTCATGGACGCCCCTACGCGTCATTGACGCCCCTACACGTCAGTGACGCCCCAGCGCATCATGGACGCCCCTACGAAGTCTATGACGTCCCCTACGCGTCTATGACGCCCCTACGCGTCTATAAACGCCCCTACGCGTCATTGACGCCTCTACGCGTCTATGACGCCCCTACGCGTCATTGACGCCTCTACGCGTCATTGACGCCTCTACGCGTCATTGACGCCTCTACGCGTCATTGACGCCCCTACCCGTCTATGACGTTTCCTACGCGTCATTAACGCCCCTACGCGTCAGTGACGCCCCATACGCGTCATGGACGCCCCTACGCGTCCATGACACCCTACGCGTCTATGACGCCCCTACGCGTGATTGACGCCCCCTAAGCGTCCGTGACGCCCCTAGGCGTCATTGACGTCCTTACGCGTTTATGACCCCCTACGCGTCTATGACGCCCTATGCGTCTATAATGCCCCTACGCGTTATTGACGCTCCTACGCGTCTATGACGCCCCCACGCGTTGCATTGACGCCCACTACGTGTCCCGTGACGCCACTACGCGTCTATGACGCCCCTACGAGTCTATGACGTCCCTACGCGTCTATGACGCCCCTACGCGTCTATGACGCCCCTACGCGTCTATGACGCCCCTACGCGTCAGATGACGCCCCTACGCTTCATTTACGTCCCTACGCGTCATTGACGCCCCTACGCGTGTATGACGCCCGTACGCGTCTATGACGCCCCTTCGCGTCAATGACACCCCTACGCGTCATTGACGCCCCCTACGCGTCATTGACGCCCCTACCCGTCTATGACGGCCCTACGCGTCAGTGACGCTTCAACGCGTCATGGATGCCCCCTACGCGTCTATGACGCCCCTACGCGTCTATGACGACATTACGCGTCTATGACGCCCTTACGCGTCTATGACGCCCCCTACGCGTCTATGACGGCCGTTACGCGTCTATGACGCCCCTACGCGTCTATGACGCCCCTACGCGTCTATGACGCCCCTACGCGTCTATGACGCCCCTACGCGTCTATGACGCCCCTACGCGTCCAGTGACACCCCTACGCTTCATTTACGTCCCTACGCGTCATTGACGCCTCCTACGCGTCATGACGTCATTGACGCTCCTACGCGTTATTGAAGCTCCTACGCGTCTATGACGCCCCTTACGCGTCTAGGACGCCCCTACGCGTCATTGACGCCTCTACGCGCCATTGACGCCCCTACGCTTCTGTGACGCCACCTACGCGTCATTGACGCCCCTACGCGTTATTGAAGCTCCTACGCGTCTATGACGCCCGTACGCGTCATTGACGCCTCTACGCGTCATTGAAGCCCCTACGCGTCTGTGACGCCACCTACGCGTGATTGACGCCCCCTACGCGTCATTGACGCCCCTACGCGTCTATGACGCCCCTACGAATCTATGACGCCCCTACGCGTGATTGACGCCACTACGTGTCATTGACGCCCCTACGCGTCAGTGACGCCCCAGCGCGTCATGGACGCCCCTACGCGTCTATGACGCCCCTACGCGTCAAAGACGCCCCTACGCGTCTATGACGCCCCTATGCGTTTTTTTGACGCCCCTACGCGTCTATGACGCCCCTACGCGTCCATGACGCCCTTAGGCGTCTATGACTCCCCTACGCGTCAGTGACGCCCCTACGCTTCATTTACGCCCCTACGCGTCATTGACGCCCCTACGCGTCTATGACGCCCGTACGCGTCTATGACGCCCCTTCGCGTCAATGACGCCCCTACGCGTCATTGACGCCCCTACGCGTCATTGACGCCCCTACCCGTCTATGACGCCCCTACGCGTCATTAACGCCCCTACGCGTCAGTGACGCTCCTACGCGTCATGGACGCCCCTACGCGTCATGACGCCCCTACGCGTCTATGACGCCCCTACGCGTCTATGACGCCCCCACGCGTCTATGACGCCCCCTACGCGTCATTGACGCCTCTACGCGTCATTGACGCTTCTACGCGTCTATGACGCCCCTACGCGTGATTGACGCCCCTGCGCGTCAGGGACGCCAACACGCGCCATCAGTGACGCCCCTACGCGTCATGGACGCCCCTACGCGTCTATTGACGCCCCTACGCGTCAGTGACGCCCCTACGCGTCATTGACGCCTCTACGCGTCATTGACGCCTCTACGCGTCATGACGCCCCTACCCGTCTATGACGTTTCCTACGCGTCATTAACGCCCCTACGCGTCAGTGACGCCCCTACGCGTCATGGACGCCCCCTACGCGTCCATGGCACCCACGCCCCTACGCGTGATTGACGCCCCTACGCGTCCGTGACGCCCCTAGGCGTCATTGACGCCCTACGCGTCTATGACCCCCCTACGCGTCTATGACGCCCCTATGCGTCTATAATGCCCCTACGCGTTATTGACGCCCTACGCGTCTATGACGCCCCACGCGTGATTGACGCCCCTACGTGTCCGTGACGCCCACTACGCGTCTATGACGCCCCTACGAGTCTTATGACGTCCCTACGCGTCTATGACGCCCCTACGCGTCTATGACGCCCCTACGCGTCAGTGACGCCTCTACGCGTCATTGACTTCTCTACGCGTCATTGACGCTTCTACGCGTCTATGACGCCCCTACGCGTGATTGACGCCCCTGCGCGTCAGGGACGCCACAGCGCCTCAGTGACGCCCCTACGCGTCTATTGACGCCCCTACGCGTCAGTGACGCCCCTACGCGTCATGGACGCCCCTACGCGTCATGGACGCCCCTACGCGACATGGACGCCCCTACGCGTCTATGACGGCACCTACGCGTCTATGACGCCCCTACGCGTGATTGACGCCCCTACGCGTCCGTGACGCCCCTACGCGTCATTGACGCCCCTACACGTCAGTGACGCCCCAGCGCGTCATGGACGCCCCTACGCTTCTATGACGCCCCTACGAGTCTATGACTTCCCTACGCGTCATTGACGCCTCTACGCGTCATTGACGCCTCTACGCGTCATTGACGCCCCTACCCGTCTATGACGCTTCCTACGCGTCATTAACGCCCCTACGCGTCAGTGACGCCCCTACGCGTCATGGACGCCCCCTACGCGTCCATGACACCCCTACGCGTCTATGACGCCCCTACGCGTGATTGACGCCCCTACGCGTCCGTGACGCCCCTAGGCGTCATTGACGCCCTTACGCGTCTATGAACCCCCCTACGCGTCTATGACGCCCCTATGCGTCTATAACGCCCCTACGCGTTATTGACGCCCCTACGCGTTTATGACGCCCCTACGCCGTCATTGACGCCCCTACGCGTCATGAGGCCCCTAGGCGTCTATGACGCCCCTACGCGTCAGTGACGCCCCTACGCTTCATTTACGTCCCTCCCCGTCATTGACGCCTCCTACGCGTCTATGACGCCACTACGCGTCCCTACGCGTTATTGACGCCCTACGCGTCTATGACGCCCCTAAGCGTCTATGAAGCCCCTACGCGTCTATGACGCCCCTACGCGTCTATGACGCCCCTACGCGTCTATGACGCCCCTACGCGTCTATGACGCCCCTACGCGTCCGTGACGCCCCTACGCGTGATTGACGCCCCTACGCGTCCGTGACGCCCCTACGCGTCATTGGCTGGGTCTTTGAATCCAGCGACCCAGACGCACACAGGGTCGCTGGGTCTTTTAATACAGCGACCCAAGAGACCCAGGGTCGCTGGGTCTTTGGAAATCCAGCGACACCCCAGAGACCCAGGGTCGCTGGGTCTTCCAATCCAGCGACCAGAGACCCAGTGGTCGATGGGTCTTTGAATCCAGCGACCCCGTGACCCAGGGTCGCTGGGTCTTTGATCCAAGCGACCCCAGAGACAAGTGTCGGCTGGGTCCTTTTAATCCAGCGACACCAGAGGACACCAGCTCGGCGCGGGTATTTGAATCCAGCGACCCAGAGTCCCAGGGTCGCTGGGTCTTTGAATCCACGACCCAGATACCGAGAGACACAGGGGCGCTGGGTCTTTTGAAATCCAGCGACCCAGAGACGCCCATTGTCCGCTGGGTCTTTTAATCCAGCGACGCCAGAGGACCCAGGGTCGCTGGGTCTTTTTAATCCAGAGCGACCTAGAGACCGCAGTGTCGCTGGTCTTTTAATCCAGCGACCCCAGAGACCCAAGGCTCACCGGGTCTTATGAATCCAGCGAACCAGAGAGCCCAGGGTCGCTGGTGTCTTTGAATCCAGCGACCCAGAGACCCTTCTCGAGACCCAGTGTCGCTGGGGGATCTTTGAATCCAGCGACCCAGAGACCACAGAGACCCAGGGTCGGTGGTCTTTGAATCCCCAGCTAACGCAGAGAACGCCGCAGGGTCCGCCTAGGGTCGGCTGCGTCTTTGAATCCAGCGACCCGTAGACCCAGTGGGCCGCTGGGTCTTTGAATCCAGCGACCGCAGAGAGCCAGGGTTCGCTGGGTCTTTGAATCCAGCGACCGACAGAGAGCCAGGGTCGCTGGGGTCCTTTTTGGGAATTCCAGCTGACCCAGAGACCCAGTGTCCGCTGGGTCTTTTAATCCCCTCGACCCAGAGACCCAGGCTCACGGGTCTTTTGAATCCAGCGAACCAGAGACCCAGGGTTTTTTTCCCCCCCCCCCGCTGGGTCTTTTTGAATCCAGCGACGCCATAGACCCAGAGACCGCAATGGGTCGCTGGGTCTTTGAATCCAGGCGAACCTAGAGACCCAGGGTCGCTAGGGTCGCTGTGCGTCTTTGAATATCCAGCGACCCGAGACCCAGTGTCGCTGGGTCTTTGAATCCAGCGACCCAGAGACCCAGAGAGCCAGGGTCGCTGGGTCTTTGAATCCAGCGACCCAGAGACCCTGGTCGATGGGTCTTTGAATCCAGCGACCCAGAGACCCAGGGTCGCTGGGTCTTTCAATCCAGCGACCCATAGACCAGGGTCGCTGGGTCTTTGAATCCAGCGACCCAGGAGACCCAGTGTCGCTGGGTCTTTGAATCCAACGACCCAGAGACCCAGGGTCGCTGGGTCTTTGAATCCAGCGACACAGAGACCAGGGTCGCTGGTCTTTGAATCCAGCGACCCAGAGATGCAGGGTCGCTGGGTCTTTGAATCCAGCGACCCAGAGACCCCGGGTCGCTGGGTCTTTGAATCCAGCGACCCAGAAGTCGCTGGGTCTTTGAATCCAGCGACCCAGGGACCCCGGGTCGCTGGGTCTTTGAATCCAGCGACCCAGAGACCCAGGGTCGCTGGGTCTTTGAATCCAGCGACCCATAGACCAGGGTCGCTGGGTCTTTGAATCCATCGACCCAGAGACCCAGTGTCGCTGGGTCTTTGAATCCAACGACCCAGAGACCCAGGGTCGCTGGGCCTTTGAATCCAGCGACCCAGAGAGCCAGGGTCGCTGGTCTTTGAATCCAGCGACCCAGAGACCCTGGGTCGATGGGTCTTTGAATCCAGCGACCCAGAGACCCAGGGTCGCTAGGGTCGCTGGGTCTTTGAATCCAGCGACCCAGAGACCCGGGACGCTGGTTCGTTGAATCCAGCGACCCAGAGACCCAGGGTCGCTGGGTCTTTGAATCCAGCGACACAGAGACCCAGTGTCGCTGGGGTCTGTGAATCCAGCGACCCATAGACCCAGAGACCTAGGCGAGGTTATACTGACCTAGTTATACTGCGAGTTATACTGTGAGTTAAACTGCTAGTTATACTGCGAGTTATACTGAGACTTATACTGCGAGTTATACTGCGAGTTATACTGCGGACTTGACTGCGAGTTATACTGCGACTTATACTGCGAGTTACCCTGCGAGTTATACTGTGAGTTGTTCTGCTAGTTATATTGCGAGTTATCATACGACTTGACTGCGAGTTATACTGCGTGTTACACTGCGAGTTAAACTGCGAGTTATACTGCGACTTGACTGCGAGTTATACTGCCAGTTATAATGCGAGTTATACTGCGAGTTATACTGCGACTTGACTGCGAGTTATTACTGCGAGTTATACGGAATTTTAATTCAGAAACAAAATGACGTTCAAGGTCTATAAACTATCCGAAAACAAACTGATTTCCTGCTCAATATATTTATTCATTAACGATTTATATACAATAACCAAGAAGACAGCCTTATATCGCATCTCGCTGGGTCAAACATGTTTTGTTTTTTGGTAAAGTCCAGAACGTCTGGTATATGAAGTTTGTCGGACTTAAAATAAATTCATGGCAGCAATTAACGCTAGATTTCAACTTACCTATAGCACTTTCTCAAGTATTTCTAATGGTTATTCTCTGATGATTTTAGCTAATTTTAATGCATCTGGAAAAATAGGCACCTCAGTCCCGGTGGACCTCCATAATTAGCAAACTGTAGACACCCACTATTCAGGCTAATCAGCTGTGGGATGTCAAGGTGGCCAAGTGGTATTTGCGGTACGCCGCGGATACAGCGGAAGTCATCTAGCATCAGAGTCGTGGGTTCCGAATCGAGCTTTTAGGGGTTATTCTCATATGGTTTGGGGGCCGAATAACCTCTCCCCGGGTGAGATTTGAATTCTGCGGCCAAGGAGTTTGCTCTCAATCAGGCTTGGGGCCGAGTAGCTTCCTCCCCGTCCGTTTTTTTTTCTTTTTCTTTTTTTTTTCTTTATTTATTCAACCGGTGTCGGTTCGTTTTTCTGTTTGCTTATTGCCTTTTTTCCCTCAGGCTTGAGCGCTTTTCGACGAACCGCGGTTCGTTTATTGCCATTATACATCACGTCAAATTCACTGAATCCGCATATAAAATATCAATTTAATTTGCCGACAAAACGAGCCAGATAACTGTGTAAAAAAAGGATATTTACTTGAATACTGAAATAAATAAAATAAATAAATACCGCTGGCCCAACCGGAAGACACATTGTGGGCATCGTTTCGCTCGTTTTAGTGACCATGTTATGGTCTGGAAGTAAACATTGATCAGTAACCGGAAGCGCAGGTCGCGAAATCAACGAGATACAGTACTCTGTAACAAAAGCACGCTTAGCAAGTAATCGAAGAAGACATGTTAAAGTCTGTGGTCGCTGGGTCTCTCGGTCTCTGGGTCGCTACATTCAAAGACCCAGCGATCCTATAACTCGCAGTATAATTCGCAGTATAACTCACAGTATAACTCGCAGTCAAGTCGCAGTATAACTCGCAGTATAACTCGTATTCAAGTCGCAGTATAACTCGCAGTATAACTGGCAGTATAACTCGCAGTCAAATCGCAGTATAACTCGCAGTATAAGTCGCGGTATAACTCGCAGTCAAGTCGCAGTCAAGTCGCAGTATAAATCGCAATATAACTCGCAGCTAATAACTCGCAGTGTAACTCGCTATGTATCAGTCGCAGTATAACTCGCAGTTATAACTTTTTTTTTTTTTTTTTTTTTTTTTTTTTGATCTCAGTATAACTCGCCTGGGTCTCTGGGTCGCTGGATTCAAAGACCCAGAGCAATCACCCTGGGTCTCTGGGGTCGCCGGAATTAAAGACAAGCGACCCATCCGACCCCTGGGTCTTTGTGCTGCTTGGTTCAAAGACCCAGCGACCCTGGGTCTTTGTGTCGCTTGCGTTTGCAAAGACACCAGCGACCCTGGGTCTCTGGGTCGCTGGATTCAAAAGACCCAGGCGACGCTGGGTCTCTGGGGTCGCTGGATTTTCAAAGACCTAAGCGACCCTTGCGACCCTGGGTACTCCTGGGTCGCTGGAATTTCAAAGACCCAGCGAACCCTGGGTCTTTGGTCGCTGGATTCCCCAAAGGACCCCAGCGGAACCACTGGGTCTCTGGTCGCTTGATTCATGACCAGCGGACCCTGGGTCTCTGGGTCGCTGGATGTTCAAAAAGCCCAGTCGACGCTGGGTCTCTGGGTCCTCTGGGTAGCTGGATTCAAAGACCCAGCGACCCTAGGTCTCTGGGTCGCTGGATTCAAAGACGACAGCGACACCAGGGGATGGGTCTCTGGGGTCGCAGTAGATTCAAAGACCCAGCGACCCTGGGTCTCTGCGTCGCTGGATTCCAAAGACCCCAAGCGACCGCTGAGTCTCTGGGTCCATTCACAGACCCAGCGACCCTGGGTCGCTGGTCGCTGTATTCAAAGACCGGGGCGACCCTGGGTCGCTGGGTCCCTGTGGGATTCACGACCCAGCCAACCCTGGGTCTCTGGATCGCTGGATCCAAAGACCCATCGACCTGGGTCTCTGGATCTCTTCGGCAGTGTTAACTCGTCAGTATAATTCGCAGTATATAGTCGCATTATTATAACTCGTATATAGTACGCGCCGCTGTGATTGGTCAATTTACCGGCCCGTATTCTACGGTACGGCCCGCGAAATTTGAGAGTGCTACTGATCATGACGCCATGTTTGCAAGTTACTTTCGATTAATTTCAAATTCTGCATAATAATGTCTCAAGAAGAGGAAAAAAAGGGGACGATTTTTGAAACCTGCAATCCGGATGAAAGATCTTTAGAGCGAAGCAAAGAGGATCTTTTAAACTTCAAACGCGATTTATCAGTCAGGAACTTTTAGAAGCCGAAAACGTCCAAGATGTGCGAGCCGGCCGGACTCGATTCAGGAACTTGACGTTTTTTAAATATCTCTTCCGAAAAGTCCGCAAACTGACTGAGAAGAAGACGAATGCTGAATGGACAAAGGTTTGAAAAGTTCGTTTAGGAGCAGACGAATTGAACATATAACGTGGAAACCGGAAGTCTTACCTGTTGATGTTTTTGGGACAAGCTTCTCGGTAAATATTTTCACCAAGTTATTTATGCGACTTCTGCAGCGAACACTTCTCAGAACTACACAACAACGCGCCACAAATGGGACGGCAGTATCTGAGAAGACTTTTGTCCCGTAGTTTCGTTACAATTTTAGAGTTCTCTCGTCCAGTAGATTTGTCGAAACACTCGTATTTTCACTCAGTTTGACTAACACGCTGTAAGTTTCTTGCGGTGCCTTCTTCACAATTAAAGGAATTGAATCAAATTTATTGTCCTTGTCTGTTTAACGAACTTCAAGAAGTAGTTTAAAAGTAACCTCGAACTGTACCTAGTTTTTTCATGCTTTTACAGAAAATAACTAGGTAGAAATGGTTTTGAAGACGTTTGAAAAGATTTGGATTCAAATCGTGTTTACAACTTCGTCGAACTCGAACAATCGACTCGTCCTTTGCCTGTGATGCGTGTCAGTCAAATGAAACCCCTTTCCTCGCGGTTGACTTGAAATGTTTTCCTTTTTCTCAAAGGAAGAGTATATAATAAAATATTCTTACGAACCTCGTCTTCTCGTTCCGTACTGGTAAGTTACGGATCCTCTTTTTTTTCCCCCTTCGATTTATGGCCCGCGCGCTCTGCGCTTGGGCTATAAAATCGAAGGGGAAAAAACTCGGTCCGGTAACTTACCGTATGGGAGGGGGGCGGACCTCGAACTCGGTTAGTTAAGAGGTAT
>MU825929.1:338948-353951 GCA_029204205.1 Desmophyllum pertusum | reverse complement strand
AAAACACCCCGTCCCTCAAAAATTTCGCACGGTGCATGTTGGTCGCGTGAGACGAGGGCGTCCGTATTGGAGGGCCACAGCGGCCATCCAATCCTTTAGTCACAAAAATCGACTCTGGACCAGGCCCAAGCCAGGAAGCAATTAAAACCCTGACCTTGGACTCCCTGGGGCAGTGAGGTCATGGCCTGGACTACCTGGCACATGAGTCCAACACAAAAATCATACAAAATGTTTTAATACATCAACACAGTTTGATGTTCTGAAATAATGCATGTCTGTACAAGAATGAGACAAAATGATACCTTTAGCACAGCTTTACTTCAGGCTGGTGTAAGCTGAATTTAGTTTATGCACTGTTACTACGTTAGTGGTGCTACAGCTGGCCTTCGTTGGAGCAGTGTCTCAGAGATTTGGTGTGATTTCAAAACATTTCAGGGGGAGGTTGTGTTGGACTCATGTGCCAGGTAGTCCAGGCCATGACCTCGCTGCCCCAGGGAGTCCAAGGTCAGGGTTTTAATTGCTTCCTGGCTTGGGCCTGGTCCAGAGTCGATTTTTGTGACTAAAGGATTGGAGGCCCTTGGCCTCCAATCGGACCCCTCTCACCGACCAACAGCACTTGGAAATTTTGAGGGGGGGGGGGGGGGGGGGGGGATTCCATCAAGGACACCTGTGCCAGGTAGTCCAGGCCAGGACCTAACAGCCCCAGGGAGTACAGGGTCAGGGGATGAATTGCTGTCTGGCTGGGGGAGGGGTAAGGGAGTGCCCCTTTAATAGCTTTTTAGAGCATTGTGGGGCTTTTCTCACTGTTGTTTTATTTATTTATTTTTTTGTGCTGTTTAGCTGGGCTGCCTTGGGCCATTGTTGGGTTAGCTTAGCATCCAGCAATGTGCGGACCTCACGCAGGTCTGCTTGGCTCGCTCATATCCCGCCGGGGGGAGGGGTGACTAGAAACTGTCTGGTGGGTTTTTGCAGTCTGTCGGCCATGTTCTGTTGAATCCGGACAGAATCCTGGCACAATAAAGCTGTTCCTTTACAAAGTTTCCATGAGACGACAATCCCAATTTCATTCATGACAATAAATAAACTGTCAAAAAGTTGAATCCATTTGCCTTTACACCAAAAGCCAATGTTAGAAGAAACTTTAAAAGTATGGTCTGCACTTAATGAGGAAGCTGTCATTTGGCAAATTCTCTTGCCATTCAAGTGTTCGTTTACAAAGTACTCCTGTACGTAACATGCTGTGATTACCTTCTCTCCCACATTTCAACCAGAAAGCGGAAAGACTCAGTGCGTCAAGTATGTATGTTTCATGTGTCCATCGAACCATCCGAACCCAAACCAACGATAACCAACGATCATACCGAGTCTGGTACTGATGTGTTCCCCATGTGGAACCGCACGAAGTGGTCCAGTTGATATACCATATGTAGCATCTTGGTTATCCAGCATACACTTGATAAATTATTTTGTCGCTTCATCTAAATTGACAGCAAAAACACCCAACCGAGTAAAAAAACTACAACAAACAGAAGATGACAACCACAGATACGTGCGATGGTCGCCTATGTTTGCTGTTATATCCTCCAGTCCTTACTTGCTATAATTGTGAAGGCCTGGATACGAGCCAATAACCAACCCATGTAGGGAGGGTGCATCCTTTAGCCTTTTACTTTGTACCTACTGCCTGGGTCCTGACGAGCCATCGAACCATCGATGCCATCGATCCATCGAACCAATGATCCTAACATTCCATCGAACCATCGAGCCAAAAAATCGAACCATCGATCTCAACGATCCATCGAACCATCCAGCCATCGAACCATCGATCCAACGATCCATCGAACCATCGAACCATCGAACCATCGGAACCATCGATCCAATGATCCATCGAACCATCGATCCATCGGAACGCATCGATCCATCGATCCATCGAACCTAACGATCCCTATCGAGTCCACGATCCATCGATCCATCGCACCTAACGATCCATTGAACCATCGATCCTTAGAACCAAAGATCCAACGATCTAGCGATCCATCGAACTCAACGATCCATCGAACCTATCGATCCATAGAACCAAGGATCCAACGATCTATCGAACCACTGATCCATAAGTTCCAATATTATACCTTGAGGTGTTTCCATATTATATATTGAGTGACGTCAGACGTAGTGGGAGTGAACTCAGTTGTGTGGGTTTTACAGCCGAGGTAAAGCCCCAAAAATTGGCCGCCATAACAATATTTTACGCGCAATGGCGAGACAATGCACACTGGTTGAGAGGGACCCTTTGACATTCTGAGGTTACACTAGTGTAGATGATATGATTTACGAATTCACTATTGCCATGATAATTTCATTGTAGAAAAATCAACTTTTGATGTAGTGCATTTATTTAGATCTTAGTTATACAATCTTTTTACTGAAATAACTTTAATGTTGGTGATATTTTGAAGTGTCTTTAATATTCTCTGCTGGGTTAGGCAGAGGGCAGGCTGCTACAGCTCACAACAAGTGTGACTGAAAATCCTTCACTAGAACTGATTGTTACTTTTATCTAGATCTAATGATTGCAATATTATTTTCGTTTCCCTTCTTTGTTTTTTACAGACACTGTTATGCAATGTCTGTTAATCTCCATTGGGTGACTTGAAAGAGCAGTCATGAGAGCCAGTACAGGTGCTGCTATATGATAATTATCATTACTTTCTAGGCAGTAACACTATACTTAAAAACTAAAGCCTTTTTCCTAAAACGGTTTATTCACTATTTCAGTGACTTGCTTTCTTTCTTTGAAGCTTGATAATTTTTTTGCTTAATTTTATCACTTATGTATTTCAAAACTCAATAGAGACCAGATAATTATTGAATGTTCAATTACCTGCTTACCATGTAAAATGGTCTTATATTTTTGGGGGTCATTAATTTCATGTTTATTTATTCCGTTTGATAAATAGGTTGATTATTACCTGCGATTATGAACAAAATCAAACGGGATGGATTTCGGTTCAAATTGTGTTACATTCTTTAATAGCGAACTTGCACAAAATTTCCTTTTGCTCAATTGATTTTTCAGTTTGATTTTTGTTCATGAGACACCGGACTACATTCACACCTAATGTAAGATAAAAATAGCCAACCATTTGATGCGAAAATATGCATGGATATTTGTTTGCGGACATTATCTGTTCCTCAAAGCTCACAGTTTTCCTTGAGCTTCACTCTCGGAATGCTATTTGCTTCTCGGAACAGATAATGTCCAAGGACAAATTTACCAACATATTTTTGAAGTCCAAATGGAGGCTATTGTAGTTAGTATCCTTCAAATATGTTTTCACAAGGCCGCTCTGTTTTGCCGTGGGTAAGTTCTCAGTCGGCCAAGCTGTTAAACATCAAAATAATTCTGTTTGGCGTTCCAAAAATATTTCTAGCCTGTTCAAAACAATCAGTTTTATTTAATTTAGCAATTTATTTGAGATGAAAACTGAACCTGTGAACGTGAAACGCAATTTTTGCGCAACTGGGTAATATCACTTGGGGAATATACCCCGGATATTCCACCGAGTTTTGGCTGCGCGCGTCACACGTGGACGTGTTTTAGACCAATCGCGCGCGAGAACAAATTTTGATGGATTATATACAGTAAATTATTACAAGTTGTTGGAACAAGGAACTGTGTTGTAACTTAGGTTTTAGTCCTGGCGTTAAATAATTTTTGTCTTGAGTAGTAGTTAGCGCAAAGCAGAAAACTTGACGCCGGACCTTGCCTACCAAAATATTGGCACCTGATATATGCCTACATCTGGGTTACTAATCAATATGTGATAAAACTAAAAATGTTAACAATCACCGTTCAATGAATAAATTGTTTGGCTAGTATGGATTACATTGCGTTTTCAATGACTTGGTCCATCTGAAGACGCAACTTTGGTGGGGTTGGATGTTCCAATTGAACTAACTATGATTATTCTGTACAATACATGACCTCATTACTCAGGAATGGCTTCCATTTCCCTCAACCTTTCCAACTGGTGGGTGTAGAATCATGTCAAAGAAACGGGTGATCACCATAGCACCGTTTAAAATTATGTACATTTGGTGCATTTTCTGGGCAGAAAGATAGATAGAGGATAGTTCGCACAAGAAGAGAAAAAACAAACCTCGGGTACCCTGGGTCGTAATCTGTAACACAGTAAAGTTTTGCAAGCAATACAGACCACTGTGAGAAAGCTTTTCCCCATGTTTGCTCGCTAATTTTTGTCATAGTAGAAGCAGGGAAATTTTCCTCGAGAAATCCCGGAAGTTTACCCGCACCTGTCAATGATACCGAAAACTGGTCGAGACCAGCATAATTTCTCACTTGGATAAAGATTGCATGTGATCTATTATATTTTATATGAATTTACTGTGTAAAACTAGGCGCTGTGATTGGTTTAGAACTCGTCATCTATTAGAGTACAGACGCACGAAGGACGGTGCACGAAAGGCGGGAAAAAGCGCGGGCTGCCCTGCCTGCCTCCAACCAATTCCTTCGCTCAAACGAGAAATATTTTTCGGTCACCTGAAAATATTCCGATAAGGCAATTCCACAGTACTTCAATTGATACGAATTTTCAATCGGCTGTTCAAGCTTGGCTAGAACTTGGAGGAAAATATGATGGACTTTTAGCTCTATTGTAAACAGAATCCGAGAAATTTAGCGGGATATTTGTTCGCCGTGAAGCGACTTGCAACGGGATTTAGACTGGAATAATTCAGATTGTTTTTCCTCATATCAGGACGGAATAGAGGTTAGTCTCTAAATATTTGCTTTTCGAAACATTTGCTGAGTTGAGCTGTAGTTTATTTTAAGCCGTTTAGTTTTCACAAAGTTTTATTTGAGTGCATGAAAACACTGTGGCCTAAACTCGATGTTTGTTGACATAATTTTGATCGGCTTATTTAGCGTACATTCAAGTGAAAATCCGAAGCGAATTTCTCCAAAATTATATAAAACAAATAGATTCCATGTTGCCGTGGGTCTGATTCAGTAATAGATCACAGAAGACGTCAAAATGTGGTAAGAACATACAGTGACCAACTCGCCGCAGCGGCTCGTTGGCCACTTTTTTGTTCTTACCACATTTTGACGTCATCTGTGATCTATTACCGAACAGACGCACGGCAACATGGAATCTATTGTTAAGTATATTACTTTTAGCGGTACCACTTGTAATAATAATTAATAATAATAAAAATTAATTAATCAATTAAAAGTTCTAAAAAAAATGTTTATCAGCTCTTGTATTCAAAACATTACTGATCTCAACTTCAGCCAGCACAGAAATAGCGCTATATTTGCAGTGTTCTCTATTGGACGCCATTTTGTTTGATAAGGGGAAAACCGCTGGATTTTTACCTGCAGAACTCTTTGTTGCCTCCGTTTTCCAAGATGGCGTCGGGTAAACAGCGCGAAGTCCGTGGGCAAGATCATTACGCCGAAAACAGAATGCAGTGAAATGTTTCAGCCACAAAATCTACTGTATTATCTCCTCAAACGCTATGTTTTTTCAGCAGGTAAATGTTTTAAAAATAAATTTCAATTTATTTCGCTCCGTACGCAAGTGTAACGGACGTGTAAACCGTCAGGTTGCAGGTTGCAGGTTGCAGGTTGCAGGTTGAAAAAAAAATTAAAAAAAATTAAAATTAAAAAAAATAATATTAAAAATTAAAATAATTATAAAAATTAAAAATAATAATAATAATAAAAATTAAACAAAAATTGTTCCTTTTTGTGTAAAAAAAAGAAAAAAAAGAGATTATCTTGGAAGATTTAGAACTGGACTGGACTCTTAGTATGAGAATTTGAGGAACCATTTCAGATGTTCTCGTTTCGGATCTTCTGCGGAAATCTTCGGGTCAACTTCGGATATCTTCGGAAATCTTCGGGCCATCTTCGGAAATCTTCGGACATCTTCGGAAGTCTTCTGGCGGTCAACTTTGGGAATTCCGCAAATTCTCTATACTAAGAGTCCAGGTCCAGATTCTATAAAATTCTTCCAAGATAATTCTTTTATTTTTCTTTTTTTTTTACACAAAAAAGGGGAACATTTTTTAAATCATTTTTTATTTAATTTTTATTATTATTATTATTATTTTTAAATTTTTATTAATTATTTAAATTTTTAATATATTTTTTTTAATTTTAATTTTTTTTTTAATTTTTTAATTTTTTAATATATTTTTTTCTAAACCTGGCAACCCTCCCTTGCCAAACCTGCAAAAAAACCCCCTTTGTTATACCTGCAAACCTGCCAAAACCTGCGGGTTTACTTACACCGTCCGCAAGTGTAACGTACAAACCAACGTAACACTCAATCGACAATTTTTCCACCCCGTAACATCGAGGTCGACCCTCAGCTTTAACAGGTTGTTACGGGTTTTTTACGGCCCTTTTAATGACAGCCTCTGAAATCTGTGGTATTGCCGTCTCACAATCGCAATAATGTAGTTTTTATAGTTAATTGCCGGTATGTTTACTATTCCTGTACACTTGCCAAACTTTTCCTGATGGTCAAATGGTGGGCATGAGGATTTTGTCCTATCCGGCGGGTGGTTAAATCCCTGCGGAGGCAATTTCTCAAAGAGTGTTCTGGACCATTCCCCAAAATGTTTGCCCGTAGGATTTCCCTCACTTTCTCTTTTATATGGGCTTGCCTAAGAAAATTGCTTCGCATAAAAACTTCAGTATATACAGATCCAAAAAACATGACCACATCACCACCGCCCCTAACATGGGAACTTCACTTGGTTACCCATACGATATGGTCGTTAGAACAGCCACATTATTTTTAATAACATTTCTAGTATTAACTAAAATAACTAAACATTCGATTATTAACTAAACTATTAAATGGTCCTGGTGCCTTTCTTATCTTAGGCGAAAAGTTTGATTTTTACCGACCTTCTAGCTAGGACAGCCTTTGCTTCATCATCTGACACTTTACCACGGCCTCATAAAACCCACAATTTTATTAAATCCTCAATTCTTTATGAGTCACCATGCATTTTCATTTATCTGCTCCACGAAGCTTTGGAAATTTACCATTCCCTTCCAAGTGCTGGCAGCTTATTTGAGTACATGCACCTATGCCAATATAACGCCCTGACTGTAAATGTTGAGACAGCTTTTAAAATCAAGTAGCTTAGTGAGTGAGCACATTTTTCTTCGACAAAAAAAAAACTTGTTGGGGGCTGCAGTCCCACCCACAAAAAAAATTAACAAGAAAGAAGAAATTGGAGATCCACTGGCTATTATCTATTGAGTCTTTATTAAAGATGTGGCGAGGGGTGTTATAACTTCAATTAGGCGTCAGATATCTTGATTTGAATTATTGTTGTTGCAGCTTTGTAATCGAAAATTTTTCGCCAAGAAAGAGATTGGGGGGGGGGGGACCTAAAATTCCAGAGGTGAATGGAGGGGGGGGGGGGGGGGGGGTGTTGAAAATTTTGCCATTGGACAAGAGGGGTGATAAAAATTTTTTTACTGCAGGCTAGTTTCTCATCAGTCCCCCCCCCAACAAGTTTTGTGAATGGGTTCTTAAGACATCTCTTTTTAAAGTTTCATATCTTCTCTAAATTTTAATTTGTATGTCTCTAGTTTTTAACGTTTTTCATAACCAAGTTATTACGAATAATAATTTTCAGAAAATTACAGTATTTAGTATGCAGGCTGCCATGTTGGTGCACGTCTTTGCGGACAACAATATGCCGGCCATACATGTAAAACTTGACAAGAAGTAGAGTAGATTCTACCATCAATATCAGCAGCTTCACTTCAAAACTCTTAGATATCACTTCTGAATTATTATCACATATGAAATTTAAAAAACAACATAAAAATACTCATTTTGGTCGTTTTTGTGAGAGTTCAAAAACACTTTCATCTGGGACATCGCAAATTTCAAAATGCTTTATTTCGAAACAAAGCACTGAATCGATACCAAACTTTGCATCAGAAGGTTAATGTCTTGTATGTCTAGGAATATGTGAAAAAAATAGAATTAATTGTAGAATTAACAGTTTTAGATTTTAATATGCAAAGCAATATTGTATTGGGTTGGGTTAAATGAACAATGACAAAAACATTGCAGCAATCAAAACACAATGGAACATTTGATTTGGTTTAATTGCATGGTGATGTCAAATAACAAGTCAATGCTAAACCACCACACATACTCTAGTTTAGGATCTAGCTGTCTTTTTTACAACAACTACACATAACATAATGTTGGTCACTTGGAACCATAAAAGCTTTCCATTGGCAATGGCAGATCCAGACCTGTTTATAAGGTGGTGACCCGAAAACGTTTTGGCCCTTCGGCCCTAATTAAGTATTTTCGCCCATAACGGGTTGGGGGGGGCTCCCCCAGACCCCCCCAGACCCCCCCAGACCCCCCCCATACATGTCCACCACTGATTGGTATGATACATGTAGTTTATGCTTGTGCTAAAGCCTTTGCAAGGAGATTCAATAGAGCTAACTAGGGGGAGTTTCTGTTAGACTTGATGAGCTGGCAGTAGCTTTGTTTATGCACCGATTGTTAATCATTGCACCCTGTGAGTGAGCCACTTTGAGTTTTTGCCACAAAGTGGCTGGGATTGAGCAAAAAGAAGCAGCTGTTTTCACTGGATTATTTGCAGCTACATTGTATGAAATACAGGCAGCTAATCCAATATGCTGTTTCTCTTGCTTTTTATTCCTGTCATAAATTTTTCATAATGTGAGTATGAAAAATCTATAACATTGTTTTCTTGTATGGAACAGGCTGTCAAGACAGAAGAAGAGACACGAATACTGCTAAGAAGGATACAAGAAAGGGCTTGAAATGTACAGTGTCAAGTCAGATCTAAAAGACACCTACAGTAAAGTCTCACAGTGATGGAAAACCCTACAGATGTACATGTACTCAATGTGACAAAATGCTTTCATCGTTCATCAAATTTGAAAACACACCTGGTTATTCACAGTGGTGAAAAACCCTACAGATGTACACAATGTGACAAATGCTTTAATCGTTCATCACTTTGAAAAGACACCTGATGATTCACAGTGGTGAAAAACCCTACAGATGTACTCAATGTGAGAAATGCTTTAACCATTCATCGGATTTGAAAAAAACACCTGATGATTCACAGTGGTGAAAAACCCTACAGATGTACACAATGTGACAAATGCTTTAACTGTTCATCGGATTTGAAAAAACACCTGATGATTCACAGTGGTGAGAAACCCTACAGATGTACTCAATGTAACAAATGTTTTAATCATTCATCAAATTTGAAAAAATCACCTAATGACTCACAGTGGTGAAAAACCCTACAAATGCACTCAATGTGACAAATGCTTTGGCCTTTCACATCATTTGAAAACACACCTCTTGATTCACAGTGGTGAAAACCCCTACAGATGTACTCAATGTGACAAATGCTTTAATCGTTCATCAAATTTGAAAACACACCTGATGATTCACAGTGGCGAAAACCCTACAGATGTACTCAATGTGACAAATGTTTTAATCAGTCATCAAATTTGAAAAAACACCTAATGACTCACAGTGGTGAAAAACCTACAGATGTACTCAATGTGACAAATGCTTTAATCGTTCATCAAATTTGAAAACACACCTGATGATTCACAGTGGCAAAACAACACCTGATGATTCACAGTGGTGAGAAACCCTACATATGTACTCAATGTGACAAAATGCTTTAATCTTTCATCATATTTGAAAAACACACCTGATGATTCACAGTGGTGAAAAACCCTACAGATGTACTCAATGTGATAAATGCTTTACTCGCCAGAGTAATTCTGTTATATCGTAACATCAATTCATGGTGATTTTCCTCACAAGTGCAGTCACTGCAGTAAAAGGCTTCAAAGATGGACAGGTTTAAAACAGACACAAATGTAGGAAACGTTCCTCTGCAGAACGGAGATATTTATGTGTTAGATGTGATTGTGCCACAACTATGTGAAAATTCTTACCACATAGACTACATGTATATAAACATTGTATGTGGAAGGTTGAGTTTTACCATAGTCAAGGTCCAAGTCTAGTTTACATGTTTACATGTTCTTTATTCAATATTTGCTCAGGTATTTCGTCATAGTTTCCAGGCAGTGTGGCAACAATTTCGTTATAGTGTTTTTTCGTCATCAACGTTACTGAAGTTATTATAATCTCTAGTAAGTAAGTAAGTAAGTAAGTAAGTAAGTATTAGCTCTCTAGAGCTCACCAGCAAGGGTAAAAACAACCCACTATAACAAGTAAGGGTAAAAAAAAAAATGGTGTAAGAAGGTTTCTGCTGAAGACAGGGAGAAATTCACCTGTTGGATGTGTGGTGAATTTTGTTATAACTGTTGTGGAATTCTTTACAACATGTATAAACGTGGTATGCGAAAAGAGTCAGTTTGATAACAGAGTTTATAGCCCCAGGGGGACACTGAAGGGCACCACCACTCCCATATATAGCGTATATGGGTTTTCGACTTAGATTCATAAACAGGGTATGGATTTTTGACTAGACCTGTCATATACATGGTACATGGTTGCCCTTTAGTTACCAGGAATTATTTTTCCAGACATCTGGCTGACCTTGCGTCCTACCAAAATAATATCAATGTCCGTCAACAAATCATTGTCTGTTATCAAATGCTCAAATAAACACCTACCCCGTAAATACATGTCATAAACAGGGTAGGGGAAGTGCAAAATGTTTGTCATAAACAGGGTCAGGGTTTGACAGCCTAAGCGGCCCTACTTAAACTTGGGTTGAGTACCCCACCCCCGGGGCTTATAGTGTTATTTACTTTAAAGCAATATATCAAATATGAAAGACAGTGTTGTTATCCAATTTCCCAACACTGAAAAGAGAGTTAAAAATATGACATGTAGTAGAGTTTGAGGTGTTTGGAAAAAGGATGAAAACACTATATTGAGTGTTTGATAAATCTTAATCCAAACTTTGAGCAGAGAGTTGAAAATACAACGCTCAGCAGAGTATTTTTGACTATGTTTTGAGGTGTTTGGAAATCAGATGAAACTCTATCAGAAGTGTTTGATTTATCTTCTGAATCCATACAAAAAACTAAGGAGTAAACGTTGAAGCAAAGTCGTAAAAAATCTAATTAAGACCAAATATCCAAAAACCTCTGTCACAATAAACGGTTTCCTTTGTTATAACTTAATTGATGAATTATTAATGAGTTTGAGAAGTTCAAAACTCAACCAACAGTTGTGTTTTTGAATGTCATCAATTATCTTAGTGGACATTTCATGAGGAAACAAGGAAGTAATACATGTAATATCAAACACGAGAGACAAGTGTTTCATCGGGATATCCAAACACAGAGAAGAGAGTTGAAAATACGACGCGCAGCGGAGTATTTTTGACGAAATTCGAGGTGTTTGGATAGCTGATGAAACACTGTCTCTAGTGTTTGATATACCTTCTGAATCGAAACAAAACTAAGGAGTAAACGGAGAAATAAGATCGTAAAATTCTGGTAGCCAAACCTCCGACACGGTTATGATTTCCTTTGTTTTAATTTGATGAATTATTAATGAGTTTGAGTATCCCGTGTTGCATCCGAGGTGCAAGGCGGATTTACACAGGCTAAGTTTGAGAAGTTAACATTTAAAATGTCGCATAGTTTTTCTTTGGTGGATTTCGAGCCATTTTGTTTGGTATTTTCAAGGTCCGATGCTTGTTGTAATTATGATGGTAGTGTAAAATGCTGAATTATTATATGGCAAACTGGTCCACGATGAAAAGGAGCATTCTGATTGGTTCCCTGAGCGGTCCGACCGCTAAGATGGACCGCTGACGAATTCATTTCGCCGAATTCCTTTTATGAAACATTGAACAAAAGAAAACTGTTTTCTATTACGTATATCTGGCGGACAATTTTGGTTAAACTTTTCCGCGCAAAGTGGCCTGAAAAATGCAGGAATATGCTTAACTTTGGCGCTTGCGCGTTAGCAGCAAGTTTTTAAAACAGCCATTATAATAAAAACTTTATTGAACTAGCTTGTTCGGTCCGTATTGGGAAATATTGGTCTCGTTCTTTTTTTGCAAGTTTATGGACCTCGCCTTCGGCTCGGTCCATAAACTTGCAAAAAAAGAACTCGACCAATATTTTCCCAATACGGACCGAACAAGCTAGTTCAATAACATCTATTTATTGGTCGGGTTTTGAACTTCTGAGTGCGCTTTCATTGCATTTTGAAAGGTGGCATTAATTTGTTACTGTTGTAAAATGATTGACTGACATAATAGTATTTTAGCGTAATTCAAGTAAGTTGTTTACAAAGAAAAGGCCCTCTGATAATAAACATTTATGCCATCTGATAAAAACGAATACAAATTTAAGAAATAACACAACACTCTTAGGGACACTCTTATTTTTCTGGAGGGAGGGGGGGAGGATGATAAATTTTCCTCTGCCAACAATGTTTTTTTTAATTTATGCGCCTCTGTAAAGCACCTTCCTACAAATAATTTTTTTCAACAAACGGAGAATAAACAGACAGTAACTCATCTGCTCACGAGCTTTCTGCTTTTGATCCATTACATGAGGACAATTTGGAATATATTTAAGCAGGGGGGTGGGGGGGGGGGGGGGGGGGGTAGCTACTTCCCGTACATTCTCTTAAATCAAATCCAAACCATGCTCTCACAACTTGCAAAGCAATCATCACAACTTTAGCCAGCGGATTCATTCCTCGCGAAGCGAGGCCGAAGGCCTCGCGTAGCGGGGTTTATAATTCTGTCCCCCAAGAGCTCACGCGAGAGCAATTCTCGTGTGTACGGTGGCCCATTAGGGACAACTCTACAAACCAGAAAAATCACAAATACAGAAACATTCCTACTGCAAACAAAATCAAACCCACTACGAATGAATTCAATCCAACACTGCCAATGAAAGTCGATCGAACGCACTCCACATTAACTCAAATGACGCCGCAAATAAGACTAACACACTGCAAATAAAAAGTCGAGGCACGCTGCAAATGAAAGCAAAATTCACCCCCAAATTAATGAAGTCAAATCTCACTGCAAACAAAAGTTGAACGCCGCAAATGAAAGAGGAATAAACTATGCGCACGCATTTGTGACATTCAAGATGGCGTCTCATTATTTACGGGACGAAATTCGTTCAGCAGTCCATGAGGAGGTTTCACGAATGCTTGGTTCCCCTTCCACATCAGGAATTAGAATTATTTATTTATTTAATTGTTTGTTTGTGGAGTTGGGGGATGTCATGACGTCACACGCGCTCGTGGCCTAATCTTCAGGATTGAGGGCGACAGTTCAAATCCTAAAGCGTCCTTTTTTAATTTTTTTTAAAATTTAGGTTCGAATCCGGGCCGTTCTCTCTTTTTTTTTTTCTTTGTTTAATAACATTGACTTCGACGTAATCTGTGTAGACGTAACTGTAGAAACAGGAGCCGCAAGAATTACTCCAATTTTGTTTATCGATCGAATTATCGACCGAATTTATATGGGAAGTGACTTTGTTGGACGTTAATAGTGCGGAGAATTTAGAACAAAAAAAACCCCGGCTTTATTAAATCCTGTATCAAGAACAGGAACATGAACGACGACTCAAGAATTTCTCAAAGTACGATCAACATTGTACATTTACAGGTTTGACATCTGAGAACACGGCTTCAATTCGATTCGATATGCTTCACAGACTTCACAGTAAAAAATATATTCGTGGCTTGTTCACGGCGTTGAAAAAAGGAAATATGTTTTCAAATGTTTCCTTAATAAGAAAAGGAAATGTTCTTTGCATGAAATAATAATAATTGATGCAAATCTGTTGTCGGAAATCCAGGACATATTCTAAGCGGTGTCACGCAAGTTACTCGTCCACTGGGCAGTCGTTCGTCGAGAAAAGAAGACCGTCAACAGTATAAAAGGGAAGATGTCGGGAGACCAGCGAGCTCCAGTCGATCTCTAAAGCCTGGTTATTACCCTCACACCCCAACAATAATTAATCCCCATCACAGATTCGCGAGGACCTATGCGAGTCACGTATTACTAGTAATCTGCACGTGCGTAGAAGTTGTGTAAAGCCAGAAGGAAAAAAGAAAAACATAGCGGCCGATGAGGCGATGGAAGTGCGAAAATAAAACTTGTGTTGCACTTTGCCACTCAGAAACTGGTCGTCACTTCTAACAGAGTACATGTATCTCCTGCGTGCAAATTTGCTGCATCCGCCCCTGCAAATGCAAAACCAAACACGCGTGTAGTCACGCTTCGCGCGCGACCTGCAAAGTGTTCTTGACATCACGTGATCAGTACTGTGTGTTGTTTGCGGTCAGTTCGCTGGTTGTGTTGGATTGAGTTTTACTGCCTCCATTTTGGGCAGCTTTTCTGATCTGCCAAGAAGGTAAGTAACCAAACCCGTAACACTTAACATTAAATAATAGCACAGTGTATATAAGAACCGGTGAAATTTCAGCTGGTTGCTTTATTCTGTATCTTCCAAATTAATTTGATGCCATGAATCCATGATGTCTTCAATTGACTGTCGATGTCTATCGTTGCATTGCGTTCACGGCATAATCGACCGACCTATAATCGATTTTATAGTTGTGAAAAAGTATCTTTCTTGGTGATAATGTGCTCTTGAATTCTATCAAAGGGTTTCATTGTCATTTTGGCTCAAATCAACATAATTTATAATCGAACGCACACTACTTTCCTTTTCATTTTGAGAATTTAAGGGAACTTGGAGGGACTTTGGGATCAAGGATATGGAATGAACGGAGAAACATTTTTTTTTTCATTCTGTAATAACATCTTAAGTACAAATAAAGGCTGTTGTTGTTCACAAGTCACAAGCTTGTTAAATTCATTTTTCTTCAAATCATGAATACATGTACAGTACATGTACAAAATATATCATGGCCGGAATTAAATTTCACGCACACGCAGTAGCTATAG